>CM072712.1:4721702-4789202 GCA_036884735.1 Huso huso | reverse complement strand
GAGTCCAATGAAAGCTGCTGAATAATGTTCCTTGTTAACATATTGAATTCCACACCCTCTATATAGAATGAACTCCCTCAGCTTCATAGAGTCCAATGAAAGCTACTGAATAATGTTCCCTTGTTAACATATTGAATTCCACCCCCTCTATGTAGAATGAACTCCCTCAGCTTCATAGAGTCCAATGAAAGCTGTTGAATAATGTTCCCTTGTTAACATATTGAATTCCACCCCCTCTATATAGAATGAACTCCCTCAGCTTCATAGAGTCCAATGAAAGCTGCTGAATAATGTTCCCTTGTTAACATATTGAATTCCACCCCCTCTGTACAGAATGAAGTCCCTCAGCGTTCAATCCCGTTCATGCGGTATTTGTTGTGTTTCTCTGGGTGATGCTACACTGCGGGCTGCAGCTCGGGCAGTAATCTGTTAACCCTGTCAGTGCTGGTATCCCTCATACTCACTCTGCAGTCTTAAACACGTCTGAGTACAGACCCGCTTTCTGGTACTTTTTCTTGGGAGGCCGGGCGGCTCTCTTCTCCCGTTGGCTGGCCGAGTGCGTGAGGGGCGTGGCCTGAGCCTGCGGCGGCTTCCCACAATCCTCCAGGGGCAGGGGCCGCTCGGACCTGGATTCAAGGCAGCTGGGGAGGGGGGGGAGGGAGAACAATTTAACAAGAATTCAATACAGCCGACTGGCAGGGAACTGCATCCACTGAACTGGAGATGCTGCAGGAAATGAGACTGCGTTTAGACTAACGATCTCTTTACCTGCTGAAGCCCGGCTCCTCGCTCGGGCCGCCCTGCCTCTTCCTCCCCCCCTCCTCCCCCCCCTCCTCCTCCTCCTCCTCCTCCTCCTCGTGTTTCCTCTTCACCCCTTTCCTATGCTGACCCTGAACCACGGCCTCTATCACATCGGAGACGGTGTCCTCGCTCTGCACCGCCCCCCTGTGGAGGGAGGAGGGCGGCGCGGGGGGGTGGGGGAGGCCCGCAGCGGCCCCCCTGTGCAGGTGCTGCCTGGGGGAGGGGGCCGGGGGCTCCGGAGGGGGCGCGAGGGGGTGCTTTCGGGGGCGTCCCGGTCTTCTCTTCACTGCAATAGTGTTGCCCCCAGTCCTGGCTTGCCTCTGCAGTTTTTTCGCTTTCAGGATCTTGTTGACGTGATCCAGGCTGCGCTTGGTGGTCAGGACCTGGCTGCTGAACCCGGGTCCCGGTCGGAGGGGGCTCCCCTGCCTGGGGGACCGGCAGGGGCTGTGGGCGCCGGTGACGACCTGCTCGATGGTTCTGTCGATGGCAGAGGAGGCGCCGGGGTGATGCTGCAGTACCACCTCCGGACACTCGGGGGCGCCAGAGCCACAGCGGGAGACGCGAGTCGCCACACCGCCACCTGCAGTACAAAAAACAAAACACATGTTTTTTTTTGTTTGTTTTTTTTAATAATTAACTAAATAAATAAATAAATAAATAAAAGATTTCTTGTTACAAGTTGCAAATGAAAACATTAAAAAAAACTAAAATAAAAAAACGCTTCATCAGAATTTCAAAACAACCTACAAAACACTGAAGCAAGCTGACTTAAGAAGGCATTAGAGCCCAAACGCTGGTCTGCTTCACTCAGGTTCTTGCATAATTTTAATGGTTGTGAGGCAGAGAGAGAGAGAGAGAGAGAGAGAGAGAGAGAGAGAGAGAGAGAGAGAGGAGAGAGAGAGAGAGGGAGGAGAGAGAGGGAAAGGAAGGCAGAGGAAAGAGAGGAGGGAGGGAGGGGAGGGAGGGGAGGGAGGAAAGAGAGAGGGAGGAGGGAGGAGGGAGAGGAGAGGAGGGAGGGAGGGAGAGAGGAGAGAGGGGAGGGAGGAGAGGGAGAGGGAGGGAGGGAGGGAGAGAGAGGGAGGAGAGAGAGGGAGAGGAGGGAGAGAGCGAGAGGGAGGAGGGAGGGAGAGAGAGAGAGAGGAGGAGAGAGGGAAAGGAAGGCAGAGGAAAGGAGAGGGAGGGAGGGAGGGAGGGAAAGAGAGACGGGAGGGAGGGAGAGACAGGGAGAGGGAGAGAGAGGGGAGGGAGGGAGAGAGAGGGAGAGGGAGAGAGAGAGAGGGGAAAGGAAGGCAGAGGAAAAGAGAGGGAGGAGGGAGGGAGGGGAGAGGGGAGGAGGGAAAGAGAGATGGGAGGGAGGGAGAGAGGGAGGGAGAGAGGGGGAGGGAGGAGAGAGAGAGGGGAGAGGGGAGGGAGGGAGAGACAGGGAGAGGGAGAGAGGGGGGAGGGAGGGAGAGAGCGAGAGAGGGGAGGGAGAGAGGGAGAGGGAGAGAGAGGGGAGGGAGGGAGAGAGCGAGAGAGGGGAGGGAGAGAGCGAGAGAGGGGAGGGAGGGAGGCAGGCAGGGAGGCCACATGTTTCCAGTTAGTGTTCAGTAATTCTCGCTGCCAAAACCCCACATTCTCTCTTCTGATCCCCGTCCAGAAACAACAGCAGCGGAGATTCACTTCCTGTCAGCTTTTTTTAAAATGTTTTATTATTATTTGTATTTGTTCTTTATTTCTGTACTTTTTATGAATGCACACGTGGCTTTGGATCTCTCTCCAGGGTACCAAACACGTGGCTTTTACTGGAAGTGAGAGAGTGAGTCAATGAGAGAGAGAGAGAGAGTCTGTGCTTACTCAGCCCCTCCCTCCCAGTCAGACAGCAGCACTGGGGTAAGGACTCACACACACAATGAAACCATTAAAACACTGGCACTCAGAGTACTTGCCTTTTTATTCTTTATTTATTTATTTATTTAAGTTTACTGCAATTGAGATGGGTTTCCTGTTCCGTTATATAACAGACGACGAAAAAAAAACAGAAGATTTTTATTTTTACACCCGAACCGCCAAACGAGCGCTCAGAAAAAAACAACGGGTCTCCTGTTCACCAGACGGGAACGCTAAGACGTGGCTCAGCAAACGTGGACACGCAGCTACCCACACCAGGGATAAGACACCTACCTGCGAGATCCCGCCTCTCCGCGGACGATGGGCGGTCCTTCCTCAGCGGCCTGTCCAATCCGGCGTAGCGGCTCTCTGAAGAGGGGGAGGAGCTCGGCGGGCCGCGCCTCCTGGGCGGGGCCGGGGGCGTGTTTACACCCTGTTTACACCTCCCCAGGGCGCTGGCGAAGAGGTTCGTGTGGAGGGGGGGCAGGGGGTGGTGATGCAGCAGCATCAGGGAGGAGCCCGGCGCCCTCTGCTGGCCGCCGCCCTCCTCTTCACCCCCCGAGCCGTCGCGGGCGAAACAGAGACTCCCTCCGTCCGAGGAAAGGGGGGCGTAGTCGAGTCCCAAACCCAGCGTGGGGGGGGGCGGGCTGCTGTCGTAGGGCGTCCTCCGAGACCAAGCGTTAGAGTGGGGGGGGGGGGGGCTGGGGAATGTCCCGGAGGAGGAGGGGTGGCAGCGGTGGGTCGCTTGGTCTTTGCGTCTGTAGTGCTCGCCGGCCCCCGCGGACGGAGGGGAGGAGGAGGGGGAGGAGGGGGAGGGGCAGGTGGAGGAGGAGGAGGGAGGGTGGTGCGGAGGAGGAGGAGGAGCAGGGGGAGGGGCGGGAGGGGGCTCCTTCCCGTAGCGGTAGCGGCGCAGAGACTCCAGCATGGCGGCCGTCCTGCCCGCGCTGGCGCAGTCCTGTCCCGGGTCGACGCAGCCGCCGGCCCGGTGCTCGCGGTGCTTGTGCCGGTGCTTGTGCCGGTGCTCGTGAAGCCAGCAGTAAGAGGGCTCGGGGGCCAGGCCGGGGTAGGCGGACACGGAGAGCAGAGGGGAGCGCCCCAGATAGGCGTCCTGCCGCAGCTGCTTGTGCTTCTTCTTGTGATACTTGGCGGGGTTGAGCAGCAGGTGGTGCATGTAGGAAGGGGGAGGCGGGAGAGGGGAGGGGAAGGAGGGGGAGTGCTGGGGGGGAGGGGGGGTGTGGGGGTACAGGGCGGTCGGCGGGGGGTACCCCCTGTAGTAGCCCAGCCCCAGGGGTCCGGCGGTCAGTGGGGCTGGGGAGTAAGGCACTCCGTACGAGGGGTGGTAGAAGCCGCCTCCGGAGAGAGGGAACCCCAGCCCGTGAACGAAGGGCACCTCAGCCATGGCCTCCCGCATCTTGGGGGGGGCGCCCCCGTTTTTTTTTGAGGTCCGGCTTGCGGACGTAGTGGAGGGAGTCGCAGGGGTACGCGGGGTGCGGGGAGTAGAACCCGCTGAAGTTGATTCGGAAAATGGTGGGGAGCAAATCTCTGTGGAGGTAGTGGGGAGGGTGGGGTGGGACTGGAGCTGCTGGGGCTGCGGACGCGGCTGACAAACCCCCCCCTCCTCCTCCTCCTCCTGCTCCTCCCCCCCCTCCGCTCCCTAACCCCCCCGCCCGGTGAGCAATCCTGACCTCAGCCAGCCGGGATATAATCAGCTCCAGCTCGGCGAGGAAGTCCGGGTCCTGCTGGGACCGCAGCTGCAGGTATTTCTTCTTGCGTTTCCTCTTCTGTCTCTTCAGCTTGTCGTAGGTGCCGCGGTCGTGGCCACGCCTCCTGCACTTGTGCTTGTGCTTCTCTTTGTGACCCACAGGGGGGGCGGCGGCGGCGGGGGGGGCAGAGGGGGGGGGACCCGTCTGGGGTGGGGAGGAGCAGCAGCGATCCTCCGGGGAAGGGGTCGGGGAAGGGCGGTCGGTCAGGAGCAGGGAATGCCGTCTCCTTCTGGGGTCCAAATTCAACCCTATCCCTCCCCCCACTCCTCCCAAACCGAGTCCCAGCCCCGCAGTCAGCCCCCCTCCTCCCCCCGCCCCACCTGCCCCTTTCTCCCCCCGGTCCGAGGTGCTGTTGTTATCCGTGCCGATGCCGCTGTCGCTGGGCGCCGTCTCCTCGGAATGGGACTCGCTCACAGGGGAAGCCGTCGCCTCTTTCAGCTCGGCAGGGTGGTGGGGCGGGGGGCTGGGCTGCTTGCGGGGCGGCCCGCGGGGTGCGGCGTGGAAGTACCGGTGGCCGTCATGGCAGTAATGGTGGTGGCCTTTGCTGCAAGACTTCTTTAAGGCCAGCATCTGGGCAGCTGCTGTGGCCCCCAGCGGTGGCTGGTGCTGCTGGCTGGTTTGATGGTGATGCATCAGGAGGGGAGCCGGACCGGGTTCGACGAAACCGGTATCGCTGCTGACCGGGCTCTGGCCTCCGCTGGTTCCAGAGAAGGAGGAGGAAGAGGAGGAGGAGGAGGAGGAGGAGGAGGATTGGGAGCAAGCCGAGGACTGCAGCGCTTCCGAGGGGGTGGACGAGGGAGGCTGGAATTGGGGCTGGGATAGGGACGCAGGTTTCTGCCCCTCCGGGACCTGTGCCCTGGGCTTGCGCCCGCGACGCTTGCCCATGTAGATGGTCCCTCTCTTGCTGACGTTGATCTGCTGGCCCAGTCGGGCCCCGAAAGTCGCAGCCAGGGAGGAGACCGCAGAGCTGAGTCTGGATTGGGGAGCCTGGAATTGAGGTCTCCCTACTCCGCAGCCCCCCCTCCCTCTCCCTCTCCCTCTACCCCTCCCTCTCCCTCGGCCTCTATCCCTGGCCCTCCCTCTCCCTGCCCCTCCCTCCTGGGCTGGGGCAGGGGTCGGGGCAGGGTACAGTATCTGGCTCAGAAGCCTCTTTCTCTTCAGCGTCTTCATCCTGTTGATTTTGCAGATGATGGATCTCATCAGGAGCTGCCCGGTCCCTTTCTGGCGGAAGGGGGGTCCGTCTTCCCCTCCTCCCCCTCCCCTCCCCGGACCTTCCAGGGCAGGGGCGAGAGTCGGGGGCTGGCTTTCTTCCGGAAGAGTTGGGGGACCCTGCTGCCTTTTGGGGCGCCCTCTTTTTCTGGGGAGCGGGACGAGGATTTGAGGAGGGACGTTATTGTTATTATTGTTATTATTATTATTACTATTATTATTATTGCGATAGAGGCTGTGAGCGGTATTGCTGTGCCTGTGGATCGCGGGGTGCAAGTCGACCTCTGGCTGCAGAACGGGGGGGTCCCTATGCACCTCGCTGGAGGATTTTAAGGAGAACAGTTTGGAGGACGGGATCTTGAGAGGCCCTCTCGAGGGGCCCTCCAGACGGGGCATCTTGGACTTGGGGCGACCCCTCCTCGGCTTGTAAACGGGGGGTGGCGTCACTGGGGCAGCGGCTGCGGGGCCCGGGGGGCGGCCCGCTGGTTTGGGGGGTTTGGCTCGGGGGGGAGCAGGGGGAGGGAGGGGGTACGGCAGCTTCTTGTCAGGTTTGGTTGGCCGCGGTTGGCCGGATCCCATCAGAGTCCTTTCCTGATCCAGTCTCGGACCCGCTTCCGTTTCCTGGTGGTGCAGCCCGGCCCGCGCTACCGCCTTGGTCCAGCGGGGGCGCCGTCCTTTCCTCTTTTTCAACGGCCTGCTTTCCTGGCCCGGGCTGGTGGGAGAAGGCCGCGGCGCGTAGCTGTCTGTCTCCGGCGCGGCGCACGCGGTTTGTGAAGCTGGTTTTTCGGGGGGCTCCCCTGTTCTGGGGGGCTGGGGGGGGGCTTGTTGTAAGATCCTCCAAGGTGCTGCGGTTTCCAAAGACCCCTTTCCCGAGGAGACACAGCGGTTGGGGCTCCTGTTTTTATTAGCCGCCCCACCACCGTGCCTGATAGAGTCCACAGGGGGCGCTCTGAGGCAGCTGGCATCTTTCTCCTGAGCTGCTCCGGTCAGGGAGAAGCCAAAGGGGGTGGCGCTGCCTCTGCAGGGGAGAAGCCTGCCCCTCTGTTCCCTGTCTGGGGGGGCATCGAGGGCCAGCGAAGGGGGGTTGGGGGCAGATGCCCTGACAGAGGCAGGGATCACGGAGGCTGGGGGCGAGGCTGGCCTGTCCCTTCCAATAGGGGGCCTCCTCGTCGAACCCTCGTCCGGGACTGACACCCGCTGCTCAGAACGAGAAGATGAAGATTTAGAGTTTGGGTGTGAGTTCGAACCCGGAGTGAAATTCGAAACCGGGTTCTGTTTGCTGCCTGCGCCGATCCGACAGTCCGACCCGCTCTCCCTTCCCGAGAGGTCCGGCCGCTTGCTTTGCCCCCCCGGGTTTCCTTTCTTGTTTCCCGGGGGAGCCGATTGGGAGTCGCACGCGGCCGGGTCCTTCCTCGAGGAAGAGGAGATGGAGGGAGAGGAGGTGGGAGAGCAGGGGGAGGGAGAGAACTTCTCCAGCACGCTGGGCTTGAACCCGGGTCTCCCCGGCACCGCTCTCGGGGAGATGGCCTCCCCCCTCCCTTCCCCGGCTGGGTTGGAGAGCTCAGTCCTGGGCAGGCTGGCCTCTCTGGCGCCCCCTGTGGCCGCGGCTGGGACTGCGGCTCCCCCTGTATTTAAGGGCTGGGCTCCTGGTTTGCGTGGTTTTCCTTTGGAAGACTTGGAGGGGGGGCAGGTGGCAATCAGCTGGGCCAGCTTCTCAGTGACGGTGGGGGCCCCGTTCAGGAGCGGAGCCCGGTCCTTGGGACCCTCCTGTAAGGGTCGCCCCGGGTGCGGGCAGGCTGGTTTGGGGGTGCAGTCGCGGGGCTCCGAGGGGAGAGGGGTAGCTGGAGGGCATTTCGATGCCGCCCCCTTGCCCTCCCCTTCTGATGGGAGATGGTTTGCAGGGTCCCCCGAAGAGGGGGTGTCCGTCTTGGTCTCGGCTTTCCTGGCCAGTTTCGGGGGTCCCTGAGATGAGAGAAAGAAAACAACGGCACGGCGTTTTAATATTATTTTTTTAGGGGCACACAGCAGTTTCAGCCCGAGTGTGTCCAAGTAACAAGCTCAGGTGTGTCTTATTATCAAACTCATTGTCAAACCAGGACTGGATCAAACTGCTGTGCAGTGGGAGTCTTGTGTGGTCTAGTGGTTAGAGCTGAGGGACTGGGAGGAGGGAGTGTAGCTCCAGCGATCCGAGCCGAGGGAGTCTCTCTCTCTCCTCCCATCTGTCTCTGTTGGCTCATTGCCCGGTGCTGATGTAATGTGGGAGACAGAGGTGGGAATGTCTTACAGCAGAGCCTGATAGTGATGCGATCCAGCCCTCTGAAATGTCTTTATAATATATAGCACTAGATCCTGATATTGATGCAATCCAGCCCTCTGAAATGTCTTTATAATATATAGCACTAGACCCTGATAGTGATGAGATCCAGCCCTCTGAAATGTCTTTATAATATATAGCACTAGACCCTGATATTGATGCGATCCAGCCCTCTGAAATGTCTTTATAATATATAGCACTAGACCCTGATAGTGATGAGATCCAGCCCTCTGAAATGTCTTTATAATATATAGCACTCGACCCTGATAGTGATGCGATCCAGCCCTCTGAAATGTCTTTATAATATATAGCACTAGACCCTGATATTGATGCGATCCAGCCCTCTGAAATGTCTTTATAATATACAGCACTAGACCCTGATATTGAGGCGATCCAGCCCTCTGAAATGTCTTTATAATATATAGCACTCGACCCTGATAGTGATGCGATCCAGCCCTCTGAAATGTCTTTATAATATACAGCACTAGACCCTGATATTGAGGCGATCCAGCCCTCTGAAATGTCTTTATAATATACAGCACTCGACCCTGATAGTGATGCGATCCAGCCCTCTGAAATGTCTTTATAATATATAGCACTAGACCCTGATATTGATGCGATCCAGCCCTCTGAAATGTCTTTATAATATACAGCACTACACCCTGATAATGATGCGATCCAGCCCTCTGAAATGTCTTTATAATATATAGCTGACTCTCATGTTTAAGATGCACAGTACGACGAGGTCATCGATTTCTTTCTGTTTCTGTGTTTCTTGAAATGACCGCGGGCAGGAAAGGGCGGGTCTCTGTGCACGACAGGGGGACAGAAAGAAGCAGCTTCTGAAAATCTGAGCTCAGTTACTGCCGGGAATACCAGAGGGGAGAACGAGTGAGTCAGTGTGAGTCACTGAGTGTGAGAGAGAGAGTGTGTGCGTGTGTGTGTGTGTGTGTGTCCTTATCTGTGTGTGTCTGTATCTGTGTATCTGTGTGTATTTGTGTGTGTATCACTGTGCATTTCTGTTTGTGTGTGTATCTGTGTGTGTCTCTGCATCCGTGTGTGTGTCTGCATGTGAGTATATGTGTGTGTGTATGTGTGTAATGCACACAGGCAGGGCGATGCAAACACTGCACACAGGCAGGGCGATGCACACACTGCACACAGGCAGGGCGATGCACACACTGCACACAGGCCAAACCCAATGCACACAGGCAGGGCGAATGCAAACACTGCACACAGGCAGGCCATGCACACAGGCAGTGCTGTCTGCAAACACTGCACACAGGCAGGGCGATGCACACAGGCAGGGCAATGCACACACTGCACACACGCAGGGCGATGCAAACACTGCACACAGGCAGGCAACACAGGCAGGGCGATGCAAACACTGCACACAGGCAGGGCGATGCACACACTGCACACAGGCAGGGCGATGCACACACTGCACACAGGCAGGGCAATGCACACAGGCAGGGCGATGCAAACACTGCACACAGGCAGGGCGATGCACACAGGCAGGGCGATGCAAACACTGCACACAGGCAGGGCGATGCACACAGGCAGGGCAATGCACACACTGCACACAGGCAGGGTGATGCAAACACTGCACACAGGCAGGGCGATGCACACACTGCACACAGGCAGGGCGATGCAAACACTGCACACAGGCAGGGCGATGCACACACTGCACACAGGCAGGGCGATGCACACAGGCAGGGCGATGCAAACACTGCACACAGGCAGGGCGCACACAGGCAGGGCAAACACTGCACACAGGCAGGGTGATGCACACACTGCACACAGGCAGGGCGATGCAAACACTGCACACAGGCAGGGCGATGCAAACACTGCACACAGGCAGGGCGATGCAAACACTGCACACAGGCAGGGCGATGCACACAGGCAGGGCGATGCACACACTGCACACAGGCAGGGCGATGCACACACTGCACACAGGCAGGGCGATGCAAACACTGCACACAGGCAGGCGTGCACACAGGCACACAGGCAGCACACAGGCACACACTGCACACAGGCAGGGCAATGCACACACTGCACACAGGCAGGGCGTGCACACACTGCACAGGCAGGGCACTGCACACAGGCAGGGCGATGCAAACACTGCACACAGGCAGGGCGATGCACACACTGCACACAGGCAGGGCGATGCACACACTGCACACAGGCAGGGCGATGCAAACACTGCACACAGGCAGGGCGATGCACACAGGCAGGGCGATGCAAACACTGCACACAGGCAGGGCGATGCAAACACTGCACACAGGCAGGGCGATGCACACACTGCACACAGGCAGGGCGATGCACACAGGCAGGGCGATGCACACACTGCACACAGGCAGGGCGATGCAAACAGGCAGGGCGATGCACACACTGCACACAGGCAGGGCGATGCACACAGGCAGGGCGATGCACACTGCACACAGGCAGGGCAGGCACAGGCAGGTTTAACAGGCAGGGCGATGCAAACACTGCACACAGGCAGGGCGATGCACACAGGCAGGGCGATGCAAACACTGCACACAGGCATGCACACAGGGGCATGCAAACACTGCACACAGGCAGGGCGATGCAAACACTGCACACAGGCAGGGCAATGCACACAGGCAGGGCGATGCAAACACTGCACACAGGCAGGGCGATGCAAACACTGCACACAGGCAGGGCGATGCAAACACTGCACACAGGCAGGGCGATGCACACACTGCACACAGGCAGGGCGATGCAAACACTGCACACAGGCAGGGCGATGCAAACACTGCACACAGGCAGGGCGATGCAAACACTGCACACAGGCAGGCGATGCACAGGCAGGGCTGCAAACACTGCACACAGGCAGGGCGATGCACACTGCACACAGGCAGGGCGATGCACAGGCTGCACACAGGCAGGGCGATGCACACAGGCACTGCACACAGGCAGGGCGATGCACACACTGCACACAGGCAGGGCGATGCACACACTGCACACAGGCAGGGCGATGCACACAGGCAGGGCGATGCAAACACTGCACACAGGCAGGGCGATGCAAACACTGCACACAGGCAGGGCGATGCACACACTGCACACAGGCAGGGCAATGCACACAGGCAGGGCGATGCACACAGGCAGGGCGATGCAAACACTGCACACAGGCAGGGCGATGCACACAGGCAGGGCGATGCACACACTGCACAAGCCCTGGGCATCACTGTCATTGCTCTTCACAACAGGCAGGGCAAAGCAACCTGCACTGAGAAAGGGCTTGTGCAAACACTGCACACAGGCATTTCACTGCACACAGGCAGGGCAATGCACACAGGCAGGGCGATGCAAACACTGCACACAGGCAGGGCGATGCACACAGGCAGGGCGATGCACACACTGCACAAGCCCTGGGCATCACTGTCATTGCTCTTCACAATTCACAAGGGCAAAGCAACCTGCTGAGAAAATCCGCACTCAGCATTTCACTGAGCGTTTTGTCTGTGTGTGAGAGAGAGGGATGGGAGAGAGTTGAGATCAACACTGACTTATAGCAGAGACCCCAAAACACTGTGACCTACAGCAGCACGGAGACCCCAAAACACTGTGAGACCCCAAAACACTGTGACCTACAGCAGCACAGAGACCCCAAAACACTGTGACCTACAGCAGCACAGAGACCCCAAAACACTGTGACCTACAGCAGCACAGAGACCCCAAAACACTGTGACCTACAGCAGCACAGAGACCCCAAAACACTGTGACCTACAGCAGCACAGAGACCCCAAAACACTGTGACCTACAGCAGCACAGAGACCCCAAAACACTGTGACCTACAGCAGCACAGAGACCCCAAAACACTGTGACCTACAGCAGAGGGAGACCCCAAGACACTGTGACCTACAGCAGCACAGAGACCCCAAAACACTGTGACCTACAGCAGCACAGAGACCCCAAAACACTGTGACCTACAGCAGCACAGAGACCCCAAAACACTGTGACCTACAGCAGCACAGACCCCAAAACACTGTGACCTGCAGCAGCACAGAGACCCCAAAACACTGTGACCTACAGCAGCACAGAGACCCCAAAACACTGTGACCTACAGCAGCACGGAGACCCCAAAACACTGTGACCTACAGCAGAGGGAGACCCCAAAACACTGTGACCTACAGCAGCACAGAGACCCCAAAACACTGTGACCTACAGCAGAGGGAGACCCCAAAACACTCCTCACCCCCCCCCCAACCCACACCCTACAGCTTTAGACACAGATGCTGGCTCACCCGTCTGGCCGCGTGGCAGGGAGACAGTGTCTCCGGCGGAGCAGGAGACAGACTCTGGTTCGAGGGCGGCTTGCCCCTGTCCTCCCCGGGCGGTCTGGCGGGGCCCCCCCTGGCCCCCTTGCCTCCCCGGGGGTGCCTGGCCGGGGCGGAGGCCTTGAAGGCGGGACGGCAGACGTAATTCTCCAGGATTTTGGGCGGCTTTTTGGTCCTCTTGGCGTGGAGTCCGATCTTCAGCTTGACGTTGCCCTCGGAGAAGCTGGACTCCTTGATGGAGAACTGCTGGGGCTGCCCTCCCTCCTGGGGGGGAGGCGGGGCGGGGGCTGGTGCCGGGGTCCCGCAGGCGGACACACCCCTGCTCTGGTCATCGCTGCTGCCGGCCGCTGGAGTGCTGCTGTCTTCCTCCTCTGTCGGCTTCCCCCCTCCCCCTCCTCCTCCTCCTCCTCCTCCTCCTCCTCCTCCCTCCTGCCCTCCGTCCCCCTCTCGGCTGCCCGGGGGTCTGTCCGAGATCCCGTCTGGGTCAGGGCTGCCTCTCAGCGGGCTTCTCTTCTGCTCCATGCCCCTGCTCAGCCTCGCTTGCAGACCCGACCAGAAACTTTGTATGAGTCGGTTTGTTTTGTCTGTGGTTTGGTTCTGGAGTCCAGGAGGGTAAGAAGGGGGGTGGGGGGGTGGGGGATAGGGGGGAAAGGGTAGAAGGGGGGGGGGGGGGCGTGTGGGGTTTTTGTTTGGGGTGGTTCTGCAGAGTTCTGTAGGTCCGTTTCTTCAGTTCTGGGGTAGGCCCGGTTCTGTTGACATCATTGTCCTGGAGAGAGAGAGAGAGAGAGAGAGAGAGAGAGAGAGAGAGAGAGCGTGGGAAACTTTCATAAGGGTTAGTTTACCCAGTTTTCTAATATACTTTTCTAATATAGTTTACAAAAAGGATATTGCTGCTCTAGAAAGAGTGCAAAGAAGAGCAACCAGAATTATCCCGGGTTTAAAAAACATATCAACGAAATCGTACGGAGTAAGACTGCCGGGATTGTAAAAACGAGAATGTCGTTTTGTGTGTTTCTGTGGGTTTTTGTTTTCTCCTAGAAACGTTACACTTTTGAAAGACTATACTTTGAAATAAAATGAAATGAAACATAACCACACAGAAAGTCTTTCTGACTAACTTTGACAATACCACAGGGAGAGGGGAGAAAATACTAATATATATATATATATATATATATATATTACACACACAGACACTAGGAACTGGGGAGGGTTACCCCGAGCACAGTTGAAATGAGTCGCTGTGATTCACAGCGTCGCGTTTAGGAAAGCCCCTTCCATACTCCACCCTCTATCCGGAGCGATGCTGCGTTTGTAATAATAATAATAATAATAATAATAATAATAATAATAATAATAATAATATAACGCCTTTACAGTTACTTGAGACAGGCGGTTACATTACAAAGACCTCCCCCGTGTTTCATTAATTTACACCCTGACACCGCATTCAGCATTCAAATGCATGTAATGTGTGTCTGCGATTTCATAATAATAAACGCATTGACGTCCAACACATTTTATAACACAGCAGTATAAATAAAAAATAAAAAAAACAACAGCGGCTTACCCCGGGGTCAAACTGCGTGTATTATTATTATTATTATTATTATTATTATTATTATTATTATTATTATTATTAGCACGGTTCCATAACGGCTTTTTTGCGCCCTACGCACCTTGCAATGTTTTTCGACATTTCTAAAAATACGACGCATGACATATTTATAACACAAAATGTCAAGGTTACAAACACGGGGGGGGTCGACTGCCTGTTTAAATCTACGAGCAGTTAGCAGTCGACGACGAGAGTGTTTTTTACAGATTTAGGGTAATAATAGTCGATTGATTTTTGTTTTGTTTTTATAAAGACTACGGGTTTACGTAATTTACGTAACTGACAAAACGTAGTGAAATGTTGGCGTTTGTTTTGTCTCCCCTCTCCCCCCTCCCTCATTGAGTCGCGGGCAGGGCAGGCGGGCAGGCAGGCAGGCTGGCGTGTTTATGTAGGAAAACGGTTTTTTTAAAATGGTTTGCATTAGGTAACTCTACCGACATGCCAACAACGCCTCGTGTAAAAACTAAAACGCAACGCCGTTATAATAATACTGGAGACAGAAATACACCAGCGCGCAGTCCGAATATACTATAGAGTGCAGCCACCCCCCACAACGCGACTGCGTGTCGATAAATTATTATTATTATTATTTATTTCTTAGCAGACGCCCTTATCCAGGGCGACTTACAATTGTTACAAGATATCACATTATACAGATATCACATTATTTTTACATACAATTACCCATTTATACAGTTGGGTTTTTACTGGAGCAATCTAGGTAAAGTACCTTGCTCAAGGGTACAGCAGCAGTGTCCCCCCCACCTGGGATTGAACCCACAACCCTCCGGTCAAGACTGAGTCCAGAGCCCCTGACCGCTACTCCACACTGCTGATAAATCCATATCGCAGCTCATATAAACACCCCAAACAAACGAGACCCCAATAATGACCAGTCCTTATCAATACTGCTGCTATGCTGTCGTATTACGCGTTTATTCAAATAGGGGAATGGATCCGGGTGTATTATTAATATTATTATTATTATTATTATTATTATTATTATTATTATTATTATTATTGTTTCAGATTTTACGAAGAGGAAACAAACACATAAATACATTCATTGATAGACAGATAGATAGATAGATAGATAGATAGATAGATAGATAGATAGATTATATCGCATAACTAACGTGAAACATGCACGCATCTTAACTTTTATATCGTCGCTCGTATTTCTTTACAGTAATGGACAGGGATTGTCTCAAAACAAGTGTGATCGACTCACTGAAATCTGAGCAATGCATATATATATATATATATATATATATATATATATATATATATATATATATATACACACACACACACACACACACACACACACACACACACACACACACACACACAGCAGGCCTAACACAACACACGAACATGTACTGTAGTTATCTGACGACACTTACCTCAGCTATTTATGGTATTTATGTAGTTATGTATTTATTTATTGTAATCCTAATCAATGATCTTCGCAGTTATTTATAAATCCTCTTCGGTTTATGTGGGAACGCAGCAAGCCGAAGGAAGGCACACACACACAAAAAAACAACCCCAAAAAAATAAAAAATACAAAACGAAAAAGGAATTCCAAATGTTGCGAAGAATTTCACTTCAATGCCTCAAATCCGACCAGAGAGATAATATTCCAGAAACGCACACGCGTCTTAAGAGACGCGCACACACACACGCACGCACACACGCACAGCGAGCCAGCGAGCCCGGGTCCGACACAATCCTAATGATATAATAATAACAACAACAACAACAACAACGATACTATTAACAAATATATATATATATATATATAACAATTCAAAGAATGCGTTGCGACACCCCGAGATGAAAAGCACACACGCACAGACAGGAAGCTGTCAAAATGCTGCGGCGATTTCTTCCTTGATAAAAGGGTTATTTATATTTTATAAATATATAAGCCCGCTGTGGGTTCCGTTTGATTTTTTTTTTTTCGTTTTGTTCACCAATCACCCAATCAAAGCTTCCTCGCCGCCCAGAGTGGCGCGTCTCTTCTGTAATAATTATTGATTGCTATATATATATATATATAGGTATAGATCTATATATATATTGCGATTAAAAAAAAAAAATATCCCTTGAAGAAAAGCGACAAAATGGCGTCGCGTACAGGAGCGGCCCCGAAATGGATCTCACTGTACAGTGCAGCTGCCCTCGTTTGCAAACTGGGGTCGAACCCGGGTCCAGCCGAACCGGGCCGGGCTCAGGAGGAACGCGGGTAACACTGGAGCCATGCGGACCGCCGCCGCATCGATGGACCGCCAATAAAAACACCCAAAGCGATCCCGCACCAGTAATGCTGAAAGGGGATACTGGCTGTGATTTTTTTTTTTTTTTTTTTTGGTAGAAAAAAAAAAAAAAAAGGGATCTCGCATTCCCAGGATGCCGTTCGGGATCTGTGTGTGTTTTTTGGGTTGAGAGAGAGAGAGAGAGGGAAAGGGAAAAAAAGAGAGAGAAAACACACATGGGTGACAAAGACCTTATTAAAAATAATAATAATAATATCTATATATATATATATACATATTCCATATTTAATTATACGATTTTCTCTCTCTCTCTCTCTCTGGTATATATATATATATATTAGAGAGAGAGAGAGAGTTGTGAAATACCTGAATGTTATTGTTACAGTTTATCATAAACCAGACGGTTCTCGTGTCATCTGTATTTATTTATATGTTGTATTTTAATGATTCATTAAATCATAATTGAATTCACGTTCAAACAAAAACTAAAAAATAGCTACGTAGAGGAGGAGAGGGCGGGGCGTGGCGTCTGCAGCGACTGCGCAGCGGCGGTGACCCCTAACCCCGGCACTGCCTCTTTCCCAGGTCACTGGAGGGTCAGAGCCAGCCCACGCAACATGGCCGCTTACATTAAGACAACGCCGTGAGGATCGCTTTGCTGGTTTAGATAACGGGAACCTGCCGACAGAGACAGAGACCGGGACAGCGAGAGAGAGACCGGGACAGAGAGACAGAGGAGGGAGCGTCCTTGGATCGTCAACGCGTTTAACACGCACGCAGCGCGAAGGTGAATTGGAAACGCGTCACTCGTTGCTTCGGTCAGTTTGTCCCGCGAAGGGCGCACAGACTCGCCGGACTCTGATACAGTAATTCGGCTTCACCTCTCCACCGGGTCCCGAGTCAAGATCGCCGTCTGTTGGGAGTGGTTCATGCGCACCTGGGCTGGGAATCAGACTCCTGTTGCACAGCAGTGTCACCCAGTCCAGGTTTAACTACTACCAGCTTAATCAGCCCCAGTGTGTCTAGCTAACAAGCTCAGGTGTGTGTGATTATTAAACTCCTAGTGAAACCAGGACTGGATCACAGTGCTGTGCAGTTGCAGGAATATCAATCTGGATTTTTCCAGGGATGGGAATCAGACTCCTATTGCACAGCAGTGTGATCCAGTCCAGGTTTTACTGCTACCAGCTTGATCAGCCCCAGTGTGTCTAGCTAACAAGCTCAGGTGTGTCTGATTATTAAACTCCTAGTGAAAGCAGGACTGGATCACACTGCTGTGCAGCGGGAGTCTGATTCCTGCCCCTATAAATGAGTAACATATTGGTTATTGTTATTATTATTATTAATAATAATAATAATAATAATAATAATAATTTGTTCCTCAGTTTAAATCTACTTCAGGTAGGAGTTGAACACAATTTTATGGATTGTAGGAATCTATTTTGAGGTCAAAGGCATCATAATGTTTTTTATTTTAATTTTTAATTTTATTTACTTCTTCATGAAAGTCGATATTTATTAAAGGATGCATTTCTCCCTCCTTCCAGACATGGCTTTGAAGAGGCTGAATAGGATCGTACAGCTCAGCCACACGGTGAGTGAACTGCAGTATTCATAATCATAATAATCATCATCATCATAAGGATATCCACTCACTGCTGGTCACTGGACTGCAGGGTTCACGTAAACCCCTCCCCCTCCCCTTATTAATATTCACACAGGTGAGCCTGACACGCCCCCTCCACGGCAGTGGGTGTGGCCTGCAGCTGGGAGCCGCCACTCAAACAGAAGCACCAATGGAGAGCCCCCGGGCGGTGTTTAGAACTTCAGAATCGGAACCTGTGAGTGCTGTGCGAGCGTTCCACGCAGACACGCCTGCGCGGGGAGGGAGCCCCATTCACAACAGGGCTGGGGGCAATGAGCTAGAAATATATTATGGGTTATTATCCATTTATTATTATAATATATTCATTTATTACAGGCCAGCACAGGGTTACAATGCAAGCTTCATATTTAAATACAGTGTAGTTTACAGTCAGTGCAAATAATAACACTACTAGAATACAATATGAACTAGGATGCTATGTATAATAATAACACTACTAGAATACAATATGAACTAGGATGCTATGTATAATAATAACACTACTAGAACTAGAATACAATATGAACTAGGATGCTATGTATAATAATAACACTACTAGAATACAATATGAACTAGGATGCTACTACTAAATACTAGGAATATGAACTAGGATGCTATGTATAATAATAACACTACTAGAATACAATATGAACTAGGATGCTATGTATAATAATAACACTACTAGAATACAATATGAACTAGGATGCTATGTATAATAATAACACTACTAGAATACAATATGAACTAGGATGCTATGTATAATAATAACACTACTAGAATACAATATGAACTAGGATGCTATGTATAATAATAACACTACTAGAATACAATATGAACTAGGATGCTATGTATAATAATAACACTACTAGAATACAATATGAACTAGGATGCTATGTATAATAATAACACTACTAGAATACAATATGAACTAGGATGCAGCCAGTTAGGATCACAGCAAGTTATATCTACAGTGACATGTTAGCAGTGCAATAGTGCAAGGATAGCGCATCAGCTGAGGATCCAGTAACGTAGTGCTGAGGTCAGGAGAGTCCAGCGCAGAGCAGGAGGGGAGGATAAATATTCTTAAGCTTGTTGAATCCAGACTTCAATGTTATTCAGATCTCAGTAATATAAATATCTCTCCCTCCCTCTCTCCCTCCCTCCCTCCCTCTCTCCCTCTCTCTCTAGGCCAGTCACGGGGAGCAGCACATTGGCCAGTTCTACACCATTCCACCCAGTCAGGTGAAAACCATCTTCCCACATGGACTGCCTTACCGATTCCAGCAGCAGGTACTGTGTGTCGGTGTGTCTGTCTGTGTGTGTGTGTGTGTGTGTGTGCGCGTGTCTGTCTGTGTGTGTGTGTGTGTGCGTGTCTGTCTGTGTGTGTGCGTGTCTGTCTGTCTGTGTGTGTGTGTGTGTGTCTGTCTGTCTGTGTGTGTGTGTGTGTGTGTGTGTGTGTGTGTGTGTGTGTGTGTGTGTGTGTGTGTGTGTGTGTGTGTGTGTGTGTGTGTGTGTGTGTGTGTGTGTGTGTGTGTGTGTGTGTGTGTGTGTGTGTGTGTGTGTGTGTGTGTGTGTGTGTGTGTGTGTGTGTGTGTGTGTGTGTGTGTGTGTGTGTGTGTGTGTGTGTGTGTGTGTGTGTGTGTGTGTGTGCGCGTGTGTGTGTGTGTGTGCGTGTGCGCGCGTGTGTGACTCCGATCACAGCCAATTATATAAAAACACATCATAATGAAAAGAAGGATGTTTTCAGTTGAGATTTTATGAGAGTCCGATGTTTCAGCCCGGCTGACGCTGTCGACTGGGTCACAGTTGCACAGTCCAGGAGCTCCCCCTCTTTCGTCTCCTCTCTCTTCAGATCAAGACGTTCAACGAGGCTTGTCTGATGGTGCGGAAGCCGGCGCTGGAGCTGATTGGCTACCTGAAGAAGGCAGACCCCGCCCACCCCAGCGTGCGCTACGTGCTCTGTATCCCTGACTGAAACAAATGACAAACAAGACACACCTGAGCTTGTTAGCTAGACACACTGGGGGCTGATCAAGCTGGTAGCAGTAAAACCTGGACTGGGTGACACTGCTGTGCAACAGGAGTCTGATTCCCATCCCGGATCTATCTGTCTAAATATCACACCGCTACCACCAATATAATGCCTTCTCTATAAAATCAGCGAAAAATCTCCTTCAACCAGTGACGATCTGTCTACAGGGATGGGAATCAGACTCCCGCTGCACAGCAGTGTGATCCAGTCCTGGTTTCACTGTGAGTTTAATAATCAGACACACCTGAGCTTGTTACCTAGACACACTGGGGCTGATCAAGCTGGTAGTAAGTAAACCCTGGAATGGACCGCACTGCTGTGCAATAGGAGTCTGATTCCCCTGCCTGCTGTGCGTGTCACCCTGTGCTGTTGTCCTTGACTCTGTGTGTGTGTGAGACGGGGAGAGGGGCACAGGGAAGTCTCTGTCTCTGTGTCACGCGCTTCATCACTGCAGCCTGCAGGACTGGCTCATCCTGCACGTCCCTGACGGTGAGTGAGGGGGCCCGGCCCCCCCACCTTTATTTTTTATTGAAGTAAATTGGATTCTACCTAGAACAAGACCCTAATATCTATCTGTCTCTATCTATCTATCTATCGATAGATAGATAGATAGATAGATAGATAGCAGTTTGATCCAGTCCTGGTTTCACTGGGATTTTAATAATCAGACACACCTGAGCTTGTTGCCTAGACACACTGGGGCTGATCAAGCTGGTGCAATAGGAGTCTTATTCCTGTCTCTGTACTTTAGTAAATGTCTCTCCTCTCTTCTCCCCTCTCTTCTCTCTTCTCCTCTCCCCTCTCCTCTCTCCCCTCTCTCCTTTCTCCTCTGTTTTCTCAGCTCACCTGTGGGTGAAGAACTGCAAGGAGCTGATGGCCTCCTCCTATCACAGGGCTCGCTTTGACCAGCCAATCGAGGCGTCCGTGTGGCTCAAGAACTTCCGGGTCACCAACGAGCGCTTCCTGAAGGAGGTGGGGGGGGGGGTCAGGGGTCGGGGGTCGGGGACGCTGTTCAGTCATCGATGATCACGACTGTCCTGAATCGTGCTGGGACTCTGAACAGTAATCAGTAGAACAATACAGGATGGGAGCTGGATTCAAATAATACATATGTATAAAAAATATACAATAGAGGTTTTTGCTGAAGAGAGCCAAACTTGCCAGCGTTTCGTGAAGGGAAAGTGTGTTTGAAAACAAACAGTGGAGGCACTTACAGGGTTACCTCTCTGTCTCTCTGCAGATCAAGACGAGTCAAAAGTACATCTGGAGCAAAAGGGAGTTCACTGACGAGGGCCGGCCACTAGGGGAGATAGTGGACCAGGTAAGAATACCTCTGTCAGCCCCTAGGTGTCTCTCTGTGCAGTACCTCTGTGAGCCCATAAGTGTCTCTCAGCCCTGCAGTACCTCTCTGAGCCCCTAGGTGTCTCTCTCAGCCCTGCAGTACCTCTCTGAACCCCTGGGTGTCTCTCTCAGCCCTGCAGTACCTCTCTGAGCCCTCTCTGAGCCCCTGAGGTGGTGTCTCTCTCAGCCCTGCAGTACCTCTCTGAACCCCTAGGTGTCTCTCTTAGCCCTGCAGTACCTCTCTGAGCCCCTAGGTGTCTCTCTCTCAGCCCTGCAGTACCTCTCTGAGCCCCTAGGTGTCTCTCTCTCTCTCAGGTGTCTCTCCCTGCAGTACCTCTCTGAGCCCCTAGGTGTCTCTCTCAGCCCTGCAGTACCTCTCTGAGCCCCTAGGTGTCTCTCTCAGCCCTGCAGTACCTCTCTGAGCCCTGAGGTGTCTCTCTCAGCCCTGCAGTACCTCTCTCAGCCCCTAGGTGTCTCTCTCAGCCCTGCAGTACCTCTCTCAGCCCCTAGGTGTCTCTCTCAGCCTTGGTGTCTCTGTTTCAGGGAGTGACCCGAGTGAAGAATGCCAGTGATGCGGTGGGGGTGGTTCTGAAGGAGCTGAAGGCCCAGGCCCGACCCGGTTCCTATCGCCTGGTGGTCGGTGTGGACGGGGTCAACGCTCTGTGGGGCCGGACCACCCTGCGCAAGGAGGACAGGAGTCTGGTACGTCTCTGTCTGTCCCTCTGTCTCTCTCTCTCTCTGTTTTATTATTTTTGCTGGCAAATTATATAAGGAGGCTTGGAGGTCCAGCGGTTAGAGAAAAGGGGTCTTGATACCAGGAGGTTCAAATCCCGGCTCAGCCACTGACTTCCTGTGTGTGTGTGTGTGTGTCTCTGTCTGCGTCTGTGTCTCTGTGAGTGTGTGTGTCTCTGTGAGTGTGTGTGCGTGTGTGTGTGTGTGTCTCTGTCTGTGTGTGCGTGCGTCTCTGTCTGTGTGTGCATGCGTGTGCGGGTGTTCGAGTGCGTGTCTCTGTCTGCGTGTGTGTGCGAGTGCATGTCTCTGTCTGTGCGTGTGTGTGTGCGTGTGTGTGTGTGCGTCTCTGAGGTGAAGCTGAAGGACTTGTTGTCTGAACCGCCCTGATTTTTATAATTGATGATGTTTTTTTTTATCAGTTCTCATTTCTGTGTACCTGCGTTCCCTTCCTCTTTATGGTTTCGCTCCTGTCGATGCACGCTCCTCACTCTCTGTACAGTGATCTTGGTCAGTCAGTGGGATTGAATCGTGTCTGTCTGTCTGTCTGTCTCAGATTGACCCCAGTGAGCTCACCCTCGTTCACAACCTGAGGAAGATGATGAAGAACGACTGGGTGAGTGTGGGGGAGGGGGGAGGGGGGGACGGGACGGGACAGCACCTCCGAATCAGCACCTCCGAATCAGCGAGACTGGATATAGCAGACCCTTAACAATACTGTCTGTACAGGACTTATTTAGGGGAGATCCTCACCCTGTGATCCAGCCATCCTCAAATGTCTTTGTATCAAAAACAGCTTGTGTCGGATTGGCATTCAAATTGAATAGATTCTTATTGACCTGCATGTTTATAAAACATGTCTAGCGGGATCGCTGCTCCAGCTGTTAAAGAAAGAGGCTTGAAACCAGGAGGTTCAAATCCCAGCTCAGCCACTGACTCCCTGTGTGTGTGTGTGTGTGTGTGTGTGTGTGTGTGTGTGTGTGTGTGTGTGCGCGCGCCTCTGTGTGTGACCCTGAGCAAGTCACTTCACCTCCTTGCGCTCCGTCCTTCGGATGAGATGTAAAACAAACAAGCTCCTATTGGAAGTGACTCTGCAGCAGCAGCAGCAGCAGTAGTTGATGATGCAGAGTTCACCCCCCTAGTCTCTGTAAGTCGCTTTGCTGAATGACTCATTATTAATAATAATAATAATAATAATAATAATAATAATAATAATAATAATAATAGTACAGGGTGAAGATAAGCACAGCTAGAAAGCCACTTTGATATCATGGGACATGGTAAGATATTCTGTATTGATCTCTCTCTCTCTCTCTCTCTCTCCCTCTCTCGTTTCAGTGTGGCGGAGCGGTGATCGCCACGGTAACGCAGACCGGCTCCGTCTTCACACCTAGCTCCGCCTACCTGCCCCAGGAGCTGCTGGGAAAGGTGAGAGGTCATCCAAGGACTGTTATTAAGATGCATGTAGAAAACGCCAGTTCAGTAACAAACAGGTCCTGAATCACACACCCCTGAGCTTGTTACCTGATCAGGCTCCTAATCAAAGAAACTACAGAGTGAGATCACTAGCAAGAGTCTACCGGAGGGTGTGGAATTCAATATGTTGGATTATTCAGCTTTCATTGTTAACAGGAGTTCATTCTATATATAGAGTGTGGAATTCAATATGTTAACAAGGGAACATTATTCAGCAGCTTTCATTGGACTCTATGAAGCTGAGGGAGTTCATTCTATATAGAGGGTGTGGAATTCAATATGTTAACAAGGGAACATTATTCAGCAGCTTTCATTGGACTCTATGAAGCTGAGGAGTTCATTCTATATAGGGGTGGAATTCAATATGTTAACAACAATGAAGGAGGGAGTTATTCTATATAGAGGGGGTGGAATTCAATATGTTAACAAGGGAACATTATTCAGCAGCTTTCATTGGACTCTATGAAGCTGAGGGAGTTCATTCTATATAGAGGGGTCAATTCAATATGTTAACAAGGGAACATTATTATTCTCTATGAAGCTTTCATTTCATTCTATATGGAGGGGTGGAATTCAATATGTTAACAAGGGAACATTAGGGAGCTTTCATTGGACTCTATGAAGCTGAGTGAGTTCATTCTATATAGAGGGGTGGAATTCAATATGTTAACAAGGGAACATTATTCAGCAGCTTTCATTGGACTCTATGAAGCTGAGGGAGTTCATTCTATATAGAGGGGTGGAATTCAATATGTTAACAAGGGAACATTATTCAGCAGCTTTCATTGGACTCTATGAAGCTGAGGGAGTTCATTCTATATAGAGGGGGGTGGAATTCAATATGTTAACAAGGGAACATTATTCAGCAGCTTTCATTGGACTCTATGAAGCTGAGGGAGTTCATTCTATATAGAGGGGGTGGAATTCAATATGTTAACAAGGGAACATTATTCAGCAGCTTTCATTGGACTCTATGAAGCTGAGGGAGTTCATTCTATATAGAGGGGTGGAATTCAATATGTTAACAAGGGAACATTATTCAGCAGCTTTCATTGGACTCTATGAAGCTGAGGGAGTTCATTCTATATAGAGGGGGAATTCAATATGTTAACAAGGGAACATTATTCAGCAGCTTTCATTGGACTCTATGAACCTGAGGGAGTTCATTCTATATAGAGGAGGTGGAATTCAATATGTTAACAAGGGAACATTATTCAGCAGCTTTCATTGGACTCTATGAAGCTGAGGGAGTTCATTCTATATAGAGGGGTGGAATTCAATATGTTAACAAGGGAACATTATTCAGCAGCTTTCATTGGACTCTATGAAGCTGAGGGAGTTCATTCTATATAGAGGGTGTGGAATTCAATATGTTAACAAGGGAACATTATTCAGCAGCTTTCATTGGACTCTATGAAGCTGAGGGAGTTCATTCTATATAGAGGGTGTGGAATTCAATATGTTAACAAGGAACATTATTCAGCAGCTTTCATTGGACTCTATGAAGCTGAGGGAGTTCATTCTATATAGGGGGGGTGGAATTCAATATGTTAACAAGGGAACATTATTCAGCAGCTTTCATTGGACTCTATGAAGCTGAGGGAGTTCATTCTATATAGAGGGGGTGGAATTCAATATGTTAACAAGGGAACATTATTCAGCAGCTTTCACTGGACTCTATGAAGCTGAGGGAGTTCATTCTACAGGGCGATGCTTGAATCTTTATAGAAGGGTTTTGTTTTGTGATCTTCAGGAGGGTTTTGACTTTCTGGACCCCTTCCTGCCTGTCCTGGTACGAGCCTACAGTGAGAAGGAGTTTGAGAGCTCCTACCAGTACTACAGAGACCGGCACTGGATCCAACATCACACAGGTACACTGCATCAGGTACACTGCCCCCAGCACACACAGGTACACTGCATCAGGTACACTGCCCCCAGCACACACAGGTACACTGCATCAGGTACACACACTGCATCAGGTACACTGCCCCAGCACACACAGGTACACTGCATCAGGTACACTGCCCCCAGCACACACAGGTACACTGCATCAGGTACACTGCCCCCAGCACACACAGGTACACTGCCCCCAGCACACACAGGTACACTGCATCAGGTACACTGCCCCCAGCACACACAGGTACACTGCATCAGGTACACTGCCCCCAGCACACACAGGTGCATCCCCAGCCCCCAGCACACAGGACCATCAGGTACACTGCCCCCAGCACACACACTGCATCAGGTACACTCCCACACTGCATCAGGTACACTGCCCCCAGCACACTACAGGTACACTGCATCAGGTACACTGCCCCCAGCACTGCATCAGTGCCCCCAGCACACACAGGTACACTGCATGCACACCCCCAGCACACACAGGTACACTGCATCAGGTACACTGCCCCCAGCACACACAGGTACACTGCCCCCAGCACACACAGGTACAGACCATCTTCCCGAGTCTCCCAGTGCAGAGCAGTCCAGTCTTGCTCTCCTTCAGCGAGTTGATTCATTAAAAAGCATCCTGTGTGTCTCGCTTGCTCCCCCTGCAGGACACACCGAGGAGGGCAAGAAGGAGCTTCTCTTTCTGAGCAACAGGAACCCAGCTGCCCTGGAGAGGCTCTGTGCTTTCCTCTGAGGCTCCGGCACGGGGCCAAGATGGCGTCCGCCAGCGTGCAGTTTCAGAAGAGTTCCTCTGCTCTGTAAAGATGCGCTGTTGCCATCACGGCTTACAGATGCAATTCCAACTCCTTTTTAAACCCAGTCCCGCAGTTCCTTAGAAGAGATCGGAGTTTGTGTTTCAGAGGCATTAATAGTGGGGGTGGTTCAGCTGCTTTCACTTCGTTTGAAACCCGGTTTTAAGTGAAGCACAAACAGCGCCTTCAATGGAAGAGATTTGTTTGGGTTTTAACACGATGCTGCGGATCGCTGAGTCTGAGCCGCGGTGACGTGTTGGGATTGATTAAAAGGGAATGGGTATTATTATTAATATTAATATTATTGTTATTATTTTGAAATGATGAAAAGGTCCAGTAATAAAGAATACGCAACAAAATGAAAGCATGAGAGAACAATTTTATTCATTCATTTATTTAATAATGGAGAACATGCTGATGTAATTTCATAGTTTTGATACAGAGACATTTCACATACAATTGCAGAGGGGTTTTATTTAAAGGTTTAAAGAGCTGCACGTGTTATATTTGCACCAGGATGTCTTTCGGAGTCCGTGGAGATTTGTGTGGTCCAGTGGTTAAAGAAAAGGGCTTGTAACCAGGAGGTCCCCGGTTCAAATCCCACCTCAGACACTGACTCATTGTGTGACTCTGAGCAAGTCACTTCACCTCCTTGTGCTCCGTCTTTCGGGTGAGATGTAATTGTAAGTGACTCTGCAGCTGATGCATAGTTCACACACCCTAGTCTCTGTAAGTCGCCTTGGATAAAGGCGTCTGCTAAATAAACAAATAATAATAATAATAATAATAATAATAAACAGATAGTAACCGTTTGAACTTTGCATCCTTTACAAATCGCAAGCACGCAAGGAAAAACAAAAAAACACCTACTGATGAACTCATGAGAGCAAGACCGGCGGTGGGGGCGTGGTCTGGTCATGACGTCATACTCACCCACCGTGGCAAGCACGGGGGGGCGTGGTTTAATGACACGGCTTACAAAAAGGAATCATTATAATAATAATAATAATAATGAGTATAAGAATAATTCTGATTATATGCGTCTTTTCTTTCTGTTGTTCTTCTGAGATTCAAACTCCAAGCTCGCGTAGGTGACCAGGCTGTCCTCTTCACCTCTCTGCAAGAGATCAACAGAGTTTATTACATAACAGATCATCGATAATCGATCATACAGGGCATGCAAACAGCGGGGCCGCTCAGCCAGTGACGCGCCATGGGGATTCCAAACCCTGTCGCACGAGAACAGGACCTGCTGCAGTGATGAAACGTCACGGAGGCTCCCACTGACGCACGGCACAGCCGGCCGCTGATTCGCGTTGTTATGAACCCTCATATGGGGACGGATACAAAAAAAAAAACACTCTCCTATCATTTATATAACGGAGATATAAAAAAGCGAGTTTGTAAAAACAGAACAATAATAATAATTACAAAAAACTCTAATGCAAACATTGCACATGCGCACTTTACCTTTGTAACGCCGCCGCCGCCGGGGGCCCGTTTGTAAGTGACGCACGTGGAGTCTTCAGTGGATGCTGGGAATGCAAAGTTGAGACGTCATTGACAGTTTATCAGAACGAGGCTGTGTTTCTACATGAATACCAACACAGCCGCACCGATATTAATAATAATAATAATAATAATAATAATAATAATAATAATAATAATAATAGCAATGTGTTTTTGTATTGATACTGATGTAATATCAATAGCATAATATAAATAATAACAATATTCATCGCCAGCGTCATAGTTATAATAATGATAACAATAATAATTATCATTTTAGTATTAATATAATATTGATAGCATATCTATTCATCATCAGCACAGCGGGAGGGAGCGGGCGGGACGGTACCTGGTTTGAAGGGGCGGCGGGTCCACAGCGCGCAGCCACAGAGAGCCGCGGAGAGAGCGAGGAGAGAGACCCCGGAGAACACGCCGTACTGAACCAGGCATCGATCTGCAGCCAGACCTGGGTTCAATTACAGTTACAATGACAGCAGGCTTGTTTACTGCAGTTACATAAGAACATAAGAAAGTTTCCAAACGAGAGGAGGCCCCCATTCGGCCCATCTTGCTCGTTTGGTTGTTAGTAGCTTATTGATCCCAGAATCTCATCAAGCAGCTTCTTGAAGGATCCCAGGGTGTCAGCTTCAACAACATTACTGGGGAGTTGGTTCCAGACCCTCACAATTCTCTGTGTAAAAAAGTGCCTCCTATTTTCTGTTTTAGGAATTTGAATGCTTGAGTCAGATCGCCGCGTAGTCTTCTTTGTTCAAGACTGAATAGATTCAATTCTTTTAGCCTGTCTGCATACGACATGCCTTTTAAACCCGGGATAATTCTGGTTGCTCTTCTTTGCACTTTTTCTAGAGCAGCAATATCCTTTTTGTAACGAGGTGACCAGAACTGAACACAATATTCTAGATGAGGTCTTACTAATGCATTGTAAAGTTTTAACATTACTTCCCTTTATTTAAATTCAACTCTTTTCACAATATATCCAAGCATCTTGTTGGCCTTTTTTATAGCTTCCCCACATTGTCTAGATGAAGACGTTTCTGAGTCAACATAAACTCATAGATCTTTTTCATAGATTCCGTCTTCAATTTCAGTATCTCCCATATGATAGTTATAATGCACATTTGTATTGCCTGCGTGCAATACCTTACACTTTTCTCTATTAAATGTCATTTGCCATGTGTCTGCCCAGTTCTGAATGCTGTCTAGATCATTTTGAATGACCTTTGCTGCTGCATCAGTGTTTGCCACTCCTCCTATTATTGTGTTGTCTGCACATTTAACACATTTGCTTACTATAAATGACTCATTAATAATGAAGTAAGAGGCGAAAGAGAGCGATTACTGACCCGCTCCGTGAATCCCAGAGTATGAAACATTCCTGCTGAGCATCGCAGCGTCCTGGCCCCATTGCGCCTCGCATGCGCACTGCGCCCTGCTTCTCCACGTCTCCACCGGGATTGTCAGGCGGCTGGTAGCGGCGTATCTGTCTCCCTCTCCCTCTCCGCCCTTCTTCACTTTGATCCCGGAGATCGGCGTCCCCTGCGCCGTGAGCTTACCGGAGATGAACCATCGGACCAGGACCGAGGGCGAGGAGAGACCCCGGATCAGACACACTAACGTCAGGGTCGCTTTGGAATCGAGCGCGCTGCCGGAGACAGCGGGGGCCAGGATAGACACTGACCGATTCACAGAGGAATCATCCGAACCTTAATGAAATAATAACACAAATAATACAAAATAAAACTGTGTTTAATTGCATTTTCTAGCATTGAATTTATAGAGCAATCAGAGTATTTGTGTTTAATGAACACACTCGGGCGCGCTGTTATATTTCAGTAAAACGTTTCCATGAAGCGTCTCTGGTTACTGTGTGTTTGCACAGAAGTGACTTAGTAAATACCTGCGCACTGAAACATCATTGCAATGTTACTATGCGCAGTTACAAGGTACTTAGCGTGGGAATTCTTGTGCACGATATAACCCCAACACTAACATCAACCCTAACCCCTAACACTACCCAACCCCTAACACCCTAAACTGCCCTAAACAACACCCCCACCCTAACACTACCCCCTAACACTAACACTAACACTCTAAACCCCTAACAACACACTAACACCTAACACTAACCCTAACACTAACCCTAACTCTAACCTAAACTAACACTACTCCTACCCCTAACCCTAACAAACCCCTACTTTAAACCTAACATTACCCCACCACTAACATTAACCCCTAACTCTAAACCCCAACACCTAACCCCTAACCCCTAACACTAACCCTAATTAACACTAACCCTACCACTAACACTAACCCCTCAACACTAACCCTAACCTAACCCTAACTCTAACAATACCCCTAACCCCCATTAACCCTAGCACTAACACTAACCTTAACCTAACCTACCCCTAGCCTAACCCCTAACCACCCTAAAACACTAACCCTAACACTAACACTAACCCTAACCCCAACACCCCCTAACACCACCCCTACCACTAACACTAACCCTAACCCTAAACACTACCACTAACACCCTAACCTAACACTAACACTAACCCTACCCCTAACACTACCCCTACCCCTAACCCTAACACTACCCCTACCACTAACACTAACACTACCACTAACATTAACCCTAACTCTAACACTACCCCTACACCTAACTCTAACAATACCCCTACCCCTAACACTACCCCTAACACTAACACTAACAATACCCCTACCACTAACACTAACACTACCCCTAGCACTAACATGAACCCTTTTCTGATGCAGTAGTGTGCTTCCATCTATCGTGCACAAGGATTTCCTCGCTAAGTACATTGTAACTGCGCATAGTGACATTGCAATCAGAGACGCTTCATGTAAAGAGCAAGCGAACGTATTACTGAAAAGTATGAATTGATCACCGTACATATTTAAACAATAATAATAATATGTATATTATTATTATTATTATTATTATTATTATTATTAATTAATTAATTAATCTTTATTTTATATAGCGCCTTTCATAGTGGAGCACCATCACAAAGCGCTTCACAAGATGCAGCAACAACAAGAACATCCATAATTAGATACAGAGAAACGCATCATACATGAAATACAGTGGAAAGTGCATAACACACGATAGTATTATTAGTAGTAGTAATATTATTATTAATATAAAGTCATCACTGCAGTATAACCTCACCTCCAGACACGATCACGACGGACCCGTTTGAGAACCTCAGAGAGCTGGTGCTGTATTCAGCGCAGTAATACCGCCCGCTATCGTTTCTCTGGGGGTCCTGGATTGTCAGCGAGACGGCTCCATCGTTAACCGTGCATTGGGAGCCCGCATATCCGCATTCACCAGTGGACAGCTCGCTCAGTCCCCCGCTCGCGTTGTCTCGGAACCAGCGGACCTGATAGGTAGAGTCGAGTTTCCAATCGAAGACACAGGGGACGGTCACGGGCTGTCCGACCCGAGCGAAAAGATACGAGGGATTTGCACTGAGGAAGAGAAAAACTGCAACACAAACAAATCAATCATCATCATCATCATCATCATCATCATCATAATACTACACAGCGTGAGATGAGAATAAAACAGAACTGATGTCGACGATGCAGCTCCTTTAAAAATGTGGATTTCGGCGTGCGGGTTCAAGAATAATTCTACCAGCAATTGTAAAGTTAATATTATTATTATTATTTATTTCTTAGCAGACGCCCTTATCCAGGGTGACTTACAATTGTTACAAGATATCACATTATTTTTACATACAATTCCCCATTTATACAGTTGGGTTTTTACTGGAGCAATCTAGGTAAAGTACCTTGCTCGAGGGTACAGCAGCAGTGTCCCCCACTGGGGATTGAACCCACAACCCTCCGGTCAAGAGTCCAGAGCCCTCACCACTACTCCACACTGCTGCCCTTAATATGCGTTGTTACAATCGGTTTGCACGATGGATGGAAGCGCGCAGTGGCGTCACAAAGGGCTCGGGTCGGGTAAGGATTGGGGTATGTCGCGCAAACAGATTCGCTACATTATGGTAACTGCGCTCCATAACATTGCAATGGTGTGCAAGCGCGCCCATGAAATATTGAACAGCAAAAATACACTATCATAGGAAACAGTATAGTATTTTCTACATAATAATAATAATAATAATAATAATAATAATAATAATGATGATGACTTGCCTTCAGAATAGAATGTTGCCACAGTTAGAACGCGGATCGTTCTATTACGCACTAAGCGCTCCATTGAGACGAGGCGTTCTGCCGGGCGCTCTGCAAACACGAGGTGACGGAGAGAAGCGCGACTCTGTCTGGATCAGACAGGCGTGGTGGTCGGTCTGTTTCGGGGAAGGGGAGCTTACTGCCCCAGAGTAGAGAGGCTGCCTGTTATTTCCTGTCTCAAAACAATAGTTCTGTATATATATACTTTATTTTTATAAGAAAGATCAAAAAAATATGACACGGGTGGTTTCCGCACCTTCGATCGATTCGTCCTTCTGAAACCAGCGCGCGTTGATCTTATCTTCAGTGGAAAATAATAAACCACAAGCAGAGAAACACCAGGTAACGGCTTCGCGATACACCTCCCCCCTCCCCCCTCCCCCCCTCCATCGCGTCCCTTGTTTCTCGTCTTGTTCTCTGAAGAGATCTGAATTCTTTCAACGCGTCCTCATCGAGTCCGGGGAGCACTCGCCTTTATATTACAACGATAATGCAATTATATTATTAATTATAATTATTATTATTATTATTATTATTATTATTATTATTATTATTATTATTATTTATTTCTTAGCAGACGCCCTTATCCTGGGCGACTTACAGTCGTAAACAAAAATACATTTCAAGAATCACAGTACAAGTAATAATACAATTAAGAGCAAGATAAATTCAATGACTTCGGTTCAAGCGAGTACAAGTGTGACAAAATACGATTCAGTAATACAGCAAATATCAAACAAACAAGCCAAGAACGAACAGATCGGAAACGGAAAGAGACTTTACGCATGGATTAGGAAAAGAAACCGTAGAGCAAATACTATAATAATAATAATAATAATAATAATAATAATAATAATAATAATAATAATACACTTAACGGATTTCATCATTAATAACCTCAAGACACTCATTTAACTATAATAGATGCATTCATGTCTATTCCGCCTCCGCCTGCACTAGAAGACTAGCTCTACCACCGCTACGCTCCCCTGCCTCCAAAGCCCGCTCCTTCTCCACCCTTGCTCCGCAGTGGTGGAATGACCTTCCTACAGATGTCAGGACTGCCCAGTCCCTGACCACATTCCGGCGCCTCCTTAAGACTCACCTCTTCAAAGAGCACCTGTAGAACTACTCTGTTTGTATCCTGGGACACTATCACCCTTCATGTAAATGTGCTTTATTTTGCTCTTATCAGCCCCTATTTTACTGCATTTAATCCTGTACTTCAGAATACTGTAATCTGCCAAGTTTTTAACCTGTAGTACTTTGTATTTAATCACATCCTGATGTAACTATCACTATTTAATCATATCCTGATGTAACTATCACTATTACCTGCTGTATTATTGAATTGTGGTTTGTCAAACTTGTACTTTACTTGAACAAAAGTTATTGTATTTCTTGCTCTTATTGTATTACTTGTACTGTGATTCCTGAAATGTATTTTTGTTTACGATTGTAAAATTAAGCCCTGGATAAAGGCGTCTGCTAAGAAATAAATAATAATAATAAAATAATAATTTCAGTGTTAAGAAGATTTTCAATAAGAATCTCTATAAAGATTTATTTCAATGTAGAATGTTATAAAGATTTATTCATTGTGAAATCTCTATAAAGATTTATTTCAATGTAAATCTATGAAGATTTATTTCAATGTAGAATAAAGATTTATTTTAAAGATTTATTTCATTGTGAAATCTCTATAAAGATTTATTTCATTGTGAAATCTCTATGAAGATTTATTTCAACAAAAGATTTATTTCAATGTAGAATCTCTATAAAGATTTATTTCATTGTAGAATAAAGATTTATTTCAATGTAGAATCTCTATAAAGATTTATTTCAATGTAGAATCTCTATAAAGATTTATTTCAATGTAGGATCTCTATGAAGATTTATTTCAATGTAGAATCTCTATAAAGATTTATTTCAATGTAGAATCTCTATAAAGATTTATTTCAATGTAGAATCTGGATAAAGATTTATTTCAATGTAGAATCTCTATGAAGATTTATTTCAATGTAGAATCTCTATAAAGATTTATTTCATTGTGAAATCTCTATAAAGATTTATTTCATTGTGAAATCTCTATGAAGATTTATTTCAATGTAGAATCTATGAAGATTTATTTCAATGAGAATCTCTATAAAGATTTTTATTTCAATGTAGAATCTCTATAAAGATTTATTTCAATGTAGAATCTCTATAAAGATTTATTTCAATGTAGAATCTCTATGAAGATTTATTTCAATGTAGAATCTCTATAAAGATTTATTTCAATGTAGAATCTCTATGAAGAATTTCTATAAAGATTTATTTTCTCATTTATTTCATTGTGAAATCTCTATGAAGATTTATTTCAATGTAGAATCTCTATAAAGATTTATTTCAATGTAGAATCTCTATAAAGATTTATTTCATTGTAGAATCTCTATAAAGATTTATTTCAATGTAGAATCTCTATGAAGATTTATTTCAATGTAGAATCTCTATGAAGATTTATTTCATTGTAGAATCTCTATAAAGATTTATTTCATTGTAGAATCTCTATAAAGATTTATTTCAATGTAGAATCTCTATAAAGATTTATTTCAATGTAGAATCTCTATGAAGATTTATTTCAATGTAGAATCTCTATGAAGATTTATTTCAATGTAGAATCTCTATAAAGATTTATTTCATTGTAGAATCTCTATAAAGATTTATTTCAATGTAGAATCTCTATAAAGATTTATTTCAATGTAGAATCTCTATAAAGATTTATTTCAATGTAGAATCTCTATGAAGATTTATTTCAATGTAGAATCTCTATGAAGATTTATTTCATTGTAGAATCTCTATGAAGATTTATTTCATTGTAGAATCTCTATAAAGATTTATTTCAATGTAGAATCTCTATAAAGATTTATTTCAATGTAGAATCTCTATAAAGATTTATTTCATTGTGAAATCTCTATAAAGATTTATTTCAATGTAGAATCTCTATGAAGATTTATTTCATTGTAGAAAGATTTATTTCAATGTAGAATCTCTATAAAGATTTATTTCAATGTAGAATCTCTATAAAGATTTATTTCAATCTCTATAAAGATTTATTTCTCTATAAAGATTTATTTCAATGTAGAATCTCTATAAAGATTTATTTCATTGTAAATCTCTATAAAGATTTATTTCAATGTAGAATCTCTATGAAATTTATTTATTAAAGATTTATTTCATTGTAGAATCTCTATAAAGATTTATTTCAATGTAGAATCTCTATAAAGATTTATTTCATTGTAGAATCTCTATAAAGATTTATTTCATTGTGAAATCTCTATAAAGATTTATTTCAATGTAGAATCTCTATGAAGATTTATTTCATTGTAGAATCTCTATGAAGATTTATTTCAATGTAGAATCTCTATGAAGATTTATTTCAATGTAGAATCTCTATGAAGATTTATTTCATTGTGAAATCTCTATAAAGATTTATTTCAATGTAGAATCTCTATAAAGATTTATTTCATTGTAGAATCTCTATAAAGATTTATTTCAATGTAGAATCTCTATGAAGATTTATTTCATTGTGAAATCTCTGAAGTTTGATTTCTGTCGAGCCACGGATTTCTGTTTTGTTATGTTTAGGGGCTGCTCTGCTAAACAGATCCGCAATCTTAATGTGACTCTCATGGGCAGATCCACGAATCCAGAAGGCATGACTGTATCGCATCGTTCTGCTGACACGACAGGCTTCAGCTTATTAAAACCCGAATGAATGACAGTATGTCGCTGGGAGATTGCAGCTCAGAGTTAACGCGCACAGTTTGCATTGCCTTGTTCATTTTCGGTCTAAAACGGCTCCTTTTTAAACCCCGCGTTCAGCGGTGAAGGGGCGCGTTTCTTTTAGGCGGCTCCGGGTTGGGTTTTGTTTCTTAAGGGTCATGCCGGTCGCTGCAGCATCCGGACTCCTCGAGTCTTGCATGGATCTTTACGCGTAAAACTGCACGAATTATATTGAACTGTCTCCTTATAAAGACCCCATAAGCGTTTTCAAAACAGCTTAAATACAATACAGTATGAAATGTATTATAGATGAACTATATTATAAGCATTAAAGATTCACTGAATAACTCAAAATAAAATTAAAAATGCTTACAATAGCAAATTCTGCAATGCGCGATTTCGGTTGCCAAAAACAGAACAGAGCGGTTGTTCCTCGGATTAAGACTGATCAGTTCCTCTATTATAAATATATATTTTTTGTCCCTCCAAATAACCTTGTGTTTTTGGGGGTTTTTTTCTATTCGAATGCTCTAAAAATAAACGCGTTGTGGTCATTTCATAAATGCACAAAGGCGCGCAAACAAACCAACCAACCAAAATAAAACAACAAACATGCGAGAAATGAAAGATGGAGCGCGCTGCTCTCGTGTTTCCACGTGGGCACGCGTGGTCCTGCTGCGGTCAGCAGGTGCGTGCAGTTCTTGTGTCCGCGGGTGTGTTTCTGCACACAGAGGCTGTCGGGCGGTTTCCATGCACGGCGCTTTCACGAGGTATTCAGTGGAGACGCGTGGCGTCACTCAGAACCCGCAGCGAGCTCTGTGAGCGCGAGGTGATTTTCCACTAGTCTGCAATCCGACACGAGGGGATTTCTGCACGCAGGCGGCTCCTCTTTCATTTAAAAACGAGGCATTGTTTCAGCACGAATTCTGCTAGATCTGAAACTCGAGTTTGAGCTCGGCTGGCTGGACCCGACAGTCCGGGGTGCTGCTCGGTGCAGATCCAGTAAAAAAAACATTCTCTGCGCTTCTAAATCACGCCTTTGCGATGCCTTCCACATTCACTGATCTGATTGCGTGTTTTTATGTTTTATTGTTTTTCAAATGGGCTTATGGAACCAGTAACTGACGCCGTCCCGCCGCTACACAATAACATTGCAACGATGTTATATATATATATATATATATATTGAAATTAACTTCAGAGCCGGTTCGATCTCACAGAATCACCGCCTGAAGCAACGGGCCGCCCCTCGTAGCTTCACGATCTCGAGTGTTTTGTTTTGTTTGTTGCTTATCAGCTATACTTTATAAACAAGCAAATAATAATAATAATAATAATAATAATAATAATAATAATAATAATAATAATTTTATATAGCGCTTTTAAAAGCAACATCCCAAAACAGAAAATAAAACCACTGATAAAAATGGATTCATTCATACATTCCAAGTAAAATAAATTATATATATATATATATATAGTTGCTTTGCTTAAAAAACACAAAACATTTTCTTATTAAAAATCCAATCACACGATATAATTATATATCTATACCTATATATATATATATATATATATATACATATACATATATAATCTATATCTATATCTATATCTCTATCTATCTATCTATCTATCTATATCTATATATATATATATTTCTATATTATCTAAAATCTATCTAAAAACTATATATATCTATCTATCTATGTATAGAAAAAATATTTCAAAACAAAAACTAACAAAAAGATCTATCTGTATAGAAAATATATTTGAGCTCAAATCTAATTGAAGGTAGGAAACTTATTTTTTTTTTTTAAAAAAGTGTTTTTTTTTTCTTTAAAATAAAGTCAAATTCAAATTAAATTAAAATAAATACATTTGAAAAAAAAAAATGTATTTAATGAATGATATAGATAGGCTGTTTAATTAAACCAGAGTCGGGATCGAAATGAGAAAATGTGGATCCAGTTCTGCATCAGTCACTAAATCTTTTTATACACTGTGTCGAATTATGTGCGCGAAAATCACTTTCATTTCCTCTTTACTTAAACGGATAACTTGATGCAATTTCTTTAAAAAAAATCCACATTATAAAACGCAATATAAAGAATAGAATACTTATGCTGAGCGAGCAAACTCAAAACCCAGCCGATGGAAAACGATACCCTTGCAATTTGACATTATAAATTGTCAGTTAACCAACTCCCCAGTAAAAAGGAACCAACTCCCCAGTAATGTTGTTGAAGCTGACACCCTGGGATCCTTCAAGAAGCTGCTTGATGAGATTCTGGGATCAATAAGCTACTAACAACCAAACGAGCAAGATGGGCTGAATGGGGGCCTCTCGTTTGGAAACTTTCTTATGTTCTTAAAATCAAGCTCACCTTGCATTTCCTATTTATTTAAACGTGTCACGGTTTTCTGCAAAAAAAAGAGCTGTTTGAAATCCGTATTCTAAAATGAAACGCTCTGTATACATATCTACCTTGATATATCAAATCACTTCTCATCGGATACTTACAGTGAGCGACCAAAAGCAACAGGCAGCCGGCCGAACAGCACGCCATCGCCGCTGGAGTCCGAAGCGCGGTGTGTTTGAAAACGCGCCGTGCAGCGCCTCTGTGATTTCAACACTGAAACGAGATCTGCTGCGCTTGCACATGGGCTGGCTCTCTCTCTCTCTCTCTCAGCTCGCTCGGTGATGTTTAGACAGCTGTGTGGGCGTCGGCATTGCTCAGACCTGCTCTCAAAGCAACGGGCGCGGCGCGGTCCTCAACGCGGGACCCGGGTCTGTAACACAGCGTGCAGCGTTGTAGGAGTGTTTGGGCTGCGTGAAGCCCTTATACAGAAGAATACAGCGTTAGCTTCGGAGAATGTTCTTTTACAGACCCCGAGCATAATGACGATTCCATATATAATATCATTTGAAAAATAGGTACATCGTTTTAATAATTGATAATAAATTAATGATATCAGGACGTTTCGTATTACAAGTCCTTGAGCTGGATAGAAAAAGTATGTATATATATATATTATATATTTATATATATATATATATATATATATATATATATATATATATATATATATATATATATATATATAGTGTAAATACATAGATTAGTTTACTGGTCTGCAGTGTTGAGAGTGGAGTTCTCTTTCCTATACTGCTAGAGCGCTCTGCAGTGTCGTAGAGGGGAGTTCTCTTTCCTATACTGCTGCTAGCGCTCTGCAGTGTCAAGAGAGGGAGTTCTCTTTCCTATCCTGCTAGAGCGCTCTGCAGTGTTGAGAGGGGAGTTCTCTTTCCTATACTGCTAGATCGGCGAACCTCTGCAGTGTCATACTAGAGGGAGTTCTCTTTCCTCAGACATACTGCTAGAGCTTATCTGCTCTGACAAAGTAAGGCCCAATTTGAGGAGTTCTCTTTCCTATACTGCTGGAGAGCTGTCCTGAAGGCAGTATGAGAACATGATGGAGTTCTCATTTCCTGATACTGAAAGATTTCTGCAGTGTCCAGAGGGAGTTCTCTTTTGTTTCCTATACTGCTAAATACATGTTAATCTGCAGTGTCCAGAGGGAGTTCTCTTTCCTCATGAACTGCTAGATTTCAAAATATCTCTGCTGGTCCAAAAGCAAAGTTTGTGGGGAATTCTATTTCCTATACTGCTAGCAAGCTTACTACCCAGGAACTCTGCAGTGTCGATAAGGGAGTTCTCTTTCCTATACTGATGGAAGAGTGTGTCTGCAGTGTATAGAGGGAGTTCTCTTTATATATACTATATATATATGCAGTATAGGGGAGTTCTCTTTCCTATACTGCCAGAGCGCTCTGCAGTGTCGAGAGGGGAGTTCTCTTTCCTATACTGCTAGATCTGCAGTGTCCAGGGGAGTTCTCTTTCCTATACTGGCTCTGCAGTGTCCAGAGGGGAGTTCTCTTTCCTATACTGCTAGAGCGCTCTGCAGTGTCAGGGAGTTCTCTTTCCATACTGCTAGCTCTGCAGTGAGAGGGAGTTCTCTTTCCTATACTGCTAGGCGCTCTGCAGTGTCGAGAGGGAGTCCTCTTTCCTATACTGCTAGGGAGAGCTGCTCTGCAGTGTCGAGGGGGGAGTTCTCTTTCCTATACTGCTAGAGCTCTGCAGTGTGTCGAGGGGAGTTCTCTTTCCTATACTGCTAGAGCGCTCTGCAGTGTCGAGAGGGGAGTTCTCTTTCCTATACTGCTAGAGCGCTCTGCAGTGTCCAGAGGGGAGTTCTCTTTCCTATACTGCTAGAGCGCTCTGCAGTGTCCGAGGGGAGTTCTCTTTCCTATACTGCTAGAGCGCTCTGCAGTGTCAGAGGGGAGTTCTCTTTCCTATACTGCTAGAGCGCTCTGCAGTGTCCAGAGGGGAGTTCTCTTTCCTATATTGCTAGAGCGCTCTGCAGTGTCGAGAGGGGAGTTCTCTTTCCTATACTGCTAGAGCGCTCTGCAGTGTCGAGAGGGGAGTTCTCTTTCCTATACTGCTAGAGCGGCGGAGAGGCGGGACCGTAGCACCACCTACTGATGAACTATAGCAAGTGCAGCTACACATTTTAAAAGACAATTCTTTATATATTTATATATACAGGCACACAAAAACAAAGAAAAACAAACTATCATTGTTTTGTGAAATATCGGCTAAATAAAACACAATTTGCAAAACATTCAGTTATCCATTGCACAAAAACAAATGCTTATATATCTATTTGTTTTCTTACAGCGAGCAGAGATCCAGATCTAAAGCCCTCTTGCTCTTAACTGTACAGATGGGATCGCAAAACAGTTCTCTTATTTAAAATCCGATCACACGATGTAGAAGATCATACAATGAAGTAATATTGAGAGAGAAAAAACTAAAATCATTTTTTTAAGTGTCTATAGTTACACAGACGTTGCCTTCAATTGTAATTATGGCACGGTTACTATAGCAACAAAGTATCTCGGGACACGACAGCCAATAAACGATTACAAGTTTCTGTTTTTCTTTCCTTTTGTTTTTTTTTTTGTAGCGCCATAATTTCAATTGAATCCCGCAGTGTCAGATACCCGGCAGGCAAACGTTTCGGATTTCTCCCGTTATAAAATCAACCAGTCCTGTAATGGCTTGTATCCCAATAGTGCAGATCATTGTTACACACCTCCCCCCCCCCCCCCCCTTCTCTCACCCACCCCCCCCCCCCTTCTCTCATCCTCTAAACCCTCCCCCTCGCACCCAGGACTGGATCACACTGCTGTGCAACATCCCTGCAGACAGATAGTCGTTGGTTGAAGGAGGTTTCTCACTGATGCTAGAGGAAAGACAGCTGCGGTATGTTGGTGACAGTGGTGGGATATTTAGATTATGGATGGAGATAAGACTCCTAATGCACAGCAGCTTCACCCAGTCCAGGTTTTACTACCAGCTTGATGAGCCCCAGCGTGTCTAGCATGAGCCCCAGCGTGTCTAGGCTTCCTCCGAAGCGTGTGCCGTCAGCCGCCCGCTTCTTTTCACTCTGCAGACTCGCCATGCAGCCCCCTCAGAGCTACAGCGTCGGAGGACCACGCAGCTTTGGGCAGCTTACAGGCAAGCCCGCAGGCGCCCGGCCAGTCCACAGAGGTCACTGGTGCGCGGTGAGCCGAGGACACCCTGGCCGACCTAAGCCCCCCCCCCCCCCGGACGGCGCTCGGCCAATTGTGTGCCGCCCCCTGGGAACTAGGTGCGTCTGATTATTAAACTCCTAGTGAAACCAGGACTGGATCAAACTGCTCTGCACTGGGAGTCTTCTTGCCACCCCTCTGTGTGTGTAGTATAATATATAGAGAGACAGAGAGAGGCACTTTCTTCTCCTCCTTTAAAAATATACTTTGATACAAACATATACAGTAGGCTATTGCCGCTCCTGATTGTCGCACCTTTTCGTTTTCCTGCAGAGTTCTGTATCTTTTTACTCTGATTCCTGGTCTGTCTCTGCTGTTATTTCACCTACAGAAATCACACGCTTAGTATGTGAAAATAGACCCCCCCAGCTCTCCCACCCCCTCCAGCTCCCCCCCCCCCAACCCCCCCTCCAGCCCCAACCCCCCACCCCCTCCAGCTCCCCAGTGAAAAGTCCCGACAGCAGCCCCCCCTCGCTGCGCTGTGCTTGAGCTGCAGAGTGCCGCTGTTTCGGAGGCCTGCGTTCGCCCCCTCTCTACTCGTTAAAGGATGGGAAGATGGGCAGCTCTGCAAACTCATCGCTCCCGAACCCGGGTCCCTGCTCCCCCAGAATCGACAGCATGTCCTGTCGGGAAAAGAAAGAAAGAAAGAAAGAATTCACACGTCATTGAAATCAATCAATCACAGTAAACTCAAGCAGCCGTTTCTTAGCTGTACAGTTTAACAGCAGTACAGCCTTTCATGTTCATTCTAGGCTGTTCTCACCGGAAACACCTCCGCCTGACTGCTCCCCTGGTGGCCGTGCTGAGTCCCTGCACCCTGCCACTGCTGCCACACCCCCACGCCCTCCGCTGGACGCGCCTGGAACTGCACGCCTGCCTGGTTAGACTCCCCTGCAGACAGACACAGAGAAGACAATGCTGTCAACCCAAATTCAACAACAAATAGACATTGAGAAACCCTTCTGGTCTAATTCAAATCAGTCATTGAATTTATTAAAAGATGCCAGGGGTGGAAATAAGACTTCCGTTACACAGCAGTGTCACCCAGTCCAGGTTTCACTGCTCCCGGCTTGATCAGCCCCAGTGTGTCTAGCTAACAAGCTCAGGTGTGTCTGATTATTAAACTCCCAGTGAAACCAGGACTGGATCACACTGCTGTGCAGCGGGAGTCTTATTTCCAGCCCTGTAAATTGCTTAACATAGTGAATAATAATAACAATATTAATAATACTACTACTACTAACAATAGGGATACTAAGACATGGCCACCTTCTGCATGGTTTGTTTTTCCTATCTAAGTTTGCCACTGTCAGAAATGAACTGTCTTCAATAGCTGTGTGCAATGCGTCCGGTCTGAAGTGACTGGGCTGCACTGTGCAGCTCAGCTCGGCTCGGCTCAGCTCAGCTCAGCTCGGCCACACGGGGCTCCAGTGCCTCTGGCTGGCAGCCCTGGTCTGGCTCCGCTCCGCTCCGTACCGAATGTGCCGGCAGCAGTGGCGGTGGAGATGGTGGGGTTGCGGGAGGGGTTGCTGTTGGGGTACATGCTGGCTGCGCTGGGGGACACGGTGGACACAGGGTTGAAGGACGAGGGGGTCCCCTGGAAACTGCCCATCCCGTACGAGGGGGACTGAGTCTTCAAAGAGGCCTGCTGGGAAACCACCTGCTGCTGCTGGAGACAAAAGAGAGGAATGAGAGAGAGAGAGAGAGAGAGAGAGACACACACACGCATGGAAATAAGACTCCTATTGCACAGCAGTGTGATCCAGTCCAGGTTTTACTGCTAACAGCTTGATCAGCCCCAGTGTGTCTAGGTAACAAGCTCAGGTGTGTCTGATTATTAAACTCCTAGTGAAACCAGGACTGGATCACACTGCTGTGCAGCGGGAGTCTTTATTTCAATCCCTACACACACACACGTACGTTCTCTGTTTCGGGGGTTCCAACTCACCTGAGCGCTGAAGGGGGCGTGGCTCCCTGTCCATGTCGAGGCTCCTCCCACCAGCACCGGGTTCGACTGCCGAGAGATCTGCGCAAGAATCTGACCGGCTGAGCCAGACTGCTGCTGGAGAACAGCACCCTGGGGAGTCAGGCCAGCACTCCTGCAGGGAGAGGAGAGAGAGGGGGAGAGTGAGAGAGAGAGAGAGGGGGGAGTGAGAGGGGGGAGAGAGAGAGAGAGAGAGACACACACAGGAGACAGAAAGATTTTCCACAATATCTTAGTGGATAATTTCCCAGAGCCCCCCCCCCTCTCTCTCTCTCTCTCTCTCTCTCACACACAATCAAGGTTAGTCTGGTAAATTTCCAGTATTGCATTCAAAGAGAACGCACAGGACCCCTCCCCATGCATGCTTGTCCTCCACAGCGTCCCCCTCTGGTACCTGAAGCTCTCTGCAGGCCGCGTGTTGCTGTAGGGGGTCCCCTGGGAAAATATCTGCTGGGCACCCTGCCCGACGCTGGGAGGGAGGGGCTTGCTCTGCTCTGTAGGGGGGGGGGGGGGGGGGACAGAGAGAGAGAGAGAGAGAGAGACAGAGAGACAGAGAGACAGAGAGAGCGAGAGAGAGAGAGGAGAGAAACATATTAAAGTTACACACCCAGCCTTCAGTGCATATCTGTCCCTATCACAAACTCCGGTCTGTCTTCTGGATCAGACTGCTAAGCAATGGGAGCGTTACTCCCATCCCTGCTGACGTAACTGGTTTCCAGTAAGCGGTGACTGTTCTGGGGCTCACCTGGGCTGATTCCGGGGTACATGTCTTGGAAGAGGGGGTTCCCCTTATCCAGGGGTTTGCTGCGCTCCGGCCCGGTCGCTGCCACTGGCTGAACAGAGACCTGTAAAAACACACACAGTGTGCAAACCAGCGCTAGACTCGCCTGTACCAGAGCAAGACATTTCCAGGGGTATTATTAACGAGTCACGGAGCAAACGCTTCTATCCAGAGCGACTTACAGAGACTAGGGGGGTGAACTCTGCATCATCAACAACTGCTGCTGCTGCTGCAGAGTCACTTCCAATAGGACCTCGTTTGTTTTACATCTCATTCGAAGGACGGAGCACAAGGAGGTGAAGTGACTTGCTCAGGGTCACGCACACACACACGCACACGCACACACACACACAGGGAGTCAGTGGCTGAGCCGGGATTTGAACCGGGAACCTCCTCACAGCAAAGCCCTTTTCTTTAACCACCAAATGAATAACTGTATAGATGGGCTCTATTCACCTCTAGTGGACCAAGATATTCTCAGGTGCTCTGCACTCACCTGTGTCAGGTGGTTCCCCTGCATGGCGTCGACAGGGCTCGAGGCGTAGGGGGCGATAGCGTCCCGGCCGGGGACCCCCTCCAGCTCTGCCTGCTGCTGCTGCTGCTGGAGCTGCCTGCGAGGACACACACACACACACACACACACACACGCACACACACAGCCTGGTGAGCAAGAGGGAGCTCTGAGCGGGTCAGAACCACCACCACCACCACAAACCCGCCACCACCAGCACTGCACAGGACCTGAAGAGGGGGGGGGGGGTAACTGCACCACAGCTAAGAGAGACAGTGGCCCACAATCCCTCTGCTTCTAAAGTGACTGCAGATACGAATTATTCCGTTCATTCGAATGAATCGTTTTCGTGCAGCACGAATTAAAACACGCAAACCTGGGTTTGGGGTCATTTCCTGTTTTTCAATTCCTTTTTAAAAAAATCAATTCCCAATTCCTTAGAAGGAATTTGATATTTTGAGAGACATCGTAATAATAAATAATAATACATTTGTTCACCTGCTTTCGTTTCTTTTGAAGCCCACTTTTAATTGAGTCACAAACAGCGACTTCTTCATTTGAAGTGATTTTGTCTCCTCTGTTGTGAGAAGCTCGTTTTAACACAACGCTGCTGCTGAATTAAATTTAGATCAATGATGGAGGTGTTGGAATTGATTAAAAGGGAATCGGTTTCGAAACAGGAATTCATCCTGGCTCTGCACGTGTATTTGAAAACCTCCAGATGTGTCACGGATATCCTTCATCTACACGCCTGCATGGAAACACCTCTGGGTGTGAGAATTTCAATCTCCGCTCAGGAATCAGGGATATAGAAACACACTCGTGTGTGAAAATGTCACACCGCTCTGTGCTTCAATCGATTAGACACCTTAACAAAAAAAAGTGTGTTTGAACGTGTGTGGTTCTCCGTTGCTCTTACTTATTTTGATAAAATGAGTGCCTGTTAAAAGTCATCCATTAAAATGAAGAGAAGTCCCTCATTTTGCAGGGAGATTTTCCTCAGGTTTTCAGCAGCGGCGGTTTGATTTCATACACGCAACAAAATCAGAAACTCCAGAAGCGAGGCGGTGTTCAAACACGCGCGTGTGAGAGAGCTGGTGACTCCTATTCCCATCCCTGCTGCACCCACACCCGGGAGACGAGAGAGAGAGGGAGGGAGAGAGAGACAGAGAGAGAGGAGGAGGAGGAGCGGGGGGGGGGGCTATACCAGCGCTCTGAGTCTCACCTAGATCCCGTCTGCCTCGGGCTCATTTCCAAAGCCAGGTTGGGACTTTGCCCCAGGCGGGGTATCTGCACTGAAGGGGGGGGGAGGGGAGGGCGAGACTCCTGGCTCGGGGCCCTGACACCACAAGGGAGGGGGTGGGGGGGTTTACAATGTAACAGGGCATTACTATGACATCACAGACTCTAAATCAGACTCCACTGAATTCACTGTGAAAGAAAGAAAAGTCTAATGCAAGCACACGCACGCACACACGCACGCACACACGCAGAGACAGAGAGACACACACACACACACACACACACACACACAGAGAGAGAGAGACACACACACACACAGAGACAGACACACACACAGAGACAGACAGACACACACACAGAGACACACACACACACACACACACACACACACACACACACACACACAGAGAGACAGAGAGAGAGACACACACACACACAGAGACAGACACACACACAGAGACAGACAGACACACACACAGAGACACACACACGCACACACGCAGAGACAGAGAGACACACACACACACACAGAGAGACAGAGACACACACACAGACAGACACACACACACAGAGAGACAGAGACACACACACACACACACACACAGAGAGACACACACACACACACAGAGACAGACACACACACACACAGAGACAGAGAGAGAGACACACACACACACACACACACACACAGACAGAGAGAGAGACACACACACACACAGAGACAGACACACACACACACAGACAGACACACACACACAGAGACAGACACACACACAGAGACAGACACACACACTACACGACGCAGTGCCGGACTCACTTGACGTTGGCGTTGGTGCAGATGATGTACTCTACCTCCTCGGAGAAGGGGTTCTGGAAGGTGAAGGAGCTGGTTCTCATCCAGATCCACTCTCTGCTCTTGGACCGGAACCGGAACATCACAGACAGAACCTGCCCTTTCAGCTTGGTCACCTGGGCAGAGAGAGAGAGAGCGAGAGAGAGAAGAAAGAAAGAAAGAAAGAAAGGAGAGAGTTACTGAGCAGGAAACACGTTCCTTATTGAGGGTTTGATATAGGGAGGTTGTCTGTGTCTGGTAATCTCTTGTAGTTATTGTATCTCATTAGCAGGGTGTGTGTGTGTGTGTGTGAGGCCTGATAAAGTATTCGCATTAACCTGGCTGATCGCTGCACTGAGGGAATCGTTCCGGGTTCAAGACTCACACCAGCGAGCCAGCTAACCCGCCATTACCTGCTGGAAACTGTCCCGCAGCAGCCCCTGGTCCTCAGGGTGGGCAAACTCAAACACCTCCTTCCCCAGGAGCTCCTGCCAAGGAACGACAAGACAAGCTGGCACTTCACACCATAAACAACACCCCCCCCCCCCCCCCGCACCCCAAAAATACCAGGGTACGTTGTTCTACGGGCCACGCCGTGGTTGGTTACCTGTGGCTGGTAGCCCACGGTGGCCACGCAGCGATGGTCCACGAAGGTGAAGACCCCTTTGCTGCTGTGCCGGGAGATGAACTCGATAGGGATGGAGATGTTACTCATGTCCGTGCTGCTGGAGCAGCTGCTCACCTAGGCATCAGACAAACAAACACACACACATTCCTGGCAGGTACATCAATATCACACCGAGCCCAAAACCACAGCAAACTGATACACAGTACAACTCAGAAAAGCACGGGGTACAGGGAAAGGACAGTCATGTGTTCTCAGCCAACTCACTATCCTTGCAATACTAATATGTCATTGGAGATAAAAAAAAATCTAACTGGCTGCATGCATCCCAGTTCATATTGTATTCTAGTAGTGTTATTATTATACATAGCATCCTAGTTCATATTGTATTCTAGTAGTGTTATTATTATACACAGCATCCTAGTTCATATTGTATTCTAGTAGTGTTATTATTATCCTAGTTCATATTGTATTCTAGTAGTGCAGCATCCTAGTTCATATTGTATTCTAGTAGTGTTATTATTATACATAGCATCCTAGTTCATATTGTATTCTAGTAGTGTTATTATTATTATACATCCTAGCATCCTAGTTCATATTGTATTCTAGCAGTGTTTATTTATTTAGTAGTGTTATTATTATACATAGCATCCTAGTTCATATTGTATTCTAGTAGTGTTATTATTATACATAGCATCCTAGTTCATATTGTATTCTAGTAGTGTTATTATTATACATAGCATCCTAGTTCATATTGTATTCTAGTAGTGTTATTATTATACATAGCATCCTAGTTCATATTGTATTCTAGTAGTGTTATTATTATACATAGCATCCTAGTTCATATTGTATTCTAGTAGTGTTATTATTATACATAGCATCCTAGTTCATATTGTATTCTAGTTTATTATTGTACATAGCATCCTAGTTAATTGTATTTCTAGTAGTTTATTATTATACATAGCATCCTAGTTCATATTGTATTCTAGTAGTGTTATTATTATACATAGCATCCTAGTTCATATTGTATTCTAGTAGTGTTATTATTATACATAGCATCCTAGTTCATATTGTATTCTAGTAGTGTTATTATTATACATAGCATCCTAGTTCATATTGTATTCTAGTAGTGTTATTATTTCTAGTATTGTATTCTAGTGTTATTATTATACATAGCATCCTAGTTCATATTGTATTCTAGTTCATAGTGTTATTATTATACATAGCATCCTAGTTCATATTGTATTCTAGCAGTGTTATTATTATACATAGCATCCTAGTTCATATTGTATTCTAGTAGTGTTATTATTTGCATCCTAGTTCATATTGTAAACTACACTGTATTTTAAATATAGCAAGTTCATATTGTATTCTATTGTAACCCTTTGCTGCCCTGTAAACACCTGTATTTAAATATGAAGCTGGGATAAACCCTGTGCTGCCCTGTAATACATCAATAATCGCCTGGGATAATAATAGCCAAAATAATAATAATAATAATAATAATAATAACAATAATAATAATAATAATAATAATGTGGGTCTCACCTGCAGTCTGCCGATTGCCACCAGACAGAACTTACTGCCCTGCACAGCATCCGACTCCTCCTCCGGCAACGAGATTCCTGAACAAACAAACACACGCACGCACGCACGCACACACACACACACACACACACACACACACACACACACACACACACACACACACACACACAGACGCACACACACACACACACACACACACACACACACACACACACACACACACACACACACACACACACACACACACACACACACACACACACACACACACACACACACACACACACACACACACACACACACACACACACACACACACACACACACACACACACACACACACACACACACACACACACACACACACACACACACACACACACACACACACACACACACACACACACACACACACACACACAGACACACACACACACACACACACACACACACACACACACACACACACACACACACACACACACACACACACACACACAGGACACACACACACACACACACACACACACACACACACACACACACACACACACACACACACACACACACACACACACACACAGACACACACACACACACACACACACACACACACACACACACACACAGACACACACACACACACACACACACACAGGACACACACACACACACACACACACACACACACACACACACACACACACACACAATTACGCACGCACAAGGGAACATTTGTCAACAACACACACACAGAGACACACACACACAGTTATTAACCCATTCAGTACCAAAATTAATTTGAGAAAAATCAGGACAAGCTGTATTTATGTAACTTGGTGCTGGAGATCACATCAGGGATGGGAATCAGACTCCTATTGTGAAACCAGGACTGGATCACACCACTGTGCAGCGGGAGTCTGATTCCCAACCCTGCCACATTATTATTTTCAATCAAGGGAACCTTGTCAACTAGACATGAAAATATATCTATAAATAAAGATAGGTTGTACAGCAATGAGAAGTGAGTAATTTGGTTACGTGCCAGCAGGGGGCCAGGACCTGATGTATCCAGTGCAGTGCACCACCACATACTGGGGCTCCCCGTCCTGAACTGGACCCAGACCACTCCTACAAGACAAGCAAACGAGCGCTCAGAGCCACGGGGCAAACACAGACCAGCGTGAAGGGGCAGCACAAAAAACTTCAAGATTTACAGGTTTACTTCACTGCGTTTACTTTTCCTGAAACATTAATATATTAATATATATACACACTAATCATTTAAACTTGTGTGTCCATGTCAAATCAAACCTTTTCATTTTTGTACACTGCAGTTATAGCCCCTATTCAACCCTGTTAGATAGATAGAGACAGGCATATAGATAGAGACACAGACAGACAGACAGACAGACAGACAGACACATGAACTGAATAAAGCCCATTCTCACCTGTTTCTGTTGCGCAGGAAGCTCAGTCTGTTCACAGAGGCGGGCTCCAAGGGACAGTTTCCACACCTGCAGAGAAACACAGGAAAATACCAGCTCGATCAGCCCCAGTGTGTCTAGGACAGGTAACAAGATCAGGTGTGTCTGATCATTAAACTCACAGTGAAACCAGGACTGGATCACACTGCTGAATGGGATCAATGTACAATGCAAGGACCCTATCCCTGCTGAACTACAGCAAAACACACACTAAGAATGTGACTTGGGGGGGTTTGGGGTTGGGGTTATCCTACCTCAATGCCCCCCTGCCCCTGCCCCCGCCCCCCTCACCTCATCCTGCAGATGAAGGAGCGTCGGGACCCCAACGTCATCCTCTGGGAGGACTGCTGGCCCTCCTTCTTCACTGTGCCAGTCTTGAGGTCCAGGACTCGCCCTGCGCAGGAAACAGCATTGAGCCATTATAGAGACAGCATCCAAAAACTAACCAACCCTTATGAGAGATTCCCCACTGTAAAAGCACAGCAAAGTGTAATAAAGCACAGTGAAAGCATGGTAAAGCATAGGGAAGCACTGTAAAGCACAGAGAGGTCTGGTAAAGCATAGGGAAGCATTGTAAAGCACAGAGAGGTCTGGTAAAGCATAGGGAAGCATTGTAAAGCACAGAGACGTGTGGTAAAGCATAGGGAAGCATTGTAAAGCACAGAGAGGTCTGGTAAAGCATAGGAAAGCACTGTAAAGCACAGAGAGGTGTGGTAAAGCATGGGGAAGCATTGTAAAGCACAGAGAGGTCTGGTAAAGCATAGACAAGCATTGTAAAGCACAGAGAGGTCTGGTAAAGCATTAGAGGGGACACATTGTAAAAGCACAGAGAGGTCTGGTAAAGCATAGGGAAGCATTGTAAAAGCACAGAGAGGTCTGGTAAAGCATAGGGAACATTGTAAAGCACAGAGAGGTCTGGTAAAGCATAGGGAAGCATTGTAAAGCACAGAGAGGTCTGGTAAAGCATAGGGAAGCATTGTAAAGCACAGAGAGGCTGTGTACCCGTCATGGCGCTCTCGCTCGTGCACAGCTGCTCTCTCAGCTTGTCCACGTCCTCGGGGTGGACCTGCTCGTACAGGGAGCTGCCGAACCAGTCCGACTGCTGCTGGTTCAGAACCGGCGTGACCGAGTCCGACACGTACACCAGCCGGCCCGTCTCACACGACACCACAAACAGGAAGCCGTCCGCAGCCTCCAGAATCAGGTGCTTCAGCTCCTGTGAGGGGGTGGTGGGGGGACACACAGGGCATTAGATAGAGACACACAGTGTAGGAATGGGAATCAGACTCCAATTGCAGAGCTGTTTGTGTGAGAGAGACTCGGAGGGAATCAGACTCCAATTGCAGAGCAGTTTGTGTGTGAGAGACTCGGAGGGAATCAGACTCCAATTGCAGAGCAGTTTGTGTGAGAGAGACTCGGAGGGAATCAGACTCCAATTGCACAGCAGTTTGTGTGAGAGAGACTCGGACCTGGTCGGTGAGGAAGGATGGTTTGTAGCTGCCGTCGGTGGCCGTGTTGCCCGTGCCGCGCAGGGACTTCATGTGTGACACGGCCATGCGCAGGATGGTCAGCTTGTCTGGTTTGCGTGCCAGGGCGTTGCACGTGGGCACCATGTCCGACAGCTCCGTGATGTACGCGGTCATCTTGTTGCGCCGACGCCGTTCAATCTCACTGTGGTTCTCTCTGCAGAGACACGAGGAGAGGAGAGGGTTACCCTGACACACGCGCGCTCTGACACGCACACACACACAGCGAGACACGAGGAGAGGAGAGCGTTACCCTGACACACGCGCGCTCTGACACGCACACACACACAGCGAGACACGAGGAGAGGAGAGGGTTACCCTGACACACGCACGCTCTGACACGCACACACACACAGCGAGACACGAGGAGAGGAGAGGGTTACCCTGACACACGCGCGGTCTGACACGCACGCACACCAAGACAGACACGAGGGAGGAGAGGGTTACCCTGACACACAGCGAGCTCTGACACGCACACACACACAGTGGACAAGGAGAGGAGAGGGTTACCCTGACACACACACACACTGACACGCACACACACACAGGAGACACAACCAGAGGAGAGGATTAAACTGACACAATAGGAGTCTGAGACATTCCTGGAATAAATCTCTTGATCTAATGATTTATTTATCGAGAACGCAGTCCACACACAATGACCATGTGGAAAGCATCCATCTGACACATATGTGGTTACAACACTCACACACACACACACACATACACGCCACGCGCAGGACAGTCAACCAGTAACGGATTAAACTGCAATGCAATAGGAGTCTTATTTTCATTCCTGGAATAAATCTCTTGATCTAATGATTTATTTATTTTGTTTTTTAACAAACTAGTCCATCACTAAAATGACCATGTGATCTTATCATCCATCTTACTGGGAATATGTCGAGAAGTTACCAGACCTCTCTGTGCTTTACAATGCTTCCCTATGCTTTACCACACCTCTCTGTGCTTTACAATGCTTCCCTATGCTTTACCACACCTCTCTGTGATTTACAATGCTTCCCTATGCTTTACCAGACCTCTCTGTGCTTTACAATGCTTCCCTATGCTTTACCACACCTCTCTGTGCTGTATCACTCTGTGCTGTGTTTTCACTATTGGGACACACTTGTAAGAGCTTTTCTAAAATCGCCCGTACCTGGCAAACCTTTCCTTGTCATTGCTGCCACCCTGGTCATCCTCACACCTGCAGCAAGAGCAGACAATCAATCAATCATCAATCAATCAATCAATCACAACCCCAGCATGGAAACGTGTCACACTGTAGGGAGCGCCCCTGCGTTCCAGCCGTGGATTGTTACACAGTTATTGAGAAGCTGGACAATCTGCCTCTTCAACTATTTATTCATTTTTTATAAATTTCCCCAGATGGAGCTGTTTTTGGGCCGGTGCTGTTCTAGACTCGTCTCTGAATTTCTCCACACGGGTCAATTTTCAACCCACCTGAATAATTTGTTGTTTCCGTCACCTTCGTCGTCATCGTCATCGAAGTCAAGGCTGGGAAACAAACAAACAAACAAACAAACAGGTGGGAATAAGACTCCCCTTGCATAGCAGTCGCTTCACCCAGTCCAGGTTTTACTAGGAGTTTGATCAGCCCCAGTGCGTCTAAGCAACAAGCTCAGATGTGGGATTAAATTCGCAATAAAACCAGGAATGGATCAAACTGCTCCGCAAACGGGAGTCTTATTTCCATCCCAGCAACATCAACAACAGAACAGGATTTTAAAAACAGAGTGCGCGACGCTGAAACGCTTCCCCGTACTCACGGTGCCCGTCTCTTGGGTCCCCTCTGAGTGACGACAGCCCCCCCGGCCTGGCTCTCCGCGCCCTGTTTACCGGGGGCAACACCCAGCGACGGGACGTCCGAGGCCATGTCTGATGAGACGCAGAAGAGAGAGAGAAGGGAGGGGGGTTAGATACAAGCAGACTCAATTACAATGACGAGGACAGCAGCACTGTTCCTGAAATTGTAATTACAGTTACAATGCGATTCTGTTACGTTGATGCTACCCGGATCACAATTAGAATTGCATTCTGTAATACGATTACTCAAATTATTCTCAATTACTCGGGCAAAAATAAAATCACAGCTGCAAACACAGTAACTTGTAGGACTCCCGCTGCACAGCAGTGTGATCCAGTCCTGGTTTCACTGTGAGTTTAATAATCAGACACACCTGAGCTTGTTAGCTAGACACACTGGGGCTGATCAAGCTGGTGGCAGTGAAAACTGGACTGGGTGACACTGCTGTGCAACAGGAGTCTGATTCCCATCCCTATGAATGTTTAATAAAATAGCCTTACACTGCACAGTCACTCGAGAATTAAAACTAGAGTTTTTTAACTTGCACGTTACCGATAACTTTTTTTTTTTACGTTTAGACAAAAATTGTTTTTCAGATACCCGAATCCAACACTCCCGTTTAGAAATCGTGCCTTTACCGGGCTCTACAGCGCCACCGCCTGGCGAATGCGGTGTACTGCCGCTCCGACTTCCCAGTCCTGCACGAGCAGTAAACCACACAATGCTAAAACAAGCGCAGTGATTAAAATCTAATAAATAAATAAATAAACCAGCAAGCTCATCTAAATAATTGAATGAACATCAGATAACAGCGCTTGTCAGCCTGCACCTGAAGACACAGCGATACTAAGCAGCGTGTACAAATGTAACACACACACACACACATCAATAAACACATCACAAAATGAATCAAAGTTTTAAATGACTGATTCATGATTTAAAAGCATCAGCTCCGTTTCAGATCTTCGCTCGTTTTTGCATTGCAAGATACTGATTCGAGCACATAATATATATATAGATATAGATATAGATATAGAGATATACAGATATAGAGATTATAGAGAGAGAGAGAGAGAGAGAGAGATAGATAGATAGATAGATAGATAGATAGATAGATAGATAGATAGATAGATAGATAGATCTCCTGTACATTATGATGTCTGGCGTGCTGTAGAATCGCTCCAGTGAATACAGGCGCATTTTTACACGTCGATGGATTTGCCCCTCAAGTGGAGCGAACCCTAATAATATTATTAATATTAAGGACGATGTTTTGTCAGGGACCGCGTTGAAATGAAATCTCTCAAGCACCGTACTCCTCTGGTTAAAATACACCCATGTGAAATCTGAAATCTTCTAGTGTTAGAGTATAAAGAAAGACGACGTCCAGTCTTAACTAGCCGGTCTCCATGACCGTGCGGTACAGTCGGGGTTAAAATATGTCTCAAACGCGCAATAATATAATCATTATTACAATGGGGGCCCGTACATAAAGCAGTGGACACGTTAAGAAATGCAGTTTTAAATCGGCATCTATCCCGGCGTACATCCTAATATAATAATTACAACAACGATCGTGTAAATAAAGCACGACGAGACTGAGGCCTACATGTAAATAAAGCCCGGTTTCTAGAGCTGGCAGCGATCATATAGAAATTACACGAGAACATTTACGTGCAAGTCCCAAAACAAAACATGTCGTTTACTTCTGTCCTTATTTATATTATTTTACTTTCATTCCAATTCGTTTTATTACAAGTTAACCGCGACAATCGATATTAAAAAAAAAAAAAAAAACCGTAACATTTTCACAACTACAGGGAGGAAAAACGGACATACAGTATTCAAACATTTAGACACTTCTAACCGAGCAATGCAACTATCGTTACCGCCGGTATAATAATAATAATAATAATAATAATAATAATAATAATAATAATAATAATAATAGGCTCATAAAAACAGGTCGACTAACATCTGACTTAAAAAACACAACAACAACCCGCTTTTAAATGAATGTAAACACACACGTAAATGTTTTTAAAATAAAATAATAAACCGTTTGTTTATCACGGTCGTTGTGTCCTAATATCTATCTATCTATCTATCTATATAACTAACCTGAGGTAACCGCGCCGTCCATTGCTTATTATAACTTTACATAAAAACATTAAAAATTAAAAAAAAAAAAAAAAAAAAATAAAAGTTCACTTTTGAAAAAAACAGTGAAACTTCGCAACCCGTCCTTATCCGTGTACGACACACACAGAACTAATTACGCAATAAAAAATGTTTTTTTGTACTTATTTATTTTTTTTTAATTACAGTGTTTAAAACCCTCCCTTAACCCAACATGGCAGAGTTCAGAGCCCAGAAACTCCGGCCAGCCTCGCTTCCAGTCCTGAAGCGAGTGATGGAAGAGCTGCTCGGCCAATAAAACAAAGAGTTGGCCCCAGTCGTCGTTCCTTTCACCCAATCAACCGGGGAGGGAGCCGCCCGCCCCCGTTTTGGAACCTCGGTAGGGGAGAGTCCCATGACGTCAGTAGAATCCCGTTTTAAAGGGACAGCGCTAGTAAATAACGCTGTAATACAAAAAATTCTGAAATTTGTGTCGTCGAGAGAGAGAGAGAGAGAGAGAGAGGGGGGGGAAGGAAAGGAAGTCGGGACAGACGAAAAACGGGAAGCTGAATCGTTTTGAAATGGCATGTAACTGTAGCTGCAGAAAACGTCCGCCTAATAATGAATACACATCAACTTGCAATAGAAATGAATGTGCAGCAAGCAAATTCATTCAATAGCGTCTTACCTGCTGTGCCTGATGTAGCGAGCGTCTGTTTGCAAGGTGAAAATATGCTAATATCAGCGATGGGAATCAGACTCCCGCTGCACAGCAGTGTGATCCAGTCCTGGCTTTACTGTGAGTTTAATAATCACACACACCTGAGCTTGTTAGCTAGACACACTGGGGCTGATCAAGCTGGTAGCAGTGAAACCTGGACTGGGTGACGCTGCTGTGCAACGGGAGTCTGATTCCCATCCCTATGATGTACTGTAGCACGCTAGGGTCAAGAAATCTCTGTTTGCAAGCCCTTCTTTCATATAGCGCTGCACTTCCTTGGTAATTTAACCCAGACCCCCCCTCGACTGTACATTTGAGACTCGTGTAATTAATGTAAGTGCAAAAACAGCCACGATTTATACGGGGATCGTGTAACAGCCGCGCTACGCTCTGAATTGAATGGGGTTGAAATGTGGAAGCTGCAGTTAGATATGTTTTTCTATGGCTGGTGGTTGGCACTGGAGGGGGGGGGGGACGGGCAGATTGGGAGTCCCGATCTCATGACAGCAGCTTGTCAAACCCTCCGGGCGCGATACCTGAGCTCTTCTGATGCACTTGAACCCGGATCAAGGAGATCTATCTGCAGCGTCTGCCATCAAAAGACGACATCGACCAGACGCGAAGGTGAGTGAGTTCCTGTTTAATTCTTATTTCGTTTTTAATTCTTTTTTGTTTTTACATTTTGAAAGAGGGGGGGTTTAAGAACGGAAAATGAACACGTTTTTGTTGTTGTTGTTTATTTATTTATTTATTTATTTTTGGCGATCCTGAGGATAATTAAAAAAAAATATATATATATATTTCAATTTGTCACAGCACTGCACAATACCAGCTGCTGGGCAGTTACAGAACCGAACCAAAAAAAAAGGAACCGAGCAGAACTTCAGTGACCCGCGACGCAGCCGAGCTAAAGGAGAACGGGACCGGAACCGAGCTGAGCTGAACCGAGCCGGGCCACACTGCACTGATCCGAACTGGAATAGGCGGAGCAGAGCTGTAAGGAAACTTGTTTCTGTATTTCTCTGTGTGAAGGAGCGCACACAGCAAGGATTCAAACAGAATTGAACACGTTTCCTGTATCGATCACCAGGTATCAAACAGTCCAGCTTAATCCTTATCAGTATACTCAATAACGAGGTCGCTGGTTCTTTTGATAAATGAATAATACATAATTCTCTTTTCACAGCGCCCCCTGCTGGCTCATGGACCCCCCTGCCGCGCTGCCCATCGACGTGGACAGGGGCGTGGCTCTGTTCTTCCTCTCGCTTCTCTGCTTTTTCCTCCTCGTCACGCTGTGCCGCTGTGCTCAGATGGTGGTGGATCCCTACAGCGCCATCCCCACCTCCACCTGGCAAGAGGAGCAGCTGAGCACCAGCTAGAGGGGCAGCAGACAGGGAGGGAGTGAGAGAGGGAGGGGCAGCAGACAGGGAGGGAGGGGCAGGATACAGGGAGGGAGGGGCAGGGAGGAGACAGGCTGGGAGAGGCAGGGGTGGGGGGGGGTGGGACACAGGACAGGACTTTGGACGATGATTGATTGACATTTTGAATCAATAAAACAAAAAGGAAAATGCTTTACAATGCTTCCCTATGCTTTACCAGACCTCTCTGTGCTTTACAATGCTCCCCTATGCTTTACCAGACCTCTCTGTGCTTTACAATGCTTCCCTATGCTTTACCAGACCTCTCTGTGCTTTACAATGCTTCCCTATGCTTTACCAGACCTCTCTGTGCTTTACAATGCTTCCCTATGCTTTACCAGACCTCTCTGTGCTTTACAATGCTTCCCTATGCTTTACCAGACCTCTCTGTGCTTTACAATGCTTCCCTATGCTTTACCACACCTCTCTGTGTTTTACAATGCTTCCCTATGCTTTACCAGACCTCTCTGTGCTTTACAATGCTTCCCTATGCTTTACCAGACCTCTCTGTGCTTTACAATGCTTCCCTATGCTTTTACCACACCTCTCTGTGCTTTTACAATGCTTCCCTATGCTTTACCAGACCTCTCTGTTTTTTACAATGCTTTACAATGCTTTTACCAGACCCCTATGCTTTACCAGACCCTCTGTTTTGACCTCTCTTGTTTTACAATGCTTCCCTATGCTTTACCAGACCTCTCTGTTTTTTTACAATGCTTCCCTATGCTTTACCAGACCTCTCTGTATTTTACAATGCTTCCCTATGCTTTACCAGACCTCTCTGTCCTATGCTTTTACAATGCTTTACCCTATGCTTTACCAGACCTCTCTGTGCTTTTACAATGCTTCCCTATGCTTTACCAGACCTCTCTGTGCTTTTACAATGCTTCCCTATGCTTTACCAGACCTCTCTGTGCTTTACAATGCTTTTACAATGCTTCCTTTACAATGCTTTTACCTTTACCAGACCTCTGTGCTTTACAATGCTTCCCTATGCTTTACCAGACCTCTCTGTGCTTTACAATGCTTCCCTATGCTTTACCAGACCTCTCTGTGCTTTACAATGCTTCCCTATGCTTTACCAGACCTCTCTGTGCTTTACAATGCTTCCCTATGCTTTACCAGACCTCTCTGTGCTTTTACAATGCTTCCCTATGCTTTACCAGACCTCTCTGTTTTTTTACAATGCTTCCCTATGCTTTACCAATGCTTTACAATGCCCTATGCTTTACCAGACCTCTCTGTGCTTTACAATGCTTCCCTATGCTTTACCAGACCTCTCTGTGCTTTACAATGCTTCCCTATGCTTTACCAGACCTCTCTGTGCTTTTACAATGCTTCCCTATGTTTTTACCAGACCTCTCTATGCTTTACCAATGCTTCCCTATGCTTTACCAGACCCTCTGTGCTTTTACAATGCTTCCCTATGCTTTACACCTCTGTGCTTTTACAATGCTCCCTATTTCCTATGCTTTACCAGACCTCTCTGTGCTTTTACAAGCTTCCCTAATTTACCAGACCTCTCTGAACTTTACAATGGAAGACCTCTGTGCTTTAAGACCTCTCTGTAGCTTTTGCAGAGCTTCCCTATGCTTTACCAGACCTCTATGTCTTTACAATGCTTCCCTATGCTTTACCAGACCTCTCTGTGCTTTACAATTATTCCCTATGCTTTACCAGACCTCTCTGTGCTTTACAATGCTTCCCTATGTTTTTTACCAGACCTCTCTGTGCTTAAACAATGCTTCCCTATGCTTTACCAGACCTCTCTGTAATGATGGATGCTTTTGACCTCTTGTGAATGTATGTTTACCAGACCTCTCTGTGCTTTTGACAATGCTTTAAATGCTCTCTTTACAATGCTTCCCTATGCTTTACCAGACCTCTCTGTGCTTTACAATGCTTCCCTATGCTTTACCAGACCTCAAGCTTCACTGCTTCCCTACTTTACCAGACCTCTCTGTGATTTCATGCTTCCCTATGTTTTACCAGACCTCTCTTTTACAATGGCGATTTACCAGATGCTTCCCTATGGTTTACCAGACCTCTCTTTCCATTCCAGCGACTTTTTACAATGCTTTACCAGACCTCTGTGCTTTTACAATTCTTCCCTATGTTTTACCAACTGCTTCCCTATGATTTACCAGACCTCTGTGGCTTACAATGCTTCCCTATGCTTTTACCAGACCTCTCTGTGCTTTACAATGCTTCCCTATGCTTTACCAGACCCTCTGTGCTTTTACAATGCTTCCCTATATATTTAAAAGTTGTGCTTTAAATGAAGATATCTTTACCAGTTTATCTGTATTTTATGTTTTATTTTTATTATCTCTGGACTTTTACAATGCTTCCCTATGCTTTACCAGAATCTTGCTTTTAATAATGCTTCCTATGCTTTACCAGACCTCTCTGTGCTTTACAATGCTTCCCTATGCTTTACCAGACCTCTCTGTGCTTTTTAAAATGCTTTCTGTTTTAAATAAGGAGGGACCCTCTGCGTTTACCATGACCCTCTGTGGTTTACAATGCTTCCTATGCTTTTACCAGACCTCTCTGTGCTAAAAAAATGATGTTTTACCAGACCTATGCTTTTTCACTTATCTATATTTAAAATGCTTGTTTTGAATGCTTTTGCAAGACCTCTCTGTGCTTTACAATGCTTCCCTGTGCTTTACCACACCTCTCTGTGCTTTACAATGCTTCCCTATGCTTTACCACACCTCTCTGTGCTGTATCACACTGTGGGAAACGTTTTAATGAAACTGAATCATCCATCATTTAAAGAACGCCAGTCTGCAGAGCCCTGAGTGCAAGTCTAATGTGTTTTGAACTGTGAGGAATACTGTAAGGTAATTTGATTGTAGCTTTTTAAAGAGAGAAAACGAATGAGTAAAAACAATACATATCTCTTTATTCGACATGCATTCGAATACAATTTATTATTATTATTATTATTATTATTATTATTATTATTATTATTATTATTATTTACCAGACGTGTTTATCCGAAGCGATTTACAGAACTTAAACAAAATATAAATATACTGTCCGTTGGCAGTCCGTTAATGATGGATTGTTTGTGAATGTAGTTTATTATCAATTTGTGAATTTAACGACAAAGCAAATTAATAAAGAAATTACTAATAATTAGTCGTAGTTTACTTCATATGACCGTCAACGCAAAAGTCAGTTCCCGCCGGAGTCAAGCCTTCACTGGTTGGCTGGGTTGGATGTCAATCATATCATCCCCCTCGGCGATTGGTTGGAGCTAAAAAAAACCGGTGGCCTTGTTTTATCTTTCCATTCCAGCGACAGCTATTGGTCACAGAGTCTGTCAATCTTCGTGAAACTGGATTCTGATTGGCCGCAGTGTGGAAATGGGCGTGTGCATCCCCTGACAGAGAGCGGAGGGATCAGGCATAGCTTCAGGCGGTGAAGACAAACCTGCATTTCATATATATTTAAAAGTTTATTAAAAAGAAGATATCAAGTGTTTATCTGTATTGTATGTTTTTGAACTATTTCGGACCTGGAATTTGAGGGAAAGAATATTAAAAAATAATAATAAACAGCCCCGAATCGCACCGCTCTCGCTCGTGCAAGACTTCACCATCTTCTCATCAAAAGACGGTAAGAAAACGTCTTTTAAATAAGGAGGGAAGCGTTTACATTACTCGGGGTTTTCATGTTGGGAGGATATGTATGTGCTGTGGTAAAAAAAATGAGGATTGTGTGTTATTTTTCTTGTATATATATATAAAAGTAATTGTTTTGAATTCACGCGCAAGCTAGCCGTGTCGTCACATGTGTGCGCTGCGGCTGCCGCGCGGCGTTATGCTGCTGGACTTTGTAGTTTTTCAAACGCCTTTTACGAGGTCAAATAATTCCTAAAAACGCCGATTTATGTGCGATTTAAAGCGGTCGACGGCAATCGAAAGGCAAATACCACCCAATCCTTTACTCGCGAGGTCTGATTCGCTGTCTCGGGTCTTCTTTCCTTTGTATGTGCGTGAACGTGGATGGATTTCGGGTTGTGTGAAAAGACTACATTTCCCAGCCATAGTTTTTCTTTTTGCGACCAAGTCGTGAAGTTAATTGTTTATCTGGACAAAAACTTTGAATCGAGTTCCTTACATCTGTATAATTCTTCATGTCTTGCTATACATAACGGTAGGATATTATTATTATTATTATTATTATTATTATTAATTCAGTATCATTATAGGCCTCGTCAGATTATCCGGCTACTTTCGCGTTGTTGTGAAAAATACTTCTCTTTGTGTGTGCGTGATATTAAACTTCGCCGCCCCTCGCATATCTTAACCCATTACACGTTGTGTTTAATACGAGCTTGATTAGCCAGGCGGTATATTAGGTAACAAACGCGGGGGTGTCGTCTTATGTGAAACTCGTAATCAAATGAGAAATGCATCAAACTGCTCTGCAACGGGAGCCTTATTCCCAGCCCGGTATCTCCTCGACACAGTGTGTCGGTGATTTAATTCACATCGCGTGGACTGAAATGCGCACTAGAAAATACTACGGATCTGTACTAACTTAATCCTGATTGCAGCAGCGGGCCAAACACAGGATCCCGGGAATTGGTTTAGCTGATCGGAACAAATTAGACTCATAATGGCAACAGCTTGGGCCAAAAGTGTTACATCCCCCTATAGAATGAACTCCCTCAGCTTCATAGAGTCCAATGAAAGCTGCTGAATAATGTTCCCTTGTTAACATATTGAATTCCACCCCGTCTATATAGAATGAACTCCCTCAGCTTCATAGAGTCCAATGAAAGCTGCTGAATAATGTTCCCTTGTTAACATATTGAATTCCACACCTCTATATAGAATGAATCCCTCAATGTTGAAAGCTGCTGAATAATGTTCCCTTGTTAACATATTGAATTCCACCCCCATATAGAATGAACTCCCTCAGCTTCATAGAGTCCAATGAAAGCTGCTGAATAATGTTCCCTTGTTAACATATTGAATTCCACCCCCTCTATATAGAATGAACTCCCTCAGCTTCATAGAGTCCAATAGAAAAGCTGCTGAATAATGTTCCCTTGTTAACATATTGAAACATATAGAATGAACTCCCTCAGCTTCATAGAGTCCAGTGAAAGCTGCTGAATAATGTTCCCATATTGAATTCCACCCCTCTATATAGAATGAAACATAGAGTCCCTCTGAATAATGTTCCTTGTTAACATTCTATATAGAATGAACTCCTCAGCTTCATAGAGTCCAATGAAAGCTGCTGAATAATGTTCCTTGTTAACATATTGAATTCCACCCCTCTATATAGAATGAACTCCCTCAGCTTCATAGAGTCCAATGAATAGCTGCTGAATAATGTTCCCTTGTTAACATATTGAATTCCACCCCTCTATATAGAATGAACTCCCCAGCTTCATAGAGTCCAATGAAAGCTGCTGAATAATGTTCCCTTGTTAACATATTGAATTCCACCCCTCTATATAGAATGAACTCCCTCAGCTTCATAGAGTCCAATGAAAGCTGCTGAATAATGTTCATAGAGTCCTTGTTAACATATTGAATTCCACCCCTCTATATAGAATGAACTCCCTCAGCTTCATAGAGTCCAATGAAAGCTGCTGAATAATGTTCCCTTGTTAACATATTGAATTCCACCCCTCTATATAGAATGAACTCCCTCAGCTTCATAGAGTCCAATGAAAGCTGCTGAATAATGTTCCCTTGTTAACATATTGAATTCCACCCCTCTATATAGAATGAACTCCCTCAGCTTTCATTAGAATTTATTTTGAATAATGTTCCCTTTTAACATATTGAATTCCACCCTCTATATAGAATGAACTCCCTCAGCTTCATTAGAGTCCATTTATTTTATTTTTTAGAATGAACTGAATCCTTTATCCAACTGTTAACATATTGTTACAAGATATTACATTATTTTTAACATACAATTACATTATTTTTTACATACAATTACCCATTTGTACAGTCCAATGAAATTAATTTTTTTACTGGAGCAATCTAGGTAAAGTACCTTGCTCAAGGGTACAGCAGCAGTGTCCCCCACCTGGGATTGAACCCATGACCCTCCGGTCAAGAGTCCAGAGCCCTAACCACTACTACTCCACACAGGTGTGTGTGCGTGTGTGAGACCTCTCCGGTCTGTCCCATACTCTCCCCTGTGTTAACCCTGCCTTTCTCTCTCCCCCGGGCGGGCTTGCAGGGGGCTGGCGATGGAGTCCCCGGTGGATGTCTCCAGGCTGGAGCAGGAGGTGGTGGAGGAGCTGGGGGTGTCCATGGAGGAGCTGCGGGTCTGGATCGATGAGGAGGTGGAGAAGTGTGACTTCTTCAAGCAGCGCAAAGCGCAGCTGAGCGAGCTGGAGAGCTGGGTGCAGCAGAAAGAGGCCGAGGTGGAGTCTGTGGACAAGCTCTTCGTGGACGCTTCACAGTACGGGCGCCGCTGCTGCTGCTTCTTCACTCTTCTTCTTCTTCTTGCTTTGAACTTGGTTTCAGGGCGCTGCACGGCACCTCAGGCAGGGAGACTTGGGGGTTTGATACAGCAAACCTCAAACTGGGTCTCCCGGGGGTCTCCTGGAACCAGCTTTCAAGCCACACAAATATTAAGAATTATAGATGTTTTTTGTTTACAAAACTATTATCTCTCTCTCTGTCTGTCTATCTCTCTCTCTGTCTGTCTCTCTCTCTCTGTCTGTCTGTCTCTCTCTCTCTGTCTGTCTCTCTCTCTCTGTCTGTCTCTCTCTCTCTCTGTCTCTCTCTCTCTCTCTCTGTCTATCTCTCTCTCTGTCTGTCTCTCTCTCTGTCTGTCTATCTCTCTCTGTCTATCTTTCTCTCTCTGTCTATCTCTGTCTATCTCTCTCTCTGTCTGTCTATCTATCTCTGTCTATCTATAATATCTTCTTTACAGTCTTTTCCAGATATAAATAAATGTACGCACACACACACACAGACACAGTCTTACACAGAATAAAACAACGCAGCAGTTATTGATAAGAAAACGATGGAGGCCCTCTTCAGATGGCTCTTCCTGATGGTTTTGAGATAGCAGCACTCCAATGATTACTTTATTGGACCAATGAAGTGTTTATTAGAAGCTTCATTGGTCCTGTTAATTAATTTAGGGTACAGTTGGAATGAAAGCCAGGATTGGAGACCCCTGTCATGCGTGCTTGATGCCCGTAAACACTTTCAGGTGCTGATCCTTGTTTCCCCCTCTCCCTCCTCTCCTCCCTGTCAGGTCCGTGGTGGACTGCGAGGCTCTGGTGAAGGAGCTCTACGCCAAGCTGAGTCTGAGCTATCGGGAGAGCAGCTCCGAGGACGAGGACGCGGCTTCCAAGGGGGGCAAAGAGGGTGAGGTCATTGAGATCGACGACGAGGACGAGGGCGACGACGAGGACCAGGTGGTGGACGTGGAACACGGTACGGCTTCGTAAATCGTTGAGATCGCTGTGGTTTGCGGTTGAACCCGGGCACGCGTCTGCGTAATTGGAATTTGATATGGGTTCCAGTTCAGTTACACGCCTTCATTGGATTTAGCAGACTGGGACCTGGGACTGCTTTGTGAAACCAGCCCCAGGCTGCGGAGGTCAAACGCTGGAGTTTAGTCTTTTACTGCTTCCGCTGCTTCAGCAGGGATGGGAATCAAACTCCTGCTGTACAGCGGTGTGATCCAGTCCTGGTTTCACTGTGAGTTTAATAATCAGACACACCTGAGCTTGTTAGCTAGACACACTGTGGGCTAATCAAGCTGGTAGTAAAACCTGGACTGGGTGAAACTTGCTATGCAGCAGGAGTCTTGTCTCCATCCCTGAGATGTAGTAACGTTAGACACGTTTAGCAGTTCACTAAAGGCTGAAACGATGAGGTAGTTGTTTTTACCCGTGCAGAGGGTTCATCGCACGCATTAAAACACGCCTGGGTAATTGTGTATTGCAGTTCGTTGAATCCAAGATTAGATTTTTTGTTCTCCTTCTTGTAGTCGTTCCTGCAACGAAGCCAGCTACCCCAACCACCAAGGATCCAGCAATGGTGAGGACCGGACTGTTTTATCTTTATTACAAACTTTACTCTATAAATATGAAATCATGAAAATGTAAATGCGATGTTTTAAAATCAGCGGGGGTCCCGTCATTCAGTCCCGGTCCTGCGGGGGGCGTGATTTCACTCCGGGAGGTTTAACAGCTAAAGTGAGATCGTGAACCGCTTCAGGGGGTCTGGATGGACGGACGGACGGACGGACGGTGTATTTAATCGGTTCAATAATTAAACGATTCAGAACAGGGTTTTGGAACAAAGACCAGAGAGTGGAAGGGGGAGAGGGGGGCAGCTTTGAACAGCCCTGGTTTTAAAGGAGCTGTGGTTTTTGTTGTTTTAAATATAATTTCATGAAACCCCCCCCTTGGTTTGTAAAGGATTTGTTGTTAACTTCAGTGAATGAAGTTAGATTTCCAGCCTCGCGGTGGTCTGTGTTGTTTCTCAGTTTAAAGATGCCATGGCCGCTATGAAGAAGTCTGCTCAGGAGGTGCAGAAGTTCGTGGATGCCGTTTCCAAGAGCAGCCCGGAGCCCCCCTCCACCTCCCTGCTGAATCGAGGTGAGCGAGAGAGCTGCGCGCCGGGTGTGCGTGTCTGTGTGTCTGTCTGTCCCTAACCCTAACCCGGAGCCCCCCCTCCACCTCCCTGCTGAATCGAGGTGAGAGCGCGCCGGGTGTGCGTGTCTGTGTGTCTGTCTGTCCCTAACCCTAACCCGGAGCCCCCCCTCCACCTCCCTGCTGAATCGAGGTGAGCGAGAGAGCTGCGCGCCGGGTGTGCGTGTCTGTGTGTCTGTCTGTCCCTAACCCTAACCCGGAGCCCCCCCTCCACCTCCCTGCTGAATCGAGGTGAGCGAGAGAGCTGCGCGCGGTGTGCGGTCTGTGTGTCTGTCTGTCCCTAACCCTAACCCTGAGCCCCCCTCCACCTCCCTGCTGAATCGAGGTGGCGAGAGAGCTGAGGTGAGTCTGTGAGAGAGCCCCCTCCACCTCCCTGCTGAATCGAGGTGAGCGAGAGAGCTTACCGGTGTGCGTGTCTGTGTGTCTGTCTGTCCCTAATCTACCCGGAGCCCCCCCCTCCACCTCCCTGCTGAATCTATCTGCGCCCGGGTGTCGTGTCTGTGTGTCTGTCTATCTATCTGTATCTGTCTGTCTGTCTATCTCTGTCTCTCTAACACAAAAATGTGGTGTTTCAGTGCTGTACAGACATTCTGTGTCGTTATCCGTTAGTGCTTCAGCTTTATTTGGATGATTGCCTTTACCTTGTTTTAATTCCCTGTTGCTCTCCAGTTTCTGAGATACGAATGTACCAGCTTGACATCATTATTTATTTATTTATTTATTTATTTTAACATATTCTTATTTTGTTGATCATTAATGAACATTTCTGTGCTGTGGATGATTGAAAACGAGACATTTTGTGTTTGAATTGAAAGCGATGGTCTCGAGGAGTCGAAGTGGTCAAAGTTCAAGTATATTTTCCTCTAGAGGGATTCTCACTTTTTGACGTCACTACTGTGGTATTATGCCTTTTTTTGTTTTTCTTGAATGGCTCAGGATGCAGATACAGCCTCCATC
>CM072712.1:4691702-4716702 GCA_036884735.1 Huso huso | reverse complement strand
CTGCGTGTCTGTCAGTGTCTGTCTGTGTGTGTGTCTGTCTGCTTGTGTGTCTGTCAGTGTCTGTCTGTGTGTGTGTCTGTGTCTGCTTGTGTGTCTGTCTGCGTGTCTGTCAGTGTCTGTCTGTGTGTGTGTCTGTGTCTGCTTGTGTTGTCTGTCTGCGTGTCTGTCAGTTTCTGTGTCTGTGTCTGTCTGCATGTCTGTCAGTGTCTGTGTCTGTGTGTGTGTCTGTGTCTGCTTGTGTTGTCTGTCTGCGTGTCTGTCAGTGTCTGTGTGTGTGTCTGTGTCTGCTTGTGTGTCTGTCTGCATGTCTGTCAATGTCTGTCTGTGTGTGTGTCTGTCTGCTTGTGTGTCTGTCTGCGTGTCTGTCAGTGTCTGTGTCTGCTTGTGTGTCTGTCTGCGTGTCTGTCAATGTCTGTCTGCTTGTGTGTCTGTCTGCGTGTCTGTCTGTGTCTGCTTGTGTGTCTGTCTGCGTGTCTGTCAGTGTCTGTCTGTGTGTGTGTCTGTGTCTGCTTGTGTTGTCTGTCTGCGTGTCTGTCAGTTTCTGTGTCTGTGTCTGTCTGCATGTCTGTCAGTGTCTGTTTTGTGTGTGGGTGTGTAAATTTGTGTTGTCTGTCTGCGTGTCTGTCAGTTTCTGTGTGTGTGTCTGTGTCTGCTTGTGTGTCTGTCTGCATGTCTGTCAGTGTCTGTGTGTGTGTCTGTGTCTGCTTGTGTTGTCTGTCTGCGTGTCTGTCAGTTTCTGTGTCTGTGTGTGTTTCTGTCTGCGTGCATGCCCGTGTCTGTTTTTAAACAAACGCTTTTGTAAATATAAGGCCTATACCTCTTAACCCTTTCATGCACAATATATTTATAAAAAATTGCTTAAAAAAAAAAGAAGAGACTTGGACAGATAATAAATATATTTTTCATTGAAATTAAAATATGTAATTTCCAGGGCTTTATCTGGATAGAGGGTTGAAAATGGTATGCGGCTCCTATGAGGCTGTCATGAATTTACTTGCTAGCTCTGTGCGTGTGTGTGTGTGTGTGTGTGTGTGTGTGTGTGTGTGTGTGTGTGTGTGTGTGTGTGTGTGTGTGTGTGTGTGTAATATATATATATAGACTAGAAGAGAGTTTGGGGTCTCCATGCAGGAGAGGGTTGACAGTCAGGAGCCTCACGATTTGCTAACTGTGCATCAGCACTGCGATGCGCTGCCCGCATGCCTGCTAACGGAACGAACCGGATCACTGAAGTATTGAAGGCGCTCTGCCCTGAGCTGTGAAAGCTGTACTAGCTGACACCCTGACACCCTGGCGAGTCCCGTCCCCTCGCGCTCTCCTTCAGGGACCCTTTCCGCGGGCTGTTTGTTGATGTGTTTATTCAACCCTCTCCCAGGCGCCCTGAGGTCCAAGGGGCCGGTGGTTCAGTACACCCAGGAGCTGAGCGGGACTGGCCCGGCCAAGCCAGCCGCACCGGGACCCCAGCCCAGGATCCTGCCCAAGCCTGACTCCCCGCAGACGCAGCCCCCCAGGAACGAGTGAGTGGAGCGCTGGCCTGAGCTCTGTTAGGGTTACAGTCGAATTGCAGGTGCTGTGCGTTTCTGCAGGGCTGTTGTGTTCAGTTATAGATTACAGTCTAAGTTATGCAGTTGTAATTATAATTATGTAAACAGATCCTCACAGTAACATGTTTACTTTATTTTATTGGGGTCTCCTCACCCCTCCTGTTCCCGTCTCTCCTGTAGGAGTCCGGACAGCCAGGTGTCGTCTCAGAGCCGCAACAAGCAGCAGGTAGCAAAGAAGAGCACGTCCGCCTTCGGGGCGCCCAAGACCCCCCCCTCCTCCTCCTCCCCCGCTGAGAGCCAGAGCCAGAGCCAGAACCAGAGCCAGAACCAGAACCTTACCAGGACCCTGATCCAGGACCCCTCCTCAGTGCCCCCCCCCCTCCTCCTCCCTCCTCCTCCCGCTGAGAGCCAGAGCCAGAGCCAGAACCAGAACCAGAGCCAGAACCAGAACCTTACCAGGACCCTGATCCCAACCTCGCACCCCAGGTCAGTGCCTCCCCCCTCCCCCTCCTCCCCAGAGCCAGAGCCAGAACCAGAGCCAGAGCCAGAACCAGAACCTTACCAGGACCCTGATCCCAACCTCGCACCCCAGGTCAGTGCCCCCCCCCCCCCCCTCCTCCCCCGCTGAGAGCCAGAGCCAGAGCCAGAACCAGAACCAGAGCCAGAACCAGAACCTTACCAGGACCCTGATCCCAACCTCGCACCCCAGGTCAGTGCTTCCCCCCTCCCCCTCCTCCTCCTCCTCCCCTGCTGAGAGCCAGAACCAGAGCCAGAGCCTTACCAGGACCCTGATCCCAACCTCACACCCCAGGTCAGTGCCTCCCCCCTCCCCCTCCTCCTCCTCCTCCCCTGCTGAGAGCCAGAACCAGAACCAGAGCCAGAACCAGAACCTTACCAGGACCCGATCCCAACCTCGCACCCCAGGTCAGTGCCCCCCCCTCCCCCTCCTCCTCCTCCTCCCCTGCTGAGAGCCAGAACCAGAGCCAGAGCCAGAGCCTTACCAGGACCCTGATCCCAACCTCGCACCCCAGGTCAGTGCCTCCCCCCCCCCCCCCCGCTAAGAGCCAGAGCCAGAGCCAGAACCAGTACCTTACCAGGACCCTGATCCCAACCTCGCACCCCAGGTCAGTGCCCCCCCCCCCCCCCTCCTCCTCCTCCCCTGCTGAGAACCAGAACCAGAACCAGAACCAGAGCCAGAGCCTTACCAGGACCCTGATCCCAACCTCGCACCCCAGGTCAGTGCCCCCCCCCACACCCACCTTCCTTCCATCCTCTCTCCTCTCACTGAGAACTGGGACCCTGATCCCAACTATGGCCAAAAGTTTTGCATCCCCCTATATAGAATGAACTCCCTCAGCTTCATAGAGTCCAATGAAAGCTGCTGAATAATGTTCCCTTGTTAACATATTGAATTCCACCCCCTCTATATAGAATGAACTCCCTCAGCTTCATAGAGTCCAATGAAAGCTGTTGAATAATGTTCCCTTGTTAACATATTGAATTCCACCCCCTCTATATAGAATGAACTCCCTCAGCTTCATAGAGTCCAGTGAAAGCTGCTGAATAATGTTCCCTTGTTAACATATTGAATTCCACCCCCTCTATATAGAATGAACTCCCTCAGCTTCATAGAGTCCAATGAAAGCTGCTGAATAATGTTCCCTTGTTAACATATTGAATTCCACACCCTCTATATAGAATGAACTCCCTCAGCTTCATAGAGTCCAATGAAAGCTGCTGAATAATGTTCCCTTGTTAACATATTGAATTCCACCCCCCTATATAGAATGAACTCCCTCAGCTTCATAGAGTCCAATGAAAGCTGCTGAATAATGTTCCCTTGTTAACATATTGAATTCCACCCCCTCTATATAGAATGAACTCCCTCAGCTTCATAGAGTCCAATGAAAGCTGCTGAATAATGTTCCCTTGTTAACATATTGAATCACACACCCTCTATATAGAATGAACTCCCTCAGCTTCATAGAGTCCAATGAAAGCTGCTGAATAATGTTCCCTTGTTAACATATTGAATTCCACCCCTCTATATAGAATGAACTCCCTCAGCTTCATAGAGTCCAATGAAAGCTGTTGAATAATGTTCCCTTGTTAACATATTGAATTCCACCCTTCTATATAGAATGAACTCCCTCAGCTTCATAGAGTCCAGTGAATTTTGCTGAATAATGTTCCCTTGTTAACATATTGAATTCCACCCCTCTATATAGAATGAACTCCCTCAGCTTCATAGAGTCCAATGAAAGCTGCTGAATAATGTTCCCTTGTTAACATATTGAATCACACACCCTCTATATAGAATGAACTCCCTCAGCTTCATAGAGTCCAGTGAAAGCTGCTGAATAATGTTCCCTTGTTAACATATTGAATTCCACCCCCTCTATATAGAATGAACTCCCTCAGCTTCATAGAGTCCAATGAAAGCTGCTGAATAATGTTATTTTGTTAACATATTGAATCACACACCCTCTATATAGAATGAACTCCCTCATTTTCATTAGAGTCCAGTGAAAGCTGCTGAATAATGTTCCCTTGTTAACATATTGAATCACACACCCTCTATATAGAATGAACTCCCTCAGCTTCATAGAGTCCAATGAAAGCTGCTGAATAATGTTCCCTTGTTAACATATTGAATTCCACCCCCTCTATATAGAATGAACTCCCTCAGCTTCATATTATTTATTTTATTTTTTAGCAGACGCTTCTGGTAGCGATATCATTTTGTAATTTCTTTTGATTTACACGATGTTAAATAAAATATCTAAATTTTGTTCATATAGTTGTTTTTTTTTATTTTTTATTTAAATGTCTCAATCCTAAAATGCAAAACTTTTGGCCAGAGCTGTGTAACTATAGATGAAGATCTGTTACCTTTTTAAAAAAAAAATTTTTAATTTGTTTTAGGTATTTCTTACTCCACACCGCTACCACCACACCCCTCCAGCAAACCCAGCAGCAGCAGCAGCAGCAAATCCTCCAGCAACCGTCCTCCACCACCTCCTCCTCCTCCTCCCCTCAGCTCTACCACTCCTCCCTGAGCAAGGACCCGGGCATGGCCCTGGAGCGGGACTTCCTGGTGTGCCCCAAGTAACACCGCGCTTACTGCTAGCACTGTTACTATCGGAACGGCACTTACTGTTAGTGCTGCTGTCACTGTTATTAGCAGTGATTGGCAGACGCCTTTATCCCAGGCTGCCTGGACAGGTGACTCCGCCCCGCCCACAGGACCAGTTCAATGCAAGCTTCATATTTAAACACAGTGTAGTTTACAGCAAGTGCAAATAATCCCTACTAGAATACAATATGAACTAGGATGCTATGCGGATAATAACACTACTAGAATACAATATGAACTGGGAGATGTGGTTACGTGATAACACTACTAGAATACAATATGAACTAGGATGCTATGTATAATAATAACACTACTAGAATACAATATGAACTAGGATGCTATGTATAATAATAACACTACTAGAATACAATATGAACTAGGACTAAGGACAATATGCCCTAGGATGCTATGTATAATAATAACACTACTAGAATACAATATGAACTAGGATGCTATGTATAATAATAACACTACTAGAATACAATATGAACTAGGATGCTATGTATAATAATAACACTACTAGAATACAATATGAACTAGGATGCTATCAATAATAATAACACTACTACTTCCAATATGAACTAGGATGCTATGTATAATAACAACACACTAGAATACAATATGAACTAGGATGCTATGTATAATAATAACACTACTAGAATACACTATGAACTAGGATGATGCTAATGTAACACTACTAGAATACAATTGGCAGGATGCGCCTTTAATCACTACTAGAATACAATATGAACTAGGATGCTCTGTATAATAATAACACTACTAGAATACAATATGAACTAGGATGCTTCATAATTTAAATACTAGAATACAATATGAACTAGGATGCTATGTATAATAATAACACTACTAGAATACAATATGAACTAGGATGCTATGTATAATAATAACACTACTAGAATACAATATGAACTAGGATGCTATGTATAATAATAACACTACTAGAATACAATATGAACTAGGATGCTATGTATAATAATAACACTACTAGAATACAATATGAACTAGGATGCTATGTATAATAATAACACTACTAGAATACAATATGAACTAGGATGCGATGTATAATAATAACACTACTAGAATACAATATGAACTAGGATGCTATGTATAATAATAACACTACTAGAATACAATATGAACTAGGATGCTATGTATAATAATAACACTGCTAGAATACAATATGAACTAGGATGCAGCCAGTTAGGATTATTATTATTATTTATTATTACAGTATATTAGCGGTGGAATATTTAGACAGATAGAGCAGGGCTGGGAATCAGACTCCTGTTGCACAGCAGTGTCACCCAGTCCAGGTTTTACTGCTACCAGCTTGATCAGCCCCAGTGTGTCTGATTATTAAACTCCTAGTGAAACCAGGACTGGATCACACTGCTGTGCAGCGGGAGTCTTGCTCTAATATTGCCTGTTCAGATGTAAAGATACCAACACCTCTTTCGCAGGATGTGTGTGTTTTTTTTTGCGCTGCTATTCACATGTAAGTGATAATAAGCCAGGGAAGTGTAGCTGCTGTTTCATTCTCCTGTAAGAAGCTGTTCCCCTGTGTTCGGTCCCGCAGGTCCAAGTGTGCGTGTCACCAGCTGACTCTGCAAGCCACCACCTGTACCCCAGGGGCGCAGATGAACCCCAGCGCAGGCTACACGGACAAGAGGCTGGAGGAGTGCCTGCCCACGGGGTAAGAGAACAGGGGCAGGGAGGGGAGCAGCCTGGCTCTGCTGTGACCTGCAGTGGAAGGGTTATACAGTAAAACAAATAAGACTGTAGACCTTCAGTCTGAAATCTATCAATCTCTTACACTCCCCTGTCTTACTCTCCCCCCTCTCTCTCTCTCTATCTCTCTGTCCCTCCCCCTCCCTCTCTCCTCTCCATCACTTTCTTTCTCTCACCCTCTCTTCCCCCCTCTCCCTCTATCTCACCTCCTCCCCCTCTCTTTCTCTCTCCCCTCCCCCTCTCCTCTCTTTCTTTCTCTGTCTCCTCTCTCCCTCTCTTCCCCTGTCTCTCTGTCTGCCCTCTCCCCTCTATCTCCTCTCCTCTCTCTCTCCTCTCCCTCTCTCTCCCTCACTCTCCCCTCCCTCTTTCTTTCTTTCTCCCTCTCGTCCCCTCTCCCCTCCCTCACTTTATTTCTCTTTCCCTCCCTCCCTCCATCCCCCCTCCCCCTCTCTCTCTCCCCTCTCTCTCTCCCCCCCCCCTCTGCAGGGTCTATGAGTGTAATAAGCGCTGTGGCTGCAACCCTCAGATGTGCACGAACAGGCTGGTGCAGCACGGGCTGCAGGTGAGGCTCCAGCTGTTCAAGACTCAGAACAAGGGCTGGGGCATCCGCTGCCTGGACGACATCGCCAAGGGCTCCTTCGTGTGCATCTACGCAGGTCAGACCCTCCCTCGCTGGCTCACTACGCGTTTAATAATCACACACACCTGAGCTTGTTAGCTAGACACACTGGGGCTGATCAAGCTGGTAGCAGTGAAACCTGGACTGGATCACACTGCTGTGCAGCAGGAGTCTGATTCCCAGCCCTGTGAAATGTTTAATACATAACCTTGCACACTGCATCGTTACTGCAGTATTAAAACCAAGACAATACGTTTCTCACTTGCCTATTTCAGAGTCTTATTTACATGCCTGTTGTATGTGGTGCTGTATACCACGCTAGGTTAAAGAAATCTCTCGTTTGCAAGCCAGGCTTTCCGATAGCGTTGCAATTAACTGTTATCCCCCCCCCCCCCCCCCAAATCAGGTAAAATCCTGACTGACGACTTTGCTGACAAGGAAGGCCTGGAGATGGGGGACGAGTATTTCGCCAACCTGGACCACATCGAGAGTGTGGAGAACTTCAAGGAGGGCTACGAGAGCGACGCCAAGTGCTCCTCGGACGGGAGTGGGGTGGACGTGAAGGGAGGGGCCAGGGGCGGGGCCTTGAGGCTGGGCCGGCCCGGGGGGCGGGGCCAGGGAGGGCCGGCGCAGCGGCGGGACAGAGAGAACGAAGACAACAGCGACCGCTCGGACTCGGACTCCGATGACGAGGACGAGGAGGAGGAGGAGGAGGACGACGACGATGAAGAGGAGGAGGAGGAGGAGAGCTCGGACGACAACTTCTGCAAGGAGGAGTTCTTCAACGCCAGCTCGGTGTGGCGCAGCTACGCCACCCGCAGGCAGACCCGCGGCATGAAGGAGGGTGAGGAACTACCACGGCCTGTTCATTAACTACAATTCACATTTCTATAGCACCTTTCATCACAAGGATCCCATAGCGCTTTGTGTGTCAGTGTGTGTGTCAGTGTGTGTGTGTGTGTGTGTGTCAGTGTGTGTGTGTGTGTGTGTGTGTGTATATATATATATATATATATACACACACAGACGGACACACAGAGAGGCAGACGGACACACACAGAGGAACAGATGGACACACAGAGAGACAGAGACAAACACTCACAGAGAGACAGAGACGGACGCACACACAGAGACAGACGCACACACAGAGAGACAGACACACACACTGGCAGGCTGCTGTGTTTTATCGTCATGGTGTTGTGTTCCTGTGAAGGGGGCGCTGTCGTCACCACCGCCGCGCCGGGGGGGGACAGTAAGGAGGGTCTGTCCCGGCAGCAGAGCCTGGAGGACAGCCAGCCCCCCGTGTCGGAGGAGACTGGGAAGAACAAGGTGGCGTCCTGGCTGAGCGGCATCAAGCAGGAGCAGAACAAGCCCGTCAAGAAGGAGCCGCAGCAAGACAAGGTGAAGAGGGAAACGGGAGCGCTGGCTAGATTAAAAAGGGCCATTGACCAAGGAGGCTCGGTGCTCCAGTGGTTAAAGAAAGGGGGCTTGTTCAAATCCCGGCTCAGCCACTGACTCCGTGTGTGTGTGTGTGTGTGTGTGTGACCCTGAGCAAGTCACTTCACCTCCTTGTGCTCCGTCCTTCGGATGAGACGTAAAACAAACGAGCTCCTATTGGAAGTGACTCTGCAGCAGCAGCAGCAGCAGTTGTTGATGATGCAGAGTTCACCCCCCCTAGTCTCTAAGTCGCTCTGGATAAAAGCGTCTGCTAAAATGACTCATTAGTAAAGAAATTTAAAAATCCAATAAATTCAAGATTTCTAGAAATTGTTAAAAAAAATTTAAAAAAATGGGAAAACATGGTTTAATTATTTCTTTTCTTTGTGTTTTTAGGACTGCAAGGAAGAACAGAAGTAAGTGTCCCTTGATGTTTTTTTCATTGTGTTTTGCAGTGTCTGGGTTTGCCTTCCTTGCTGTTTGCAGTGTTTGTACCGTTTTGTCTGCAGGTTGCGATGCTAGGCATGCCCTCCAGCCTGGTTAATATTGTTCAGTAGGGATCTTTTCATCCACTTCTATAGTTACAAATACTTTATTAAAAATTAAAAAACATTAAAATATAGAAATTGGAATCCTTTGTCAACACGATGATTGTGTAATAATCGATTGGAATTTGCAGAGTCATCACTTACTAGTAAAGGCTGAAGTCTCATTTCAGCACAAGAAACAGTCCTGTCTAATACAATACAATACAATACAATACAATTCAATACAGCACAATACAATACAATACAATACAATACAATACAATACAATACAATACAATACAATACAATACAATACAATACAGCACAATACAATACAATACAATACAATACAATACAATACAATACAATACAATACAATACAATACAATACAATACAATACAATACAATACAAATCAATTCAATACAATACAGCACAATACAATACAATACAATACAGCACAATACAATACAATACAATTCAATTCAGTACAATACAGCACAATACAATACAATTCAATACAATTCAATACAGCACAATACAAATCAATTCAATACAATACAGCACAATACAATACAATACAATACAATACAGCACAATACAATACAATTCAATTCAATACAATTCAATTCAATACAATTCAATACAGCACAATACAATACAATACAATACAATTCAATACAATACAGCACAATTCAATACAATACAGCACAATACAATACAATACAGCACAATACAATACAATACAATACAGCACAATTCAATACAATACAGCACAATACAATACAATACAGCACAATACAGCACAATACAATACAATACAGCACAATACAATACAATACAATACAGCACAATACAATTCAATTCAATACAATACAATTCAATTCAATTCAATTCAATTCAATTCAATTCAATTCAATACAATACAATTCAATTCAAATAAATAAATAAATAATTCAATTCATAAACAATTAAACAAACCAGTCTAATATAAATTGAAATAAAAAAGGGGGGTTTAATTCTAAAATTAGAAACTCAAAACTAAGATAAAAAGCTAATTCAAAACAGAACAGTTCAATACAATACAATTCAAACCTGTTAAAATTGGAAATTCAAAATTTAAATATAGTTACAATATAATTAAAAAAAAAGAAAAGAAATTGACATCTCAAGGATGCCATTATTACAATTATTTTTTCTTTTTTAAATAAATAATAATAATAATTATAAACCGTTAAATTAAAACCAGTCTAATATAAACTTGAAATAAAAAAGGGGGGTTTAATTCTAAAATTAGAAACTGAAAACTAAGATAAAAAAGCTAGATTGTAAAAACAGAACAGTTCAGAAAGTCGGGTGCAAACCTGTTAAAATTGGAAATTAAAATTTAAATATAGTTTTTAGTTGTATAATTTAAAAAAAGCTAAGAAAAAAAGCATTATTATTATTATTATTATTATTATTATTATTATTATTATTTTTTTTTCTTTTTTTTTTTTTTAAATAAATAAATAATTAAAAGCTTAGGTTAAAAAAATGCTAATTTTTATAAATTCAGTTTTTATTGTTTTTTTTTTTTTTCCTCTTTGTCTCGTTTTTAAAAAGCTGTGTTTTGAGTATTTGGTCTGGTGAGCGGTGACCTTTTAAACACACACACTTCCTTAGCGTCTGTGTTTTTACACTTTTCATTCTACAGGTTTGAGGAGGAGTTGTTTTGTGTTTTTTGTTTTTGTCTTGTTTCGTTTTTTACACAAAGGTACACAGGGAAACGAAATCCTTTTCTCTTGTTATTTTTAGATCCCCGTTTTTCAAATCAGATTATGTGTTTTATTTTTTTCCCCACTCGTACAAAATTCATGAAGCAACGAGCCTGGAAAGGAGTTTCTTTTGAAACGTGCCTCGTGTTTTGAACAGCCTTTGTGAATGTGCAGCCTGTGATTCTTGAGCCAGCAGTCTTACCAAATCCAGCCTGTGGAAGAAATGGAACGGAGAGAAAGGAGCGCGCTTATCTCCTAATCCGTTAAGACTGGAGCTCAGAGCTGACAAAATTGCATTGTTTGGAAATAACATTTTGTATCTCTGACACCAGTAGAGCGAAGCTAGCTGGCGCGTGTAATCACTTCAACTTGAAATACGCTCTGCAGTGTCGAGAGGGGAGTTCTCTTTCCTATACTGCTAGAGCGCTCTGCAGTGTCGAGAGGGGAGTTCTCTTTCCTATACTGCTAGAGCGCTCTGCAGTGTCGAGAGGGGAGTTCTCTTTCCTATACTGCTAGAGCGCTCTGCAGTGTCGAGAGGGGAGTTCTCTTTCCTATACTGCTAGAGCCTGCAGTGTCGAGAGGGGAGTCCTCTTTCCTATACTGCAGAGTGCTCTGCAGTGTCGAGGGGGGAGTTCTCTTTCCTATACTGCTAGAGCGCTCTGCAGTGTGAGAGGGGAGTTCTCTTTCCTATACTGCAGTGTCGAGAGGGGAGTTCTCTTTTCCCATACTGCTAGAGCTGCAGTGTTGAGAGGGGAGTTCTCTTTCCTATACTACTAGAGCGCTCTGCAGTGTTGAGAGGGGAGTTCTCTTTCCTATACTACTAGAGCGCTCTGCAGTGTCGAGAGGGGAGTTCTCTTTCCTTAATTTAACAATTTTAATTGATTTATTTAGAAGCTGACTGTGTATTTTTTATTTTTTTTTAATGTTTCTGTCCCTCTCTCCCGCCCCGCAGGGTGTTTGAGAACAGCAGGATGTTTGGGTACAACCCGTTCCCAGTGAAGACCGAGGGGATGCGCCGTCCCGTCACCAAAACCCAGCTGCTGCAGAGCGTGCGCGGCCCGGGAGCGCAGACACAGGCAGAGGTGAACACAACGCCACCCCCTCCTCTTCATCCTCCTCCTCCTCATCCTCCTCCCTCCTCCTCCTCCCCCCTTATAACTGCTATTACCTGTAATGTGATACTTTGTAACGCCTGGATAAGGGCGTCTGCTAAGAAATCAATAATATGTTAACATATTGAATTACACACGGCTTTGTAGTTTGTAGACGTTTTGCAATCTGTTTGTGGTTTCTTTTGATTTACGTGATGTTAAATAATAAAAAATATAAACATAATTTTATATATAAACATAATTTTAGATCTTTTGATGTCTCAATCCTAAAATTCTAGGCGATGCCCAACTTTTTTTTTCCTGTGTGTTTCCAGGATGTGATGACCCTGTCCAGCTCTGACAGTGAGGGGGGCCGGAAGAGGAGGGGGGCCCAGAACCCCGGCAACGACAGCGATGACATCCAGACCATCTCCTCGGGGTCCGAGGGGGGGGAGGAGAAGAGGAACACCAGCACCGGTAACACCAGCACAGGTGAGGAGAGGAGAGGGGGTAGAGAGGAGAGGAGATGACATCCAGACCAGAGGGGGGGGGGAGGAGAAGAGGAACACCAGCAGAGTAACACCAGCACAGGGGGAGAGGAGAGAGAGAGGGGAGGAGAGAGACATCCAGACCATCTCCTCGGGGGGGGAGGAGAGAGGAACACCAGAGGAGGGAGGGGAGGGGAGGGGGTAGAGAGCAGTGGAGAGATGACATCCAGACCCCAGCAGCAGTTGTTAATGATGCATAGATCACCCCCCCTAGTCTCTGGAAGTCGCTTTGAATAAAAAAAAATAAACAAAAACTTCTGCTGAATAACTAATCATGAAATGAATGTAATAATGATAATGATGGTGGTGATAGTGATGATGGTAGTGGTGATGATGGTGATGATGATGATGGTGATGATGATGATGATGATGCTCATGCTCTCTGTAGGGCCGGTGAAGAGGAGGAGGAGGGCTGTCAAGTCGGGAGTAGAGGGAGAGGGGGCTCTCAAGAGAGGGGAGAGAGAGCATCGAGTGTGACGGGCAACATGCCGGGGGCAGAGAAGGAGACGGCGAGGGCCTGAAAAAAAAGAGAGCGTCCGTTCTACGATGGAGAGGAGTCCTGTTACATCATCGATGCCAAGCTGGAGGGGAACCTCGGGAGATACCTCAACGTAAATAATAACAATAACAATAATAATAATAATAATATCTGCTGCTGCACCTGAATCCATAAATAGTCCTCAAAGACTAGCTGCAGAGTTTTGGCCGGTTATCGATTATGATAAGCCTGCCAAACAGTGCTGCTACTAAAAAAAAATGTCTGTGCGTCCGTTCTATGGAGAGGAGTCCTGTTACATCATCGCGCAAGCTGGAGGGGAACCTCGCGATACCTCAACGTAAATGCGTGTTTACTTTTCTTTCTACACAGTTGAATGGCTTTTTGTCCGAAATATTATTTGACTTGCGTCAATGTCCTACAATCGAAACGTTTTTCACGTTGAGTATGAGAACTTTTTTTTTCATATTTGTGTCGTTCCCTCCCGCCATGTATCCCTAACTCTCCCCATGTATCCCTCTCTCTCTCTCTCTCTCTCTCTCTCTCTCTCTCTCTCTCTCTCTCTCTCTCTCTCACAGCATAGCTGCAGCCCCAACCTGTTTGTCCAGAATGTCTTTGTGGACACCCATGATCTGAGGTTTCCCTGGGTCGCATTCTTCGCCAGCAAGTAAGTGTGCCGTCTGTCTGTGTCTCAAGAACTGTGCTGTGCAGTCAGGGTCTGCTGTGTATTATAAAGACATTTCAGAGGGCTGGATCTCATCAATATCAGGGTCTAGTGCTGTATATTATAAAGACATTTCAGAGGGCTGGATCGCATCAATATCAGGGTCTAGTGCTGTGTATTATAAAGACATTTCAGAGGGCTGGATCGCATCACTATCAGGGTCTAGTGCTGTATATTATAAAGACATTTCAGAGGGCTGGATCGCATCAATATCAGGGTCTAGTGCTATATATTATAAAGACATTTCAGAGGGCTGGATCGCATCACTATCAGGGTCTAGTGCTGTATATTATAAAGATATTTCAGAGGGCTGGATCGCATCACTATCAGGGTCTAGTGCTGTGTATTATAAAGACATTTCAGAGGGGGCTGGAGTGCTATATATTATAAAGACATTTCATCATATCAGGGTCTAGTGCTGTGTATTATAAAGACATTTCAGAGGGCTGGATCGCATCACTATCAGGGTCTAGTGCTGTATATTATAAAGACATTTCAGAGGGCTGGATCGCATCAATATCAGGGTCTGCTGTGTATTATAAAGACATTTAGTGCTGTATATTATAAAGACATTTCAGAGGGCTGGATCGCATCAATATCAGGGTCTAGTGCTGTATATTATAAAGACATTTCAGAGGGCTGGATTCAATATCAGGGGGCTGGATATTATAAAGACATTTCAGAGGGCTGGGTCTCAGGGTCTAGTGCTGTATATTATAAAGACATTTCAGAGGGCTGGATCGCATCAATATCAGGGTCTAGTGCTGTATATTATAAAGACATTTCAGAGGGCTGGATAAAGACATTTCAAGGGCTATCAGGGTCTAGTGCTGTATATTATAAAGACATTTCAGAGGGCTGGATCGCATCAATATCAGGGTCTAGTGCTGTATATTATAAAGACATTTCAGAGGGCTGGATCGCATCAATATCAGGGTCTAGTGCTGTATATTATAAAGACATTTCAGAGGGCTGGATCGCATCACTATCAGGGTCTAGTGCTGTATATTATAAAGACATTTCAGAGGGCTGGATCGCATCACTATCAGGGTCTAGTGCTGTATATTATAAAGACATTTCAGAGGGCTGGATCGCATCACTATCAGGGTCTAGTGCTGTATATTATAAAGACATTTCAGAGGGCTGGATCGCATCAATATCAGGGTCTAGTGCTGTATATTATAAAGACATTTCAGAGGGCTGGATCGCATCAATATCAGGGTCTGCTGTGTATTATAAAGACATTTCAGAGGGCTGGATCGCATCAATATCAGGGTCTAGTGCTATATATTATAAAGACATTTCAGAGGGCTGGATCGCATCAATATCAGGGTCTAGTGCTGTATATTATAAAGACATTTCAGAGGGCTGGATCGCATCAATATCAGGGTCTAGTGCTGTATATTATAAAGACATTTCAGAGGGCTGGATCGCATCAATATCAGGGTCTAGTGCTAGACATTTCAGAGGGCTGGATCGCATCAATATCAGGAGTGCTATATATTATAAAGACATTTCAGAGGGCTGGATCTCATCACTATCAGGGTCTAGTGCTATATATTATAAAGACATTTCAGAGGGCTGGATCGCATCACTATCAGGGTCTAGTGCTGTATATTATAAAGCATCAATATCAGGGTCTGCTGTGTATTATAAAGACATTTCAGAGGCTGGATCGCATCATTATCAGGGTCTAGTGCTATATATTATAAAGACATTTCAGAGGGCTGGATCTCATCAATATCAGGGTCTAGTGCTGTATATTATAAAGACATTTCAGAGGGCTGGATCGCATCAATATCAGGGTCTAGTGCTGTATATTATAAAGACATTTCAGAGGGCTGGATGCATCAATATCAGGGTCTAGAGCTGTATATTATAAAGACATTTCAGAGGGCTGGATCGCATCAATATCAGGGTCTAGAGCTGTATATTATAAAGACATTTCAGAGGGCTGGATCTCATCACTATCAGGGTCTAGCGCTATATATTATAAAGATATTTCAGAGGGCTGGATCACATCACTATCAGGGTCTAGTGCTATATATTATAAAGACATTTCAGAGGGCTGGATCGCATCACTATCAGGGTCTGGTAAATGCTATGTGTGAAGTATCCCAGTTGTTTCTCTCTCTCTGTGTGTTTGAATTGCTCCTCCTCTCCGTGCAGGCGAATCCGTGCCGGGACGGAGCTGACCTGGGATTATAACTACGAGGTGGGGAGCGTGGAGGGCAAGGAGCTGCTGTGCTGCTGCGGGTCCACAGAGTGCCGGGGCCGCCTGCTGTAACCCTGGGGCCAAGCCCGAACCCCTAACCCATCCACACACACACACACAGAGTGCCGGGGCCACCTGCTGTAACCCTGGGGCCACGCCCGAACCCCTAACCCATAACCACAGAGTGCCGGGGCCACCTGCTGTAACCCTGGGGCCACGCCCGAACCCCTAACCCATCCACACACACACACACACACAGAGTGCCGGGGCCGCCTGCTGTAACCCTGGGGCCACGCCCGAACCCCTAACCCATCCACACACAACCTGAGCCCTTCACTGCCACAAGAGGAATAGGAGGCTTGCGTTTTGTGGGGCTTTATGATTTGATAGTTAGTTTGCAGTATTTCAAACCGCGCTCGATATCCACGTGTCTCCCGGAGCCCAGGAGATGCAGACCTTTTTATAAATTGTTTTTTTTTTTGCATTAAAAGTTTTTGTGCTCCATATTAAGCTGTGAAACGTTTTATCTTCACTGTTTATTCCACTAACGAAGCTGTTTTAATTCTAATAATAATAATAATGATAGTGCATGTTGTTATTTTTCACTCTGAGCTGAAGTTTCCCAGGTTCACGCGCTCTGAACTGCGTTCTGTTGTTTAGGTGAGGTAGTGTAAGATTAGTGTTACTCTATTGCTCTGCTCAGAGATCGCTGTAGTCCTGCTCTCCTAGCGTGTTGAGTATCTCTCCGAGATTGCTTTGTTGCATTGCTGTACAGTCCTGCTCTCAGTGTGTTGAATCTCTATCTCTGAGATCGCTGTACAGTCCTGCTCAGTGTGTTGAATCTCTATCTCTGAGATCGCTGTACAGTCCTGCTGTGTATTGAATCTCTATCTCTGAGATCGCTGTACAGTCCTGCTCAGTGTGTTGGATCTCTATCTCTGAGATCGCTGTACAGTCCTGCTCTGTGTTGAATCTCTATCTCTGCGATCGCTGTACAATCCTGCTCTCCCAGTGTTGAATATCTCTATCTCTGAGATCGCTGTACAGTCCTCCTGTGTTGAATCTCTGTCTCTGCGATCGCTGTAGTCCTGCTCTTCCAGTGTGTTGAATATCTCTGTCTGCGATTGCTGTACAATCCTGCTCTCAGTGTGTTGAATCTCTCTCTCTGCGAGATTGTTTTGCTGTTCAGTCCAGCTCTCTCAGTGTGTTGAGTCTCTGTCTGTGAGATTGTTTTGCTGTTCAGTCCAGCTCTCTTAGTGTTGATGATGCAGTTTATCTGACAGTGCTGGAAACAGGCCCAGTTTGCTGATGATGATGCTGCTGCTGCTGCTGCTGGTGGAGTGGTCAATGCTAAGTGCTTTATTAGCTGTACTGTTCTGTTCTTGTATGTATGTATGTATGTGTTGTAATAAACGATGCAAGTTTTGCATGTGTAAAAAAAAAAAAACAATGTTCTTTTGTTTTTTCTTACTGAAAGAAAGCAGTCTGTTTGTGTCTTGAGTGAACGCCGTTCTAAATTCTTTAACTGAACTAATCACTGAAACCTCCACCCTTCCAAACCCTGAATTTGACCTGTTTAAAAACCTCCAGGCCTGTGTTTTGAGTGGACCCCCCCCTCCTGGTCTCAGCGTTTAATAAAAGGGTTCAGAGCGAGGTCTTGAACCAGCTGTCGTGTGTGTGTGTGTGTGTGTAATAAATATCTTCCTCACCCAAACCCCAGAGTAACCAGACTGCTGCATTACTGAAGAACAGAAAACACACAGACGAATCCCACTCTTTAATTATTATTATTATTATTGTTGTAATAAAAATTATTATTTAAAACAAAACAAGCAAAGAAACTTCTTTGGGACAAAGCAGGCATTGGTCATGAGTTTAGGAATGGAGGGAAGGAGGGAGAGATGGAAGGAGGGAGAGATGGAAAAAGGGAGGGAAGAAGGGAGGAATAAGTGGAGGAAGCTGGTGAAGGCACTTGATAAGTCACAAAAACAAAAACAAAAGTTATTACAAATATCCCACTGTCACCGAAGTTCTCTTCTCCAATGAAATGTCTCGCGGCTCCTTGGTGCAGCGTGGTGCTATTTCCGCTGTGGGGGAAGGGGGTGAGGTTTGGGGCCCGGGCGCAGGCCATCTGTGTGACTGCAGGTCCTGGCTCTACTGCCACAACGAAGTCTTTCATTTCTCTTCTCGTGTTCTTTCATTTTTTTCCTGCATGAAGAGGGTTAGTTTCTCGATGTTACTGTAACTGTTATCAGACTTGACGGGTTCATTATTAATTGATGTGGGGGGGCTCATTACTGGTCCAAACACAGAAGAGAGGAGCCGGAAGGAAAGCGAGAGGCTGCTTTGGGTTTATAGCGTCAGAGAGCTTTGGGATTACTGCCAAACGCAGTGCAATAGAGAGAGCCGAGGATTAAGAACAGATTAGAATTCTCAACGCTAGCTGCCACTGTCACAGCCCCTGGTTACCAATGAGCTCAGCCTGGCTTGTGTACAGAAACAGCAGGAACCTGAGATCAGAAGGACCCGGCCTCGGGGCGCAGAGCTGTCTCAGTCCTGCCCGATTGTGAGCCAGCGGTGACGATAAAACACTCACCCGGCCTTATAAACACAAGAGACAAACAGACGGACAAGGACGGGGCTCAGGACGGGCCGGGGGGGGGGTCAGTTCCTGTTTCAACTCAAATTCAATTCCTGTTCCTTCAACAAGGAAGTGGAATCGTCACGTCAGAGACGACATCATCATCATCATCATCATCATCATAGTTCAACTGCTTTCTTTTGAAGCCAGTTTTAATTGACTCACACAGTGACTGCAGTTGAAGTGAATTTGTCGCCTCTGTTGTGAGAAGCTGTTTTTAACAGAAGGCTGCTGCTGCTGCTGCTGAGTGCACATTTTGCATGCTGATGTGTTTGAATCGAATAAAAGGGATTGGAAACAGGATTAGACCCTCCCCCTCTCATTCAGCGTTACAAGACACTTTCTAGAGACAGGCAACACCGAGACTGGCAGAGGCTGGCGCTCAGCAAACTGAACTGCGACCCATGTGCTGAACTCAATTACTACTTTTTTTAAATTTTTTTATTTTATTATTATTATTATTTTTTTAAACATGCTATCTGCTTTGCTATCTTGATTTTTTTTTCCTTTGTAAATTTTCATACTTTTGTTTTTGTAAACAGTTGTCGTTCGCCTCTGCCTCCTCTCCCTGGGCTTCCAGGCAGCCGTACCCAACCCTACCTTCTCCCCTCCTCCCCTCTCCCAACACTCCTCCCCTCACAACTCTCTCCCCTCCGCTCCTCTCATACCTCCTAACACTCCTCTCCTCACACCCCTCCCCTGACACCTCCCCTCCCCTGACACCTCCCCTGACACCTCCCCTCTCCTCACACCCCTCCCCTCTCCTCCCACCTCGCTCCCCTCCTCTCCGCTAGTTTTTTTTCTGGTGCTGGTTGTTGTTGATGGTGGGGTGTCCGTTTTGCACAGGCCCGTTCCAGGGAGTCTCCTTGATTTCCCTCACCCTGCCTCTCTTCTTCTTCTTCTCCTCCTTCTTCTTCTCCGCCTCCTCCTCCTCTTCCTCCTCGGAATTATCCGTCTCCTCTTTGTCACTTCGCTCATCGTCCACGAACTGCAAGAAGAAAATTAAAGTGTGTGTGTGTGTGATTCCGACATATCCGCCTGTCTGACCCTTTGACGTCAGTGACGGTAAACGCGTGCGACGCATCTCTGATTATTACACTGTGGCTCGCTCCAACCCTCGTCCGCTTCTTCAGGGAACACAAACAAGACAGAATATCAAAAACACACAAAAATAAAGACTAGTTTAAAATAAGTAGGCTTCCACTTAGAGGTACAGTAGCTGGTTTTGTTGGTACAGCACTATTTTTCAACAGAAGTAGTATTTTAATTCCGAACGATACGATTCTGAAGCTATGACTTGCCTAAAGAGACGACACGTGGACAGTAACACAGCACATGCTTTTAAACCCAGCACTTACTGTAGCAGTATGTAAAGATCCCCCGTTAACGACCCAACAGCAAAACCAACTCAAAATGTTACCCAAGGCAAGCAGAACATTGGAAAAAAAAAAGAGTTTCCAAAGTCAGTATTCAAATTGCAGAATATAGTTCTCGATAAGGCCCTGAAGTCACAGTTCACTTGCAAACGACACAAAATGCACAAAGGCAACTTAAAACAAACACACACACACACACACACACACACACACATCTCAGTATCCAAGTGTTTAATGATGAACGTTTTTACACTACAGTCGCTGGTCTCGTTCGCTTTGTTTCGGCTGCATTTTCGTCCGGTGGAACTGGAGGAAGCTCTGTGTAACTCTGCGCGATAAAGACGGACCGATCTCCGCACGAGAGAAAATAAATAAAACGTAACACTGAAGAGAAAACCGGCGACAGAGTCGGGAATCGTAAGTGCATTAATCTGTTACATTATTTATATATATAGTGGTGAGGGCTCTGGACTCTTGACCGGAGGGTCGTGGGTTCAATCCCAGGTGGGGGACCCTGCTGCTGTACCCTTGAGCAAGGTACTTTACCTGGATTGCTCCAGTAAAAACCCAACTGTATAAATGGATAATTGTTAAAATAATGTGATATCTTGTAACAATTGTAAGTTGCCCTGGATAAGGGCGTCTGCTAAGAAATCAAACGGGAATTGCTTTGTTTCTTAATACAAGGACGGTAAAACACGACTGACAGATACCCGAGTGCTGACTGTGTGTTTGTGTAACATATATATAGAAATAATAATAATAATACTGCTTCTAATAAATAATAAATCTGGGCTGTTATTTTAAAGAAATCATGCAGGAAAAAAATGTATTAAAAAAATATATATATATGAAAGGAGAGAGAATTCAAGAACAGCAATCCGCGCTACATCCCAGCAGAACAGCGTCACTCTGCCATCCGCAGCGCAGCGAGATTACCCAGCAGGCCGCTGGCGTTTCTTACCTTGCCTGTCATGAACTTGTGCGCCATGCGCAGGATCAGCGCGGCCCAGAACAGGTGCAGGAGCTGCAGCACCATCAGCAGCCCGTTGAAGAAGTAATACACGAAGAAGGGGGGGTAGATGGACAGGGGGTACACCACAGTACAGTGCAGGATCCTGGGGGAGAGACACAGAGACACACACCCCGTTACACACACACCCTACAGAGAGACACACACCCCGTTACACACACACACCCTACCAGAGACACACCCAGTTACACACACACCCTACCACAGAGACACACACCCTACCAGGAGCAGCGCCCCTCAGTGCCATGGGACTGTGGACGTGCGAGACAGAGACACAGAGAGAGAGTGCAGGACTGAGTCTCACCAGAAGGGGAAAATGACCAGCCTGGTGATGATGAAGACTGCGGCGAACACGATGAAAATCGCATTGCAGGTCTTCTTCCAGCCAGCGTAGTTAAAAATCTTGGCAGACTGGAGAGCGTTACAAAAAAAAAAATCAGAGCCTCACACACACAGATCTGAATCTCCCAAAGCTGTTTTGAGGCTTGGAGCCTGGTTTCAGGAGACTGTAGATATCAGGCAGAGAGACTTGGCGGTTTGATACAGCAAACCTCAAACTAGGTCTCCCGGGGGTCTCCTGGAACCAGCTTTCAAGAAACACGTTCCTGAGAAATCTCTAAACTGCCCTCCCCTCCCCTTGACCACACCCCTCCCTTACACACCCCCTCCCTCACTCTCGGCCCCTCCCCTTGACCACAACTCCTCCCTCACTCTCTGCCCCTCCCCTTGACCACACCCCCTCCCTCTCTGCCCCTCCCCGTGACCACACCCCCTCCCTCTCGGCCCCTCCCCCTCACCTCCAGGAAGTAGTCGGAGGAGTCGTGCACCAGCATGATGAGGGTGCCGGCGCGGATGAAGTTCACACACCAGGATAAGCTGATCAGCACGATGGTGGCAATGTGGTGGACAATCTGCTCCTTGAAATCCTGAGAGGAGAGAGAGGGAGAGGAGGAGAGAGAAGAGAGGAGAGGGGGAGAGAGAGAGAGAGAGAGAGAGAAAGGAGAGAAAAATAAGCCAGGGTCAGTATGGAATTAATTCACATTTTAGAGACGAAATAATAATAATAATAATAATAATAATAATAATAAATGATTGTTCACTTGCTTGCATTTCATTTGAAGCCAGTTTTAAGTGACTCACAAACAGCGACTTCTTCAATTGAAGTGATTTTGTCGCCTCTGTTGTGAGAAGCCGATTTTAACAGACCGCTGCTACTAATCGATAACTCTGATCAACGACGTGATGGAATTTATTACCAGGGAATTGGAAAGGAATTTAAACAAGGAATCGACCCCCCCTGACCCCCCCCGGACCCCCGGCCGCGGTGCGAGAGATGCCCGGAGGCGCTGTCCTACAGGGAGGTCAGTTGGTTTGAATGCAGTGGTTTCTTGTTCGTGTTGCGTGAGAGACGCATCCTGTTTGGGATTGCTCAGTATTTGCATGGCAGAGGTTCCCCTCTCCGTTCTGCTCTCCTTCCAGTATTTGCATCGGAAGACATTATAAAAATCGCCATGCAAATTTTTAACCTGCAGTAAAATCACCGCAGCCCCAAAACACACCCTGCTCAGAAGAAACCGACAAATGACCTGGCAAAAAAAAAACAAACCAAAAAACACACCCGAGTCTACTGGAAGGAAGTGCCAACAGTCACTTAGTATTGCATGTTAGGTTTCAAAATGTCACGTTTCTCAATGTCAGTTTTTTTGCTTAAGCATCTGGAAAACTATAAGAAGTGGAGATGTGTGATTCGATATTTTAATGGGACATTATTCAGCAGGTTTTCTTCGACTTTATGAAGCAAAATGAGTTCACTCTACAGGGTGATGCAAAACTTTGCCAGAGCTGTATCTCTCTCTCTCTCTTTGCATCTCTCTCTCTCTCTCTCTCTGCATCTCTCTCTCTCTCTCTTTGCATCTCTCTCTCTCTCTCTCTCTGCATCTCTCTCTCTCTCTCTTTGCATCTCTCTCTCTCTCTCTCTCTCTCTCTCTCTCTCTCTCTTTGCATCTCTCTCTCTCTCTCTCTGCATCTCTCTCTCTCTCTCTCTCTCTCTGCATCTCTCTCTCTCTTTGCATCTCTCTCTCTTTGCATCTCTCTCTCTACACACACACACATTAAAACATCATTTCTACCATGCCAGCTGAAGTTTCCAGTTTATCGCTGACTTTTCTTCTTCAAGTGTTTCTGGTGCTTGATGAGTATCCTGTTGGATCCTGACTGTCCTGGGATAGAGAGCTCTTCAATTGTATGCTTGTGTGTGTGCGCGACTGTCTCTGTATGTATATACACACACACACACACACGCACGCACACGCACGCACACGCACACACAGCACGATTGCTAAGCCCTTACTTTTCTTTTGATGTCAGAGGCCACGCTGAAGAGCAGAGACCAGTAGAATCCCAGTTCAATCATGTAGTACCAGTACTGGGAGGGCAGCAAGACCTACAAGAGAGAGGAACCATTTCAAAAGTGACCCGAGAGCAGAGCTGGGAACAAGACTCCTATTCCACAGCAGCGTCACCCAGTCCAGGTTTTACTGCTACCAGCTTGATCAGCCCCAGTGTGTCTAGCTAACAAGCTCAGGTGTGTCTGATTATTAAACTCACAGTGAAACCAGGACTGGATCACACTGCTGTGTAGCGGGAGTCTGATTCCCATCCCTGTAGATGGATATGACTGGATCACAGTGCTGTGCAGCGGGAGTCTGATTCCCATCCCTGTAGATAGATATGACTGGATCACACTGCTGTGCAGCGGGAGTCTGGTCTCCAGTCTTGTTTCACAGGTAAACACTGAATTGCAGTTTGCCCATTAACAGCTCTGCTCTACTCACCAGCACAGGGAACCCCTTCCACATGTCCTTGAGATTGTAGAACCAGGGCTTCTGTGTCAGGCAGGGGAGAGAAGGGAGAGAAAGTGAGAGAGAGAGAGAAGTGAGAGGAGGGAGAGAAGAGAGTGAGAGGGAGGCCGGGAGAGCACAGCGGGAATTTCAAAAACTGTGAAAACACTTTGACTGGGTTTCGAAGTAGTAAATTGAACGAGACACTGCTTGCTGGTCCAGCGATTAAAGAAAAGGGGTCTTGATACCAGGAGGTTCAAATCCCGGCTCAGCCACTGACTCCCTGTGTGTGTGTGTGCGTGTGCGTGTGCGTGACACTGAGCAAGTCACTGAACCTCCTTGTGCTCCGTCCTTCGGATGAGACGTAAAACAAATGAGCTCCTATTGGAAGTGACTCTGCAGCAGGAGCAGCAGCAGTTGTTGATGATGCAGAGTTCACCCCCCCCTAGTCTCTGTAAGCCGCTAAATGATTTGTTAATAATAAAATCACACGTTACAGCGCACGTGTATTTCACATTTTTACAAAACATATCTGCTACTGCTTGAGGTTAAAAAGGAGCATCGAAAAAAATAACTAAATTAATCAATCTGAACGAACGAACCCCAGCGAGCTGTTGACGTTATTTGATGGCATTAAACATTTCGACTCTCGTTAACATAACGAAGAGTGCGTTATCATGACAGTACAGTTCAGAGAGAACACTGAAACAACAGGGAGAGGGGAAAGATGAGCCACAAAATTACAAAGAAGCCTGTCTTCAAATGACACTTAGAGGGTTAAGGGAGGGAGAGGAGGAGAGAGGAAAGAGGAGAGGGGAGAGGAGAAGAGGAGAGGGGAAAGAGGAGAGAGCAGAGAGATGAGAGGATGGGGAGAGGGGAGAGGGGGAGAGGGAGAGGAGGAGAGGAAAGAGGAGAAGAGGTGAGGGGAAAGAGGAGAGAGCAGAGAGATGAGAGGATGGGGAGAGGGGAGAGGAGAGAAGGGGAGAGGGAGAAGAGGAGAGGGGAAAGAGGAGAGAGCAGAGAGATGAGAGGATGGGGAGAGGGGAGAGGAGAGAGGAGGGGAGAGAAGGAGAGCAGAGAGATGAGAGGACGGGGAGAGGGGAGAGGAGAGAGGAGAGGGGGAGAGGGAGAGGGGAGAGGAGAAGGGGAGGGAGGAGGGGAGAGAGGGAGAGGAAGGAGGAGAGGAGGGGAGGGGAGAGTCTATACTTACGTCAATCAGGGCTGCCAGGCCAGCAAAGAAAGCAAGAAGGTAAAAGGTAAATCTCCAACTG
>CM072712.1:4641702-4689202 GCA_036884735.1 Huso huso | reverse complement strand
GAGAGGGGAGAGAGAGAGGAGAGAGAGAGAGGGAGAGGGAAAGGAGAGAGGAGAGAGGGGAGAGAGAGAGAGAGAGGAGAGAGAGAGAGAGAGAGAGAGGGAGAGAGAGAGGGAGAGGAGAGAGAGAGGAGAGGGAGAGGAGAGAGAGGGGAGGAGAGAGAGAGAGAGGAGGGAGAGGAGGGGAGGGGAGAGAGGGAGAGGAGAGAGAGAGAGAGAGGAGAGGGAGAGAGGAGAGAGAGGGAGAGGAGAGGAGAGGGGAGAGGAGAGAGAGAGAGAGAGGGGAGGGGGAGGGGGAGAGGAGAGAGAGGGGAGAGGAGAGAGAGAGAGGAGAGAGAGAGAGAGAGAGAGAGAGAGACAGAGAGAGACAGAGAGAGAGGAGACAGAGAGAGAGAGAGACACAGACAAACGCAAAGAGACACAGATTCACCTGATTAGTAAAAAATGCAAAACACACAAAACAGACGCGAGGTGCAGAAAGACAGGCTGACGTAAAACCAGCCTGCGGTGAATCTGCCCGGGTCACAGAGATTCAAATCTGAAAGTCAGCACTGCAGTCCTCTCAGCTGCCCGCCTCTCTACACCGTGCCCCCCTGCAGCTGCTATCATCATCGTCATCATCATCATCATCATCATCATCATCATCACCATCACCATCACCATCACCATCATCATCATGTTTATTTGGAAGCCGCCTTTATCCAAGGTGACTTCCAGGTGTTACAGGGCAGTACAGGTTCTCTGGATAAAAGCACCTGCAGAATGACTAATTCATCATAATAATCATAATAATCATAATAATAATAATAATAATAATAATGTTATGTTGTAAAATCAGTAGTTCCCGCTCCCCCCAGCAGGGGGCGCCCCCCCCAGCGCTCACATTTCGAAGATCTGTCGGATGACCATGAACAGCAAGGCGAGGGGCAGGGTCACCCACAGGTCAGCGGCCTTGGCGTAGACACGTCCGTCCCGGTCCTGCAGGTCCGACCAGGTCACGTTACCAGGGAGCCAGAGCCGGTCCCACCAGAACCAGTCACTCACCGTCCGGAGCATGCTGGGAGAGAGGGGACTCGTTAAAGCCGGCACAGCGACGCGCACACACACACACACCCAGGGGAAGGGTTACTAATAACAGCAAGTGCATCACAGCCTCACTCCCGGGAGGCAGCTGATGCAAACGCCATTTCCACAGATCCAGGCTGGGAGCACACACAGCAGCTGGCCACTTTATTAGGACCTGCCTCCCTGCCTGCCTGCCTCCCTGCCTGCCTGCCTGCCTGGGTCAAAACTGGTTCTCTCGCCCCCCTCCCCCTTCACACAATCCTGTAGATGAAACACAGACTGCGAAAAAACAAACACATGGACTCTGGACTCCCCACTTCCAACAAGCAATCCTCACACCACACAGAGCGCTGCAGAGAAACACACACACACAATCCTCACACCACACAGAGCGCTGCAGAGAAACACACACACAATCCTCACACCACACAGAGCGATGCAGAAACACACACACACTCCTCACACCACACAGAGCAATGCAGAGAAACACACACACACACACAGAGCGCTGCAGAGAAACACACACACAATCCTCACACCACACAGAGCGATGCAGACACACACACACACACACACACCGCACAGAGACACACACACCACACAGAGCGCTGCAGAGAAACACACACAATCCTCACACCACACAGAGCGATGCAGAGACACACACACACACACACAGAGCGATGCAGAGAAACACACACACACACACACACACACAGAGCGATGCAGAGAAACACACACACACACACACACACACACACACACACACAGAGCGATGCAGAGAAAAACACACACACACACACACACACAGAGCGATGCAGAAACACACACACACACACACACACAGAGCGATGCAGAGAAACAGACAGATAGACACACACACACACACACACAGAGCGATGCAGAGAAACAGACACACACACACACACACACACAGAGCGATGCAGAGAAACACACACACACACACACACACAGGCAGAGAGAAACACACACACACACACACACACACACAGAGCGATGCAGAGAAACACACACACACACACACACACACACAGAGCGATGCAGAGACACACACACACACACACAGAGCGATGCAGAGAAACACAGACAGACAGACACACACACACACACACAGAGCGATGCCCAGACACACACACACACACACACACACACACAGCGCGCTACGGAGACACACACACACACACACACACACAGAGCGATGCAGAGAAACACACACACACACACACACACACAGAGCGATGCAGAGACACACACACACACACACACACACACACACACACACAGAGCGATGCAGAGACACACACACACACACACACACACACACACACACACACACAGAGCGATGCAGAGAAACACACACACACGCGACGCCGCGCTGGAACACACCTTGCCTGCAGATTCAGATTCCACAGCTGAGAAACCACACACTCAGCAAGCAGGCAGGGAGACAGGGAGGCATGGAGACAGGGAGGCAGGGAGACAGGGAGACAGGGAGGCAGGGAGGCAGAGAGATAGAGAGACAGACAGACAGGCTGTCTGTCCCAGAAGCACCAGCTACTCCATTAATTAACTACAACAAATACACACACTGTTTACAAAATACACTGACACAAAGAAAACACCCTTGTTCACGCGCCGCACGGGCTCCTGTGTACACTGACGTTAGTGTCGGGTCATTCACACAGCAGCAAAACGCACAGGTTTACAAAGTGCAGCGAGGGCGGGTCTGCGACGGGTTACTGTACATGTGAAACTACAGAGAGAGGCGCAACGCGTGCAGTTCAGCGTGTTCACGGCATTCAGCAGCTCTTTACCTCCTGCGACTCTGTGAAGCCAGAGGAGGTCATTCTACAGGGTGAAGCGAACCCAGCCCTTCCCCAGAGAGCAATGTGAGCTGAGTCGACGTGTGGGGGGGGGCTGGGGTTTGGGGTTAAGCGTGGGGGGGGGGGCATTTGATTTAAGAGTCTTTTTAAAGAACTTCAAAAGGGAGTCTTCGATTTGGGGAGTGAGCATCAAGCGGCTTAGATTCCACTTTGATTGAAAGAAGATATAAAAATAGATATGTTTGAAATTATAATTACACAGTGCTTTCCCCCTCCAGTGACGAGAATAGTTTTTTGAATGAATCTCTCTGCGTCCCAGGCTGTATTGAGATGCTGGAGGGGGGGGGGAATGAGAGGATTCGTAGAATTACAGATTCCCTCCGCTGTACCCCCCCCCCTGCACTGTACCCCCTTCTGATAATATTAAAAGCTGAAGGCAGTGTTTAAGGCTGCTCTCTCCCTCAGCTCCCCCTGCTTCACTTCCAAGCCCGATTCCAGCCAAGCAGGGAGTATAAGCAAAGCACCCGGGTTCTCATTTGCCAGTCAAATGCGCATCGCCGGCCTCCCCTGTCGGTGCTGATCCAGCTCCCCGCTGACAGAGCTGTGTTTACAGGGAGTCGGTGCGGGCCCGGGAGTAAAGGAAAGGGCTGGTAACCAGGAGCTCCTCGTGGTTCAAATCCCAGCTCACTCCCTGTGTGCGTGCGTGTGTGTGTGCGCGTGACCCCGAGCGAGTCACTGAACCTCCCTGTCCTCTGTCCTTCCATTGAGACGTTGTTGTAAGTGACTCTGCGACTCATGCAGAGTTCACACACACTCTAATCTGTGTACGTCACATCGGAAAAAACACACACACACAGGAGGACCTGACCTTGGAATACCGTCCCGGTAACAAAACAAAAAACAACACACGAGACGTGAAAAAAATGACAGATGGTTTTATCAGAATTCCTCTTGTCCTCTCGCACGTCATCGATCGCGTGCCGAGCACTACGCGCCTGGAGAAAAACTGCGCTTCTTAAAAAAGATGAGCTGGCATTATATTCATCAGATCCTGCCTTTACCACGACTCACATATAAAATACCAGAGTGCAGCTGAGCAAGCGACGAGCAAGCGGCCACGCCCAGCCAGGACCCAACAAGCGACGCTGACCATTGAAACAAGCGGCAACAAGCTTGGCATATGACCAACCGGCCCAGCCAACGATGACAGCAACACTTATCTGACCAACTGACAGCCAGTATAATGACGAGCAATAAGAACGGCCCACCAATGACAATAACCACAATGACGATGCCAAGCCAGCTGACAATGATAACCAGCAAACAACGCCAACCAGCCACGACAAGCGACGCCGACCAGCCACGGGATATGACCAACCAGCGCCCAGCCAACCAGCCAAAACGCCAACCAGCAGGAGCAATGACAGCCGCCCAATGACAAACCCGGTGATGACCAGCATAATCTGACAGCCAGGCGTCAAGCGACAGCAGAATAGCTAAGGCTTTATCGCGACCTTGATGACGCGCCCATCCACGCCAACCAGAGCGACGCCATGAGCTGCCCACAAGCCCGATATAATGAGCAGAACAAGCCGACGCCCAGCCGACGAAGCGTTTAGACGCCGCCCAGCCAACAAATGACCTCCACCAACCCTTGACGAGCAAGTTTGAAAGCGGCCCAGCCAGGCCCAGAACATCAGCCACGGCCGACAACGCGCCTGGAGCAAACTTTGTTAAAAGATGAGCTGGCATTATATTCATCAGATCCTTGCCTTACCCACTCACCATATAAAAATACCAGGCGACGCAGCCACCGAGAGCAATGACCCAGGCAACAAAATGTTTACGCCCAGCCACGCATAAGGTGTCGAGCACCACGCCATGGAGAAAAAGCTTTGTTAAAAAAAGATGAGCTGGCATTATATTCATCGGATCCCGGCGGCCCACACTCACATATAAAATACCAGAGGCAACAAAGCGCAGCCCAGCCCAGCCACGAGCAAGCGACGCGGCCCAGCCAGGAGCAAGCGACGCGGCCCAGCCACGAGCAAGCGACGCGGCCCAGCCAGGAGCAAGCGACGAGCAAGACGCCCAGCCCACGAGCAAGCGACGCGGCCGAGACTGAGGAGCTGCTGCACTCCAACTGGGCTGCACGGACATCCAGATAGAGAAAAATAAAACGACACACAGCTGCCTCGCACGTGGCCAAATCTACCCCCCCCCCCCCAGCAGGAAATAACGTAGGCAGTAATCAACGCTATATAATCACACACACACTCTCCTCCCTCCCTCCCTCCCTCCCTCCACCGCAGACAGACTAGATCTCCTTTCAGGGAGGTGAAGGGTTGATTCATTTAATGCAGAGGCACTGCAAGGATTTCCAGCGCGATCTCTTCTGAAGTAAGTGCATCAAGCAAAGTGAATGCGTTACACACCTGTAAATGATTAACTGGAAGCACTGCAATGACTTTATAACATACAGCACTACACCCCGATAGTGATGAGATCCAGCCCTCTGAAATGTCTTTATAATATATAGCACTAGACCCTGATATTGATGCGATCCAGCCCTCTGAAATGTCTTTATAATATATAGCACTAGACCCTGATATTGATGAGATCCAGCCCTCTGCCAAATAAACTATTAACGTGGCCAAATCCAGCCCCCTGATAATATAATAATAATAATAATTGATATAATCAGCCCTCTAATCTTTATAATATTGCACTACTATTCTGTGTATTTTCCTTATTGAAAGGTTATTATATAAAACATATGAGCGATCCAACCCTCTGAAATGTCTTTATAATATACAGCATAGACCCTGATATTTCAATCCAGCCCTCTGAAATGTCTTTATAATATACAGTACTAATGATTTGATGAATGATCCAGCCCTCTGAAATGTCTTTATAATAAACAGCACTAGACCCTGATATTGATGCGATCCAGCCCTCTGAAATGTCTTTATAATATACAACTAGACCCCTGATAGTGATGCGATCCAGCCCTCTGAAATGTCTTTATAATATACAGCACTAGACCCTGATAGTGAATCCAGCCCTCTGAAATGTCTTTATAATATACAGCTAGACCCTGATATTGAAGATCCAGCCCTCTGAAATGTCTTTATAATATACAGCACTAGACCCTGATATTGATGATCCAGCCCTCTGAAATGTATTTTATAATATACAGCACTGACCCTGATAGTGAGCCATCCAGCCCTTTGAAATGTCTTTATAATATACACTAGACCCTGATATTGATGAGATCCAGCCCTCTGAAATGTCTTTATAATATACAGCAGCTAGACCCTGATATTGATGCGATCCAGCCCTCTGAAATGTCTTTATAAATATAGCACTGGACCCCTGATTTGAAGGATCCAGCCCTCTGAAATGTCTTTATAATATACAGCACTAGACCCTGATATTGATGCGATCCAGCCCTCTGCCAAATAAACTAATAATAATAATAAATAATAATAATGGGGTAATCAGATGCTACTATTCCCTTATTGAAGGTTATTATATAAAACATATAGTCCCAGGTGGAGTGAGATAGCATCCGATTTCAATCCAGTGCAGAAAGCCTTGTTGCTGTATTAATGTTTGGAATGTACACTAACTGAACTGTCAACAAACAAGTAGAAAAAAAATAAAGCCCTGCTGCTGCTGCTGCTGCACCCAGTCCTGGGGTTCAGAACTCCCCTCAATGAAGTCTATTATTATTATTATTCTTATGATCAGGAGCCAGGAGTTTATTATAAATTATTGATAGCATCCCATTCAGAATCCCTCAATTATTATTATTATTAATATTGAAATGATCAGGAGCCAGGAGTTTGAGCAGGGTTAGAAACTCACACTAGCCCTACTGCTGCTGCTGCTGCTGCTGCTGCTGCACCCAGTCCTGGGGTTCAGAACCCCTCAATTATTATTATTATTATTATTATTATTATTATTAATATTGAAATGATCAGGAGCCAGGAGTTTGAGCAGGGTTACAAACTCACACCCTGCTGCTGCTGCACCCAGTCCTGGGGTTCAGAGCTCCCCTCAATGAAGTATTATTATTATTATTATTAATATTGAAATGATCAGGAGCCAGGAGTTTGAGCAGGGTTACAAACTCACACTAGCCCTGCTGCTGCTGCTGCTGCACCCAGTCCTGGGGTTCAGAGCTCCCCTCAATGAAGTCTAGTATTATTATTATTATTATTATTGAAATGATCAGGAGCCAGGAGTTTGAGCAGGGTTAGAAACTCACACTAGCCCTGCTGCTGCTGCTGCTGCACCCAGTCCTGGGGTTCAGAGCTCCCCTCAATGAAGTCTAGTATTATTATTATTATTATTATTGAAATGATCAGGAGCCAGGAGTTTTTCTTTTGCGTTACAAGAATGTTTTTATTATGATTTGCCTGCAGGCTACAGCGTGATTTCTATGGACAGTTTGCTGTGTTTTCTAACTTGGGTGTGGCGCTTAGTTACAGTAAGTGAATGACTGGATTGAACCGGGATTAAAACCCTGTGTCTGGATCCAGCACTAACACCGCCCTGTGTGTGTAAACGGACCCGATAAAAGAGTGCTGCAATACCAACACGAATACGCCACACCTCAAAACTTTAGTTTTACTCACGCGAGCCATTATATTTTCCTACAACTTTGAGAAATCTCTATGATGGTTCGACAACACCGAATTTATCAAGCTTTAAAAACAAGATATACATTTTTTTTAACAGTTTAAACTTAAGACTTGTTAAGTCAAGTGTTTTAGGTTTTAAATCAACAAAAACGCGCGATATTTTGATTATTATTACGACTTTGTAGCGGAAGGCAAAAACAGGCCTAGACGAGACAGGAATGCAGAGAATCCCCGCTCTCAAGTTATAAATCAAACCGTGGGTTTTGACTGTAAAACCAGGCAGCATCGCTCGTGTCGCCACAGGCCTACCTACACGTAACATTAGCCGAGGCCGAAACACACTTCGTATATGTAATTATATATATATACATATATATATATATATATATATATATATATATTATATATATATATATATATATATATATATATATATATATATATATATATATATATATATATATATATTCTTCGCCCCTATTTCATAAAGTTCTCGTATTTATCTTTTCTTTGAGTCAATCAATCACATGTCAAACTTAGTCTGAATTGTATTTTCTGTTCCGTAAAAAATAACACAACTCACGTACCTAATGTACAAACAAACGATAACCGAACAAGGAATTTGACTTAATTCAGTCTTTTTTATTATGATTATTGATTATGGCATATTCGAAAAGTTATAACTGGATTTTTTTGTTTTGTTTTTTTGACGGCTGTTTCTGACAGAATTTTTTTTTTAACTTGACAAGCCGGTCAAAATCCAGCACTTATTGTTTCTAATAAATAAATACATATTTTGGTGCTAAAAAACAAAACAAAACACACATAACATTTAAAATATGTTCCCTTATAAATATTAATAAGTACATTATTATGTATTTTTTAAAAAAACAACACACAGCTGAGAATATACCAGTCCACACAACCTTACAACTGTCTTATTTTGCAAGATTGAGGCTATACAAGTAGTATTAACAATAACACCTAACCGGGCGTTAATACCGCCGTACATCTGTGCAAATTAAAACCGCTTAACGTCATACCGAAGATTTAACAGCATATCTCTGTAACACGCAGCGCTGGCGACGGATGCACGCCTGCTATAGTTTTGCACACCAGCAGCATATTTTAATACAATATGTGCAACACATAAAACATGCAAGTAAAACACAACACACTCCCTAAACAAAGCAGAATTTGCAAAGTGTAAAAAACGTACAACAACACCACCAAAAAAAATGGAAATACTTACTTTATTTTCCACGGAGACGATTCCAAATTGGGTTTTTTCCCCCCTCGGTGGTGCTGCGGTAATCCGCTTTTCTTTTTGGTTTTGTTTTGTCGTTAAATTTCAGCTACTCCGGCCGGTCCAGAGAAATTGTATTATTAAATTATAAAAAAAAAAAAGAGGCTTATTTTTGCATTGCAAAGTTTGTAGTCAAGTTTGCACGGTGTGAGAGAAAAGAAAAAAAGAAAACGACGTCTCTCTTATTAGTCGAAGAAAAACATATAGTGACGTTGAAAGCCGCCTTTTTACTCCTCTTACACATCTGACGAAGACACGAAGCAGAGATGTGATAAAGGTTAACGAGCTAAACCGTATTTCGTCGACTTATTTTTTCACCGCGTCTGCTAAATTATATCCTCCTGTCTTTCCGCCGCAGATGTAAAACATGTGGCGTCAAGTTTAAATAATAATAATAATAATAATAAAATTATAAAAACATAAACACGGATTGTTGGCTGTAACTATGCTCTCTTTAAGCGGCAGTGCTCGTTGTATTAACAACTGGAAAGACTATAATCAAAAACAGAACTCAAAATTATAGGAGGGGTTTTTAAAAAAAAAAAGATGAAAAAAATAGCGTGCCTCTTCTCGTCTCTCTTCACCCCCCCTCCGCTTCCGAGCTTGCTTCCGCCTTAATTACCTCCCTGCTTGAACCCAGAGCTGCGGTTTTCTCTGCTCTCCGTTGCTTTATATTAATTTAACTCGTTTTTATGATGTTGTTTTTTTGCACAGAGAGACTCCCCTTGTCTCTGTGACTGTGCAAGCCTGGCTGTCTTCCTGCCGCGTTGCGCCGGAGTTTTTCTCCTCTCCTTTCCGGAGTCCCGATCCGAGTCCCTCCCACGAAAAAAAAAAATCGCATTGAGTTTTGCAACTTGTGAGGAAATGTGTCGTTTATGATGCGAGCTCGTCTCCGGGGGGGGCGCAGCGGTGTGATCGTGCGGGTGCTTTCTGAACGGCATGCAACTCAAACACAGAGAGGCGGTTATTGATTGATCGACTTTATTGATGCAACTCAAACACAGAGAGGCGGTTATTGATTGATCGACTTTATTGATGCAACTCAAACACAGAGAGGCGGTTATTGATTGATCGACTTTATTGTATTTTTGCATCTGATAATGAAACGTGATGCACACGAGACTCTGCATTTCCGGGTTGCTCGGAGTATTTTTTGCTGACACAGGTTTGTGTTTATAGATAGATAGATAGATAGATAGAGGGCAGCAGTGTGGAGTAGTGGTGAGGGCTCTGGACTCTTGACCGGAGGGTCGTGGGTTCAGTCCCAGGTGGGGGACACTGCTGCTGTACCCTTGAGCAAGGTACTTTACCTAGATTGCTCCAGTAAAAACCCAACTGTATAAATGGGCAATTGTATGTAAAAAAATAATGTGATATCTGTATAATGTGAAATAATGTATAATGTGATATCTTGTAACAATTGTAAGTCGCCCTGGAGAAGGGCGTCTGCTAAGAAATTAATAATAATACGCGCTATCTGCAGGCTGTGAACGTGACAAATATTTCAAATTCTGAAAATATGTATTTGAAAGACAATTGAATGCATTTATAAATGTGCATGTGTATGAATATATCCATATATATATATATATACATACAGCATATATATATATGGATATATTCAGTCCGTTTAGGGACAGTTTTCAATATTAAGGTGACCTTAATATTGAAAACGTTTTTATTTATTAGATATATTTTTTATAATAATCCATCACAATACAGTTTTTGTTCGCGCCGGGCCGGTCCTGGTTTGAGCAGCGAGGCGAGGCTCCCCTGCACCTCTCCGCGGGGCCGGCAGTGTGGAGGGGAGGGCGGAGGTCAGACCGGCCTCTGACATCAGCGGATTGCAATGCTGTGTCTGGTGTCTATTGAGGACGCCTGAGCAGGGCAGCCAATCAAATCAGATAAGATGAGTCAGTGACTGGACTATACAGCTAACCCTGCTCACTGTGACTGCTGGACTGTACAGCTAACCCTGCTCACTGTGACTGGACTATACAGCTAACCCTGCTCACTGTGACTGGACTATACAGCTAACCCTGCTCACTGTGACTGCTGGACTGTACAGCTAACCCTGCTCACTGTGACTGGACTATACAGCTAACCCTGCTCACTGTGACTGGACTGTACAGCTAACCCTGCTCACTGTGACTGGACTGTACAGCTAACCCTGCTCACTGTGACTGGACTGTACAGCTAACCCTGCTCACTGTGACTGGACTGTACAGCTAACCCTGCTCACTGTGACTGGACTATACAGCTAACCCTGCTCACTGTGACTGGACTGGACTACAGCTAACCCTGCTCACTGTGACTGGACTGTACAGCTGACCCTGCTCACTGTGACTGGACTGTACAGCTAACCCTGCTCACTGTGACTGGACTATACTATACAGCTAACCCCTCGCTGTGACTGGACTGTGCTAACCCTGCTCACTGTGACTGGACTATACAGCTAACCCTGCTCACTGTGACTGGACTGTACAGCTAACCCTGCTCACTGTGACTGCTGGACTATACAGTTAACCCTGCTCACTGTGACTGGACTATACAGCTAACCCTGCTCACTGTGACTGGACTGTACAGCTAACCCTGCTCACTGTGACTGGACTGTACAGCTAACCCTGCTCACTGTGACTGGACTGTACAGCTAACCCTGCTCACTGTGACTGTGACTGGACTATACAGCTAACCCTGCTCACTGTGACTGGACTGTACAGCTAACCCTGCTCACTGTGACTGGACTGTACAGCTAACCCCCTGCTCACTGTGACTGGCCTGTACAGCTAACCCTGCTCACTGTGACTGCTGGACTACAATAGATCCAAACCTACCGGGGGCTCTAGAAGAAGCTATCTACTAGTCAGGTCTGTACCCTCCACCCTACTGCTCCCTACTGTGCCCTTTGTCCTGCTATGACTGTCTCTCACATCCCTGTTCTGTCCTCCCGTCTCGCCCCTCTGCCCTCCCTCCTGCTGCTCCTCCAACCCTCTAACCTCATTTCTCTGCCTCTCCCCCCCCTCCCGCACACTCTCTGGTGCACTCTGGAACTGTCACTCTTCTGCTAACAAAGCTGATTTCATCTCTGCCTTTGCCTCCCACCTCTCGCTGGATTTCCTTGCTCTTACTGAAACCTGGCTGTCCCCTGATAACACTGTTACTCCTGCTGCCCTGTCCTCTCTCCGTCCTGTCCCATACCCCGCGCCTCACTGGGACGGGGGGGGGTCTTCTCTCTCTCCCTCCTTACTCTTTTTCTGTCCCTCCGATCTCATCTCACTCTCTGTCAGTACCTTTGAATTTCATGCAGTCCAACTAACCTCTCCCTGTCAACTCCTGCTCATTGTTCTTTACCGCCCCCCCTGGGCCTCTCGCTTACTTTCTGGATGAACTCGACTATCCTCTCCCTCCCTCCCTGTCTACCCCGACTGTCCTGTTGGGTGACTTCAACATCCATCTCTCCAACCCCCAGCCACTCTGCTGGATTCCTCCCTCTCCTGCACTCCTTCGACTCTGTCTCGTCCCCTCCTACCCACAAAGCTGGCCGTCAACTGGACCTCACCTTCTCCAGGGCCTGCTGCCCCTCCACCCTCTCTGTCACCCCTGGACCGATCACTATTTCATCTCTTTTCTCTGTCTCTCCCCCCTCTCCTGCTCCTCCTACCCCCACTGTCACCTCTCTTCCGTAACCTCCGCTCTCTCTCCCCCTCTGTCCTTGCCTACACTGCTCTCTCTCACCTCCCTCCCATCGACTCCTTCTCGCAACTCTCCGTGACTCTGCTACCTCCACCCTCTTCTCCTCTCCACCTCCTCCCTCGACTCCCTCTGTCCCCTCACCTCCCGTCCTGCTCGCCCCTCCCCTCCCCATCCCTGGCTCTCCCTCTGAAATAAACTCCGCAAAGAATCACACTGCGATCTGCTGAAAAGAAATGGAAGAGAACCAAACTCCCTGCTGCCCTAGACCCACCGCACTCTCCTCCTCCTTCTCCTCTCTCTCCTCTGCTAAATGTGCTTATTTCAATCTGTAATCCCAGGCCTCCACTAACAACCCGTAAACTATTCTCTACCTTCTCCTCCCTCCTAAACCTCCCCCTCCTCCTCCCTCCTCTATCTCCCTGATGACTTTGCCTCCTTCTTCTCTTCTAAAATTTCAGATATCCGCAAACTCTTTAACACCTCTCCTCCCCCCCCTCCCGCTCCAACTCCTACACCCCTGCAACCCCTACTAACTCACCCTCCTTCTCCACCTTCTTGCCCCTCTCAGACTCTGACCTCCTCCCCTGCTCCAGGGTCACAAACCCACCACGTGTGCCTTGGACCCCCTCCCCACTCACCTCTTTCAAGCTGCTGCTCCTGCTCTACTCCCCTTCATCTCCTCCCTCCTCAACACCCTCTCTACTTTCTGGTATCTTCCCCTCTGCCTTCAAAAAGCCTCGATCACTCCCCTCCTCAAAAACCTACCTCGACCCCACCTCCTCCAGAGCTACCGTCCTGTCTCCCTCCTACCCTTCCTCTCCAAAACCCTCGAGCGGACTGTACACCGCCAGCTCTCTCTTTCCTGTCCAACCACTCTCTGCTTGACCCTCTCCAATCTGGCTTCCGCTCTGCTCCTCCACTGAAACCGCCCTCCTGTCTGTCACCAACTCACTTAAATGTGCCCGAGCTGCCTCTCTCTCCTCTGTCCTAATTCTCCTCGACCTCTCTGCTGCCTTTGACACTGTTGATCACTCTATTCTACTATCATCTCTTGCTGACCTGGGGATCTCTGGCACTGCTCTGGCCTGGTTCTCCTCCTACCTCTCCAACCGTGACTTACCAGGTAACCTGGCGTGGAGCAACCTCCCACCTCACCCTCTCTTAACTGGAGTCCCCAAGGGTCAGTCTTGGGTCCTCTCCTGTTTCTCTCTACACCCGCTCCCTGGGCCCCTCATCGCATCCTATGGTTTCTCATACCATTTCTATGCTGATGATGCTCAGATTTCCTCTCCTTCCCCACCTCTGACTCCACCATCTCCTCCCGTGTATCTCTACCTGTCTGTCTGCTATTTCCTCCTGGATGCACTCGTGATCACCTCAAACTCAACCTCTAAATCTGACCTCCTTTTCTTTCCCTCCTCCTCCCCCTCCTCTGATCTCTCTATCTCTGTTCCTCTGGAATCTACCACACTCTCTCCCTCTTCCTCCGCTAAGAACCTTGGAGTCACCCTGGACCCCTGCCTCTCTTATTCCCAGCACATCTCCACTTGGCACGCACTTGCCGATTTTTCCTGAGCAACATCCGAAGAATCCGACCCTTCCTCACCAACTATGCTACCCAGCTCCTGGTCCAGGCCCTGGTACTCTCCCGCCCTAGACTACTGCAACTCCCTCCTGGCTGGCCTCCCGCGTCCGCCACCCGTCCTCCTCCAGCTCATCCAGAACTCTGCTGCCCGCCTGGTGTTCTCTCTGCCTCGCTCGCCCACGCTACTCCACTACTCCGCTCGCTCCACTGGCTATTTCACCGCTCGCATCCAGTTCAAGACTCTTGTACTAGCCTACAGATGCCTTGACCAGTCTGCACCCAGCTACCTCAGACCCTCACCTCTCCCTACACCCCCCTTTCGACCTCTCCGCTCCGCCTGCACTAGAAGACTAGCTCTACCACCGCTACGCTCCCCTGAACAAAAGCCCGCTCCTTTCTCACCCTTGCTTGCAGTGGTGGAATGACCTCCCACAGATGTCAGGACTGCCCAGTCCCTGACCACATTCAGCCTCCTTAAGACCCACCTCTTCAAAGAGCACCTGTAGAACTCCTCTGTTTGTATCCTGGGACACTATCACCCTTCATGTAAATGTGCTTTATTTTGCTCTTATCAAGCCCCCTATTTTACTGCATTTAATCCTGTACTTCAGAATACTGTAATCTGCCAAGTGTTTAACCTGTAGTACTTTGTATTTAATCACATCCTGATGTAACTATCACTATTACCTGCTGTATTATTGAATTGTGGTTTGTCAAACTTGTACTTTGCTTGAACAAAAGTTATTGTATTTCTTGCTCTTATTGTATTACTTGTATTGTAACGCTTGAAATGTTTTTGCTTACGATTGTAAGTCGCCCTGGATAAGGGCGTCTGCTAAGAAATAAATAATAATAATAATAATAATAATATACAGTTAACCCTGCTCACTGTGACTGGACTATACAGCTAACCCTGCTCACTGTGACTGGACTGTACAGCTAACCCTGCTCACTGTGACTGGACTATACAGCTAACCCTGCTCACTGTGACTGGACTATACAGCTAACCCTGCTCACTGTGATTGGACTATACAGCTAACCCTGCTCACTGTGACTGGACTATACAGCTAACCCTGCTCACTGTGACTGGACTATACAGCTAACCCTGCTCACTGTGACTGGACTGTACAGCTAACCCTGCTCACTGTGACTGGACTGTACAGCTAACCTAGCTCACTGTGACTGGACTGTACAGCTAACCCTGCTCACTGTGACGACTGTACAGCTAACCCTGCTCACTGTGACTGGACTGTACAGCTAACCCTGCTCACTGTGACTGGACTATACAGCTAACCCTGCTCACTGTGACTGGACTGTACAGCTAACCCTGCTCACTGTGACTGGACTGTACAGCTAACCCTGCTCACTGTGACTGGACTGTACAGCTAACCCTGCTCACTGTGACTGCTGGACTGTACAGCTAACCCTGCTCACTGTGACTGGACTGTACAGCTAACCCTGCTCACTGTGACTGGACTATACAGCTAACCCCTGCTCACTGTGACTGGACTGTACAGCTAACCCTGCTCACTGTGACTGGACTATACAGCTAACCCTGCTCACTGTGACTGGACTATACAGCTAACCCTGCTCACTGTGACTGGACTATACAGCTAACCCTGCTCACTGTGACTGGACTATACAGCTAACCCTGCTCACTGTGACTGGACTATACAGCTAACCCTGCTCACTGTGACTGGACTGTACAGCTAACCCTGCTCACTGTGACTGGACTGTACAGCTAACCCTGCTCACTGTGACTGGACTATACAGCTAACCCTGCTCACTGTGACTGGACTATACAGCTAACCCTGCTCACTGTGACTGGACTGTACAGCTAACCCTGCTCACTGTGACTGGAATACAGCTAACCCTGCTCACTGTGACTGGACTATACAGCTAACCCTGCTCACTGTGACTGGACTGTACAGCTAACCCTGCTCACTGTGACTGGACTATACAGCTAACCCTGCTCACTGTGACTGGACTGTACAGCTAACCCTGCTCACTGTGACTGGACTATACAGCTAACCCTGCTCACTGTGACTGGCTAACCCTGCTCACTGTGCTAACCCTGCTCACTGTGACTGGACTATACAGCTAACCCTGCTCACTGTGACTGACTGGACTGTGACTGGACTATACAGCTAACCCTGCTCACTGTGACTGGACTGGACTATACAGCTAACCCTGCTCACTGTGACTGCTGGACTACAGCTAACCCTGCTCACTGTGACTGGACTGTACACTAACCCTGCTCACTGTGACTGGACTGTACAGCTAACCCTGCTCACTGTGTGACTAACCCTGGACTGTGACTGTACAGCTAACCCTGCTCACTGTGACTGGACTGTACAGCTAACCCTGCTCACTGTGACTGGACTGTACAGGACTGTGACTGGACTGTACAGCTAACCCTGCTCACTGTGACTGGACTGTACAGCTAACCCTGCTCACTGTGACTGGACTGTACAGCTAACCCTGCTCACTGTGACTGGACTATACAGCTAACCCTGCTCACTGTGACTGCTGGACTATACAGCTACACAACATTTCAATATGTTATGAGGTTTGCTGGAGGTTCAAATCCCGGCTCAGCCACTGACTCACTCTGTGTGTGTGTGTGTGTGTGACCCTGAGCAAGTCACTTCACCTCCTTGTGCTCCGTCCTTCGGATGAGACGTCAAACAAACGAGCTCCTATTGGAAGTGACTCTGCAGCAGCAGCAGCAGTTGTTGTTGATGATGGTGATGCGTAATGGATAAAAGCATCTGCTAAATGACTAATTAATAAATATATGTATATACCAAAGCCGGTTTAGATCCAAATAAAATGACCAGGCAGTTTATATTTACAATGTACAGCCACCAGTGTGTAAGCCCCTACCACTCAGCGCACTGTAAAACCACACCCCCACAGCACTAACCCCTCCCACCAGGTGTTCTTAGCCCCTCCCACCCACGCATCAGTAAATCACACCAAACTAAAGAGTTTGCTTGAATTCTTTATTACAGAGAGAAAGAAAAAAATAAATTAATTAAAAAGGAAAAAAAAAGGTACAATAAATAAGAAATAAATTAAGCAAAGATAACGTCTGGAATGTACAGGGTGCCAAGTTGAATAGCTACAGTTCTCTAAAATAATCAAATATCGTGAGCTAATAGAAAAAGAGAAAACGCCCCCTCGCTCCACCCTTTATAAAACAAAGCGCGCTGTGAGACGCACTCGCTCGCTGCTCGCTGTCATTCCGCTCAATTCAGCTGCTTTTTATTTTCTTTAAACTCAATTATTTACAATTATAGGACAGTTGTGTCGATGTAAACATTGTTTTTTTTTTCTATATTTTCTTTTAAAATCAGTTACCATTTTGTATTACTTTTTTTTTACATTTATTATGATTGATAGATCAAAAAAACATTAATAATAATCTTTTTTTTTTTTTTTTTTTTAAATACCGTCCAGTAACCCCCCATCACCCCGCCCCACCCCACCCCACCCCACCCCACCCCGCCCCGCCCCGCCCCCAAGTTTAAAAGTCTGGATTTCTAAAGATCATAGTTCTAAATCTCATATACTGTATAATATATATTTAAAAAACAGAGAGAGAGAGACAGAGAGAAAATAAAAACTATTAAAACGACATGATGTCCAGTAAGACTTCAGGTTTGAGGATTGAGGATTTTTGGTCAACGTGGGTAAAAAAAATGTACTCAATAAAACGCGCCAAAAAGTTATACAAGGTCGCCATCTGGTGGAGACATGCTGCCGCTACACCTAACCAAGTCACCCCTCGACCTTGCCTCGATATACCTAACGTCTAAACAAATCATAACCCCCAATCTGCTTCTCGGAGAAAAAACAGAACTGTCTGTCGACTTTGATTGCGTGTCTGTGTGTGCGTGCGTGCGTGCGTGTGCGTGTGTGTGTGTGTGTGTGTGCGTGCGTGCGTGTGCGTGTGCGTGCGTGCGTGTGTGTGCGGGGGTGTGGGGGGAGGTTGACGAAAAGGAGAATATTTCCTCAATCTCTGTCCTTTATCAGCCTCCGAAAAAAAAACCTAGAACAAAACAGAAAAAGAAAAGGAAGAAAAATCAGCCAACAGCTTACAAGTGCTTGAATATATAAATATATAAATATATATATAAATACACACACACACACACATATGCACAGCTAACTACTAAATATATGATAGACACACATATATGAATATAGATTATTATTATATGTATACAGTATAGATACACACACACACACACACACACTCTATATATATCTATATACACCGTATATATTGTTTAGTATTTTGTTTTATTATAAAACTTCGGCTTTTAACAAGCAAGCAAATTCATCATGCACATCATCTAGCAGGATTTGCAAAGAATTCTGGGTAACTCTTCGAGGGCGGACGTTATTAAAAACCAAAACATTTCAAAAAAGAGGGGGCGTGGGGGCGAGTGGGATTGGGGGGGGGGGTGCCTGCTCAGGATTGCAGAATTAATGAAACCGCCTAAGACTGGCCGCTAGGGGGCCCCCGACTGCACTGAAAGGGGGCGCAGTTCAAAGAAAAAAAGCAGTTTAGTTTAATTTTTTTTTTTTTCAACATCCAATAGCCAGAAAATCCAGAAGTTAGGTGTCTTTCATTTTGGAGTTACCCAGAATTCCTAGAGAGAGAGGGGTAGCTGCAACGTCAGCACAAGGCATTGTGTCATGTGACCATCAAGGCATCCAATCACCATTCAGCTCAACAAACCAAACCTGGGTTCAACCAGAGAGGGGAGAAATATAGAGGAAATATATAAAGGGAGAGGGAGAGAAGGGGACGGAGAGGGGGAGAGGGAGAGAGGGGAGGGTTAGGGAGAGGGGGAGAGGAGGAGGGTTAGGGAGAGAGGGAGAGGGAGTGCGGGAGTGTTAGGGAGAGAGGGACAGAGAGGGGGTTAGGGAGAGGGAGGAGGGGAGGAGAAGGGGACAGAGAGGGGAGAGGGGGAGAGGGGAGGTTAGGGAGAGAAGGGGACGGAGAGGGGAGAGGGAGAGCGGGAGGTTAGGAGAGGGGGAGGAGGAGGGTTAGGGAGAGAGGGAGAGGGAGTGCGGGAGTGTTAGGGAGAGAGGGACAGAGAGGGGGTTAGGGAGAGGGAGAGAGGGAGAGAGAGGGGAGCTCAACCTTATAACAGTATTAAGTATCAGGTTAGTTTTTGTTTTGACTATTATTATTATTATTATTATTATTATTATTATTATTATTATTATTATTGTTATGGCTATTTTATTCCGGTTTTGTCCTTTCCCAGAGTGCTTTTATTATTGTGTGGGTGTCAGTGCTGTCAGTGTGAGTGTGTGAGTGATTGAGATTGTCCAGGGATGGGAATCAGACTCCTGTTGCACAGCAGTGTCACCCAGTCCAGGTTTCACTGCCACCAGCTTGATCAGCCCCAGTGTGTCTAGCTAACAACCTCAGGTTTGTCTGATTATTAAACTCACAGTGAAACCAGGACTGGATCACACTGCTGTGCAGCGGGAGTCTAATTTCCATCCCTGTTGCCTGTGTGTGTGTGTGTGTGTGTGAGTGAGTGGGTTTGCGTGTGTGTGTGTGTGTGTGTGTGTGTGTATTTCCAACACAAAACCCCAGTTTGCACTGATCTTGTGCATGCGTGTGCATCTCCGTGTGTGTGTGTGTGTGTGTGTGTGTGTGTGTGTGTGTGAGTGAGTGGGTTTGCGTGTGTGTGTGTGTGTGTGTGTGTGTGTATTTCCAACACAAAACCCCAGTTTGCACTGATCTTGTGCATGTGTGTGCATCTCCGTGTGTGTGTGTGTGTGTGTGTGTGTGTGTGTGTTTACAGTGCAAACAAGGCCAACAAAGTCCCTGCAAAAGTGGGACAGCCTGTTTAAAAATATATTTTGCACATAAAAAAAAGGTGTTTTAAAAGAAGCCTCTCAGTGAGGGTTTCCTTCAGCCCCTGTGCCGTCCACTGTGGTGCTGGCGTTGTGTCTGTGAGTTTGTGAGCTGGGGTGTGCTTTCTGCACGAGGGAACAGAGAAAACGGAAATAAATAAATACACTCTCTCTCCCTCTCCCTCTCCCTCTCTCTCTCTCTATATTTATAGTTTTTTTTATATATTTAACAAAAAATGTCCTCCAGTTAGACTGTTTAAGGTTGAATTCCCAGTATAAATAAATAAATAAATAAATAAACAGATTCAAATACCCAGAAATGCCTGATTCTACCCCCCCCCCCCCCCCCACGCAACCCAAAGGCCTTCTGGGTATTCGAAAGCATTGATCAGCCAATCAGAAACCTGTCACAGACAGCCAGCCCACTTTGTGATTGGACTGCAGAGTCGCTTCTAATAGGACCTCGTTTGTTTGACGTCTCATCGGAAGGACGGAGCACAAGGAGGTGAAGTGACTTGCTCAGGGTCACGCGCGCGCACACACACACACACACACACGCGCACACGCACACACACACACAGGGAGTCAGTGGCTGAGCCGGGATTTGAACCTCCTGGTATCAAGACCCCTTTTCTCTAACCGCTGGACCAGCAAGCCTGCTAAATGACTAATTAAGAAATATTTCAAGCCACAGCGTGCTGGCTGCTGGTTATTTAAGCAGGGAGAGCAGGTTCTGGGTAAGAGTTTGAGAACTCAGATCGCTTGAAGAGAAGTAACCAGCCTCCTCCTGCTTTACAAGGTAGCGGCACGGCTAATCTTCATTTATTGATTTATTGATTTATCAGCTGTTTTTTTTACTTCACAATTATATTCCAGCCTGTATATAATGTTTTTACATTGGCTGAGACAAAGTCGCCTTGCCCACTTTCCCTAGCTGTCTAATACAGCTCTGGAACATGGGATGATCTGTGTGATTGGCTGGAGGCAAGAGTCATGAGACAGGTTTCTGACCAACCAGAGATCTCCTGTTACGAGGAAGATTTTTATTTATTTACTTATTGGTTTATTTTTATGATTTGAAATTGAATGGGTTGTCGTGCTGGATCGAATATCCGATGGGGAACACGTTGCTGTGAAACGCTTCATTTTGGTTTGTTATTGACCGGAGTTCACAAGGTGTTTTGCATACAGAAAGGAAATAAATACAACAAGACCCCCGATTCTGCACGATCAAGCGCAATGCTGGGGCCGCAGTGCATGACAGGGCTGGGCACTTCAAAACCAATCCGTCTAACAAAACACATTCACAATAATACAGGGGGCTCCCTCCAGGCCAGGGCAGGCTTGAGGCACGGAGACTGAACTGCTCCCTCCCTCCCTCACTCACTCCCCTAAGAGAAAGGGTGCTCCCTCCAGTCCAGGGCAGGCTGACTGACTAAGTGACTGCCTGACTGACTGACTGCCTGACTGACTGACTGACTGACTGCCTGACTGACTGACTGACTGACTGACTAAGTGACTGACTGACTGACTAAGTGACTGACTGACTGACTGACTGACTGACTGACTGAGTGACTGACTGACTGACTGACTGCCTGACTGACTGACTGACTGACTGACTGACTGACTGACTGACTGACTGACCGCCTGACCGACTGACGACCGACTGAGTGACTGACCGACTGCCCTGACTGACTGACTGACTGACTGTAACTGACTGACTGAGTGACCGACTGACTGACTGACCGTAACTGACCTGACTGACTGACTGACCGACTGACGACTTGACTGACTGACTGACCGAGTAACTGACTGACTGAGTGACTGACTGACTGACTGACCGAGTAACTGACTGACTGACTGACTGACTGACTGACTGACTAAGTGACTGACTGACTGACTGACTGAGTGACTGACTGACTGACTGACTGAGTAACTGACTGACTGAGTGACTGACTGAGTGACTGACTGACTGACTGACTGACTGACTGACTGACTGACTGACTGGCTGGCTGACTGACTGACTTGACTGACTGACTGACTGACCGAGTAACTGACTGACTGAGTGACTGACTGACTGACTGACCGAGTAACTGACTGACTGACTGACTGACTGACTGAGTGACTGAGTAACTGACTGACTGACTGACTGACTGACTGACTGACTGACTGAGTAACTGACTGACTGACTGAGTGACTGACTGACTAAGTGACTGACTGACTGACTGACTGACTGACTGACCGAGTGACTGACTGACTGACTGACTGACTGACTGACTGACTGGCTGGCTGATTGGCTGATGGAGGAGAATTTGGTTGATTGGGGTTGCTCTCCCCATAATGCACTGCAGCTTCAGATTCCCAGCGTCACCACAAACAGTAAAGTGTGCCGGCGGTCAAACACAGAGTCACAGGCACCTCATTAGAGACAAACACACACACACACACACACACACAGAGAGAGCCAAGTCAAACCAACATGAAGAAAGAAAGACAGAAATAATGAGAATACAAAGAGAGGGAGTCACAGATAGAGAGATAGACAGATAGAGAGATAGAATTGATAGACACAGTTAGATAGGTAGATAGATAGATAGATAGATAAAATAAAAAACACACAACGCAAGCGAAGTGAATGAAAAAAAGAAAATGACAAAGGCTGGGGGGGCTGGGGGGGGTTCCAAAACAAACACATGAATCAATAATAATAATAATAATAATAATACATACATACATACATACAACAAGAACAACAACAACGACAACGACAATAAAAAGAAAAATATTATTTTTTTGAGAAAAATAATTTATAATAATAATAATAATAATAAATGTCAATTTTACGGAAACAACTAAAAATATCACGAGCAAGAAGATGCACGTCACACCCAACACTCCACTCCACGATGTCATGCAGCCCCGCGAGCCACGCTCATCTCATTGCTTAGTTCGATCTCTCGATTTGTTTTGCACGGCCATGACACTGGATGCAACTTACAAGGGGCGGGGCTATGTCTCCCGTGACAGCTAATGGTTGTCTAGGTAACGTCATAGCGACGCTGTCATCTCGAGATATGATTGGACCCCGCCTGGGCTGGGGGTGTGGTATTGGCAAGTAAAGAAAGAAAAAGGATTGTGGGTTTTATTTATATATAAATATATATAAATATATCTGGAAAGATAAATATATATGGTTGAGGTTGTTTTTTTTTTACGAAAACGAAGGATTCCTAATCTGTTTGAAATCTCTTTTCCAGCCTCTTCTGTAGCCTAGAGCAACTTTCTGATTTTAAGAAGAGGTTGATATGCGATTTTAAAAGAGCACGTTTCAAAACAGACTAGGAGACCTCCGACTGGAGAGGAAAGTAAACTTTCAGCCACGCTAAGCAAACTGGACCTTCAACACGGCCAGCCCGCATTTTTCAATTCCAATTCCATTTCCAAATTCCTTTAAAAAAAAAAAAAAAAATCAATTCTCAGATTCCCCGTTCCCTTTGAATCAATTTCCATTGCAGTTTAGACGACGCAGGGATTTTACTGAGCAAGCCTCTACACAGCTTGCGCGACGGAAACGGCCGTGCCTTCGAGATCGAGCAAGCGCAGGCGTCGCTGTGCGAGCTGCACGTGTGTGTGACACGCTGCACGCGTGTGCGTGACACGCTGCACGCATGACTGCTCAGCAAAGCCCCCCGCGTCCTCAAAGGAGAATCAGAGCTCAAGCAAAGGGAACGGGAACTGGGAATTGATTTTAGAAAAAAGAATTGAAATAAAGGAATGGATCCTTGACGAAACGCTGAAGAAATAAATGAACTCACGAACACTACAATTGTTTCTTTCGTATATAAGATCCCTTCTCTCTCTCTCGCTCTCTCTCTCTCTCTCTCTCTCTCTGAAATTGGGGGAGGGCTCTGCCGGCAGGGTTTTGAGCTGTGTGAGAGCGGTAGTGGTGAATTGAACCAAAAATTTATTTATTATATATTTATTTAAAAAAAAGTATTTTTTCTATTCTTAGTATTTTTTAAACGTTTTAGCCAGTGTGGGGAGAGAAGATGGGACAAGGGGTTGGGGGCTTACTGAGACACGGTTTTAAAGGAAAATAATGATTCTGTTGAAGATGTGCTGCACACAGGGGCGGTGGTCGGTTTTGAAAAAATCAAATGCCTCACGGATGACAAAGGCTATAGTCGTTTTTCTTAATCAAGAAAATCTGGTTAACAAAATTGTGGAAGAGGGATTTATGTTGAATGATTCTTTGGTAACTGTAACACCGTTATCACGCCTCTTACCAAGGTAATATTGTCAAATATTCCCCTTTTATTAATAATTCATTAATTGAAAGAGAACTTTCCACATACGGTAAAATAACCGATTAAAATGATTCCCCTTGGATGAAAAATCCAGAAATTAAACATGCATGTCTTTTAGAGACAAGTTTTTGTACTACTTGATAACCCGGAAAAAAGTTTAAATGTAGCTTGTTTTAATATAGAGGGCAGGGATTATGTTGTTGTTTTTGCTAACAGAGGTTTTAAATGTTTTTCTTGTGGGGAACAGGGGCATTAACGGACCTGCCCCAAGCTAAAAAAGAAGGGACAAGTTAATGACATCAGTTGTTCAGAGCGGAGGTAGAGGAGCTCTTTGGGAGACCTGAGCAGCGGCCCAGGAGGAAGAGACCGAGGAGCCGGGTACCAGCTGTGGCTGCAGCCGAACCGGGGCTGCAATCGACGCAGACAAGGAGGGGGGTGTCGCTGCAGTCATTAAGAAAAAAACTTAAAAAAACATCTGCTGCTGCCGACCCGGCGGCGGGTGAGGAGGAGTCTGTGTGGGGGCCCGTTACGGTATCTCACGACAGCGGCGTAGGGTCTCAACCCTCCGCTGTGGTGGAGCCAGCACCGGGTCTGAAGGGCAAGAGAAAGGCGGGCCTCAACCCGCGGATCTCTTGTCTGAGGACTCGGTGCAGGAACCGTTGGGGGTGATAGCCTCGGGGCTCAGGCAGGCCCTTTGATGTCCCCCAGTGATGAAACTCCTCAGCCTGCTGGGTCGGTAGCGGAGATGCCGGGCGGCTGATGGAGATAATGGGCGAGGAGGAGGGGGACGGATCGGCGGGATCGGAAGAGGATGGATGGGAGGACGGGCTCTACACCTGCAGCTCTCTGACATCACGGCCAGCCAAAGGGGGGAAACTGTATTCACTAACAGAGATACTGAAATTAAAAAAAACAAAAAGGTAAGAAGTAGACATTAAATCCTTCTTCCCAGACCAGAAACTGTTTTGTGTTCTGCAGATTTAATTTTAAGGAAATACTATAATTGAGTTTGAACAGAAAAAAAGGTTCAGACTTAAAAAGTATGTCAGCTTAGTTCGGAAAACGTTAGCCACATCTAAACATTTTAATGGCTATTTTTATTAAGAATTTTTGTTTCTTAACGTGTTTGTTACTTTTGAATAATCTATTTTTATCAATGGAGAAAATTATTTTAGGCTCTTTTAACGTGAGCGGGTGCAGGGATTTTAATAAAAGAGCACAATTATTTGATTTTTAAACAGTAAGCATTCAAACGTGATTTTATTGCAGGAGACACACTCAGACAGCAGTAATCAGTCTCACTGGCAGTCTGAGTGGAGGGGTACTGCATTTTAAGCCACGGTTCTAATTTTAGTGCTGGGGTTGCTGTTTTATTTTCTCCAGGATTTGGGGGGAGATTTTATCTATTGAGGAGATTATTCAAGGTCGACTTTTAAAAGTACAAATAAAACACGCTGGTATTTTTTATTGATTTTATTAATATTTATGCACCAAATGTTGGGGAGGAGAGGATTTTATTTTTTAAAAGCTCAGTCAGGTACTCAGGGGTTGCAGTACAGATAATTTCCTCGTGGTGGGGGAGATTTTAATTGTACTATGGATTTTAATAAAGATAGAAACCACGGGGAACCCCATCCCCAATCTGTCAGGGAGCTGGCCACTGTATTAAATACTTTTGACCTGGTTGACATTTGGAGGATTTTTCATCCCACAAGTAGACAGTATACATGGATCAAATGCAATCAAAATCAGCTGTCAGGGGCACGCCTGGATAGGTTCTATACTCCACAGCAGCATATTAACAAATTCATTAAAAGCAGTATAGCACCCAGTAGCCTTTCTGATCATCATTTTGTTTCCGTCACTGTTTCACTACCAGTCCAATCACATTCAAAATCATATTGGCACTTTAATAACAATCTGCTACAGGATAAAAAACTTCACTGATTATTTCGAGTTGTTTTGGAAAAATTGGCAAAATGAAAAACTAATTATAGTAGTTTAAGACAGTGGTGGGATATAGGGGAAGATTCAAATAAAACTTTTCTGTCAACAGTACACACTCAATGTCACCAGGTCAGTGGATGCAGTGGTTGCTGAGCTGGAGAGAGATTGTTGAGTTTGAGAGCCAGCTGGCCCGAGAGCAATGAGGGGTGCAGGGGGCCTGCAGAGAGGGAGGCAGCTCCTGGGCAGCCTGCTGGAGAAGAAGGTGAAGGGCTCTCTGCTCAGAGCCCGCTTTTACTGAGCTTAAAGATATGGGCGCCCCCACAGCCTTCTTCTTGGCCTGGAGAGGAAGACCCGCAAGACAATGTGCTGTCTGAGGCTGCCCGGGGAGAGAGGTCTCAGCCCCTGCGAGCCTCAGGCATGTTGCAGTGAGCTTTTATTCTGATCTCTACAAGGCTGGGGGGCTGCGACCGGGGGAGATGGGCGGCTTCTCCAGGGTCTCCCCAGCCTGGACAAGGAGGAGAGCAGCCGGACTGGACATTCCGTTGGCATTCCCAGAGCTCACTGCGGCTGTGGTGCAGCTCTCCAAAGGAAGGCTCCCGGACTGGATGGACTGCCTGCAGAATTCTACCAGAAGTTTTGGAACTGTGTTGGTGAGGACCTGTACCAGGTCCTGCAGGAATGTGTCCGGGATGGGAGCTGGCTGAGCTGCCGCAGGGGCAGTGATAACACTGCTACCCAAGAAAGGAGACCTCTGTAACATCAAGAACTGGCGCCTGTCTCCTTGCTGTGCTCCGATTATAAACTACTTTCCAAGACTCTCGCTAATCGCCTAAAGACCAAGATTGGATCAGTGGTGCACACAGACCAGTCATACTGTGTGCCCGAGAGATCGATTTTGATAATTTGTTTTTATTAAGAGATCTTTTAATGTATCCAAAGTTTTTAATGTTGATTTTGGTCTAATTTCGCTTGATCAAGAAAAAAGCTTTTGATAGAGTTGACCATGAGTATCTGTTTCGTGTTTTAAAAGCATTTGGTTTTGGCCCTGTTTTTACTTCTTTTATAAGACTCCTTTATCACAATGTTTTTAGTGTTGTGAAGATTAATAACAGTTTGACTGTCCCCTTCCCTGTGCAGAGGGGATACGGCAGGGCTGCTCCCTCTCAGGGATGCTCTATGCCCTCTCTATAGAGCCCCTGTTAGACCAGCTGAGGGAGAAACTGCCTGGATTGGCAGTGCCAGCTGCACCCGATGCAACCCCTATTAAACTCTCCGGATATGCTGGATCTCAGCGTGTTTGTTACAACTGACCAAGACGTCGCTGTGCTGGAGTCACGCATTATAATGTATGAAAAGGCAACCTCAGCACGAGTAAACTGGGCAAAAGTGAAGCTTTTTCTTGTTGGCAGCTGGGAAGATACCCCCCCTCCTTTACTGCCTTCGTTTTAAGCTGGAGTAAAACTGGGGTCAAACTTTTAGGTATTTATTTTGGGAATGAGCAATTCATGCAGCAGAACTGGGAGGGGCTGCTGGACAGGGTGAAGGGGAGGCTGCAGAGCTGGCAGTGGCTCCTCTCGGCTCTCCTTCAGGGGCAGGGTCCTCATCATTAACAATCTTGTCGCCTCCATGCTTTGGCATAAGCTGGTGTGCCTGGATCCTCCCTGTTTTTGTTAAGCGAAATACAGAAATGCCTGGTGCAGTTTTTTTTTGGCATCACTGGCTGCGCCGGCTGTTTTGTATCTCCCCGTGAAAGAGGGAGGGCAGGGGCTCATTGATATCCCTAGCAGGATGGCAGCGTTTAGGCTGCAGGCTGCCCAGAGACACTGTACACACCACAGCTGAGCTGGAGAGACCTGGCGTTTTGTTTGTTGCAGAAGGCAGGGAGGCTGGGCTTTGACAGACATTTGTTTTAATATCTCTTGATTGTTTTAGTGATGCAGGGTTGGAGGGTTTTTATAAGAATCTTTTAAATGCTTGGAGACTTTTAAAGATCACAAGGTCAGAAGAATCACAGAGCACACAGTGGGTTTTTGAAGAGCCCCTGTTTTTTAACCCCATTTTTTAAATGCGAGGTTTTAGCTCTGTTTTTTATCCACTTTGTTTTTTAAAGCCGGTTTTACTAAACTGGGGCATTTAATTGACTTTAATCTTTTTAGTTGGAAAGCCAGTAGGGTTTTAACCCCTGCACTGAATATTAGATCAGAGCGTTTCCTGGAGAAGGTGCTGAGTGATCTCCAGGCATCTCTGTGTCCGGCACTCTCCCAGTTTCTGAGCAGGTTTCTGGCGGGGAGCGTGGCTCCAGAGCACATCAGTGCTGGTCTCCCCCTTCAGTGACAGTGGAGGAGGAGGAGGAGGAGCCGGCTGGAAAGCTGCTGTCACTTAGGAAGGTCACTGAGGTGGCCTTCCACACAATTGAGAAAAAGGCATTGTATGAGATCTGTGTGAAAACCAGACATTTTAATAAGCTGAAAGACCTGGTGGACACTAAGTGGAGGGCTCACCTTAGTGTCCCTGTTGATGAAGTTCCTGCCTGGAGGGTGCTGTATAAGCTTCCCTTGCCTAAGCGCCCGGAGACCTGCAGTGGAGAGTGCTGCATGGCATTTTGCCACAAACCGTTATCTTAGCCGAGTGGAACCGGGGATTAGTGTCCAGTGCCCCTTCTGTCCCTTGGAAGAGACTGTTTTCCATTTGTTTGTGGATTGCCCTCGGCTGCAGCCCTTCTTTTTTGTTTTAGAGAACCTGCTGGCTTCCTTGGGGTTACTTTTACTAAAACTTTTTTGTTTTAGTGTAAAGTATAGTTTTGCACGGAGGGATAGGTGCTCATTGGTTAACTTTGTCCTTGGTCAGGCGAAATTAGCTATTTTAAAATCCGAAAAAAAATAAGATTTTAGCCACTGGTTTTATAAATCCTGTTAGTGTTTTTAGGATCCTGATGGTCTCAAGGATCAAGATGGAATTTGCTTATTTAAAAACCACGACCTGGACAATTTTGAGACGTTGGTGCATTGGGGGGGGGTGTGTGCGTGACTGAGGAGGGGCAGCTTGTTATGCTCTTGTGAGAAACTATGAAAGACTAAGATCTCATTGAACTGGATTTTTTGAAACTGGGATGAGAAATGTTGGATTTGTTATGTTTTTTTTTTGCACCAGTGTTTTTTTTTGTTTTGGCTTTATTTAGTTTTTATAATTGTTTTCTAATTTATAGAATAAAGGGATTTTAAAAGTCAAAGTCAAAGTCTCTCTCTCTCTCTCTCTCTCTCTCTCTCTCTCTCTCTCTCTCTTTGAAAATGGGGCCAAGGCTCCCTTGAGTTTACTTTCCTCTCTGTCAGCTGAACCAAAAAATAAAAATAGATATAAAAAGAGAAATGATGGAAGGAAACATCGCACAGGGAGAGAAAGACAAGGAGTAACCGAGACACAGGAGAAAGACACAGTAAATAAAACAAGCACACAGAGAAAGTGCCTGACAGGAGACAGAGCCCTGCGGCGCACAGGACTGAGGGGCACTGAGCACCCCAGCGCTACACAGGAACTTCAGCAGAGAGACACACACACTATACCTGCCTCAGCAGAATGATCATGACAAACAGCAGCTATTAGAAACACACTTTCATACAAAAACAGCAGTGATATCAGGTTAACAAAATCTTAAATGTACATATTTAACAATTCTGCAAAAAAAAGAAAAAGTTATGACATCAGACGTCTGACATTCTCTGGGAGCCCGTCTCAGAATAAGCTCCACCCATATTGCTCAACTCTGGCCCCTCCCTCTGTACGTCCAAACCACTCCCCTTTCCCACATGACCGCACCCCTTGTGTGTGACCACACCCACTCATCATACCCCCCCTACCGTTGATGATATAGACATTTACAAAGAAAAAAAAATCTGTATCAATAATAATAATAATAATAATAATAATAATATTATAAGGATAATGATCACATTGAGAAATATATTGATTATGATAATATGAAATTAATAATACAAAAATAATAATAATATGAAAATAATTTTATACTATAAATAAATAATAATAATATTGATAATGATACTACTACTACTACTACTACTACTACTAATAATAATAATAATGATGAAGATGAGAAGCACTGTCATTACTAGCCCCCTGTGTGACCCCCGCGCCCCTCCCTGTGCAGGGTACTGACCTCTCGCTCCCTCGCTCTCTCAGTACAGACGGTTGCTGACCCCCGCTCCCCTCCCTGTGCAGGGTACTGACCTCTAAGCTCTCTCTCAGTACAGGCGGTTGCTGACCCTCTCCCCTCCCCTGTGCAGGGTACTGACCTCTCGCTCCCTGCTCTCTCTCAGCACGGACGGTTTGCTGACCCCGCGCCCCTCCCCTGTGCAGGGTACTGACCTCTCGCTCCCTCGCTCTCTCAGTACGGACGGTTGCTGACCCCCGCTCCCCTCCCTGTGCAGGGTACTGACCTCTCGCTCCCTCGCTCTCTCAGTACAGACGGTTGCTGACCCCCGCTCCCCTCCCTGTGCAGGGTACTGACCTCTCGCTCCCTCGCTCTCTCAGTACGGACGGTTGGCGTCCTTTGGCCTCTTGAGCTGCACCTTCAGTCTCTTCATCCCGATCTGAAAGCCGTTCATGGCCTGGATAGCAGCCTGCGCGCTGGCAGGATTGTCAAAACTCACAAAGCCTGGGGGACAAAACAGGACGTTACACACAGTCTGGGGACAGAAGAGGATGTTGCACAAACCCCGGGGACACAAAACAGGAAGTTACAGAAAGCCTGGCCCCGAGAGCCCCGATAGCCCCGCCCCCTTACCGAAGCACTTGCTCTGATTGGTGGCGCGGTCCACGAAGACCTTGGCGGAGATGACGTTCCCGAAGGGCAGGAACATCTGGAGCATCTCGGAGTCGGAGAACTCCTGGGGGAGGTGGTAGATGAAGATATTGCAGCGACCAACAAAAACACACACACACATGGGACACGCACACACACACACACACGCACACACACACGCACACACGCACACACACACACACAAAACAGGCATTAGGTGCAGAAAGGCAGGCCAACCTAAAACCGCACTGTGTAGTTGCAGAGTTCACCCCCTTAGTCTCTGTAAGCCACTTTGGATAAAAGCGTCTGCTAAATGACCCAATAATAATAATAATAATAATAATAATAATAATAATAATAATAATAATAATAACAGAAGCTTAAACTCAACGACACATGTTTAGACTAGAAGTCTTTTTCAACGTCGTTGATTAAGTTTCTTTTAGTGCGACTAAAGACACAGCCTCAGACAAGCAGGCTTCAAACAAACTGAAAAAAACTGAAACGCTCTCGCTACTGGGAAGCGCCGGTGCCCTCTAGTGCACCGCTGGTGCGTTGCCAGTAAAAACAAACAGGAAACTTCATCCAAAGCCGCAGATCACTAGATGGCGCTGCCTCTCCTCACCCTCTCTCTGCTGCTGCTGCTGTGGCTGCTGGTGTTGCTGGGCGACGATGGTTGGTTGCTGTGGAAACGCCTGGCTGACCAATCCGTATGCAGCTGGGTACGCCGCTGTGGGGGGGGGGGGACGTTTAAAGAATTCCAGCTTCAGTGTGATAATAATAATAATAATAATAATAATAATAATAATAATAATAACAGCAATAGCACTAGCACTAGTAGTGACAGTAGTAAGGCAGCTCACCTGTGTAGTGCTGCATGCCGGCGTATGCTTGCTGTAGCTGATCCACTGTACTGGCTGGACTTTGAGCTGCAGAGACACAGAGACACAGAGACACAGACAGAGACACAGAGAGAGACAGAGACATAGACAGAGAGACACAGAGAGACACAGAAACAGACACAGAGACAGAGACAGACACACAGACACACAGAGACACAGCACATGTTACTGCTGTAAGGAAACTACCTCTCTGAATTCACTCTGAGTATGACATGGAATTGGTCTATATAGGCACTCTGTGCAGCCACCATGGCGTGACGTGCTGCTGCATCAACTGTGGGGTGTGTGTGTATACTGAACATTTGCTTTGCAAGATTCATGCTGTGCAAGAAGCATGCAGCTTCACCTGTGGCCTAACAAACAGAAGCTGTGTGAAGTCATTAATCAGACTCTGATCACAACAGTAGAGTGTGTGTCTTTTCACAAGATACAATGATACTTACACCATGTAACCCCAACCCCAACCCCAAACCAAACCTAACCCCAACCTCAACCCCAACCCCAACCCCAAACCAAACCCAACCCCAACCCCAACCTCAACCCCAACCCCAACCTCAACCCCAACCCCAAACCAAACCCAACCCCAACCCCAAACCAACCCCAACTCAACCCAACCCCAACCCAACCAACCCAACCCAACCCCACCCCAACCCAACCCAACTTAACCCAAACCAACCCAGATCAGGGGGGCCCCAACCAACCCAACCCCAACCCCAAACCAAACCCAACCCCAACCCCAAACCAAAATAACTCAACCCAACCCAACCCCAACCCCAACCAACCCAACCCAACCCCAAACCAAACCCAACTCAACCCAACCCAACCCCAAACCAAACCCAACCCAACCCAAACCCCCAAACCAGGTAAAATAAAAAAACCCAATAAACCAAGAAACCCTCCCTCCCTCCTCCCTCCGTGTGGGTGCAAAGCTCACCAGGGTAGGGGTGCACCCCGTTACTGTAGATTGATTCTGAGGCTCCCTGCCCGCTGGGCTGCGTCGGCACAGCGCTGTACCCGTTCACCCCCATCTGCGCCGGCAGGGCAGGCACGGGCGTGGCCGCCAGGGTACCTGCAACGGACCAATCACAGGGGTGGTGAGCCGAGACTGACACCTGAACTGAGCGGGGGGGGCAGACTGCAGTGGGGGAAGCACAGGCATGCACACAGGTGAGTGAATTTGTTTATGAGTAAATATAACAGATGCATATTGATTCAATATAGATCTTTATTTATATATATATATATAGTATAGCACAGCTACCGATCGGGGATGCGCCCCTGACTGGTGATGCCCCTGCACATATAGCGGCCAGTGCCTTTACCGGGGAGGGCGCTGCCCCTGACTGTGTGACTCCCTGCTGCACCAGTTTTACCAGGGGAGACCCGGGGAACCCCACGCCCCTGACTGTGCGACGCCCCTGCACACCATGCGGCCCGTTGCCTTTTACCAGGGAGACTCTGGGACCCCTAAGCCCCCTGACTGTGCGACGCCCCTGCACACCACGTGGTCAGGTGTTTTACCAGGGAGACTGAGGAGGGGACCCCTGGCCCCCTGACTGTGCGACCCCCCTGCACAATGGCCGTGCCGTGCCTTTACCAGGGGACCCCCAGGGACCCCCGCGCCCCTGACTGTGTGACTCCCCCCTGCACACCACACTGAGCCTTTACCAGGGGAGCGAACCCCTACGCCCCTGACTGTAGGGCCCCCTGCACACCACGTGGGGGTGACTGGGGAGACTGGGACCCCGCCCCCTGACTCAGCGACCCCTGCACACCACGCTTCAATAGCCTTTACCAGGGGAGATGGGGGGAGGCCCCTGACTGTGCGGGCACACCACACTGTGCCTTTACCAGGGGAGACCCTCGGGGACCCCCACTGAATTGAATAATGGTTTTCAGAAGCGAGGGAAACGGCAAAGCGCTGTCTGTAAAATGTGGTTTGACCCTCCCTCCCCTCCCTGCTAGTGAATGCTGGCACACCGAAACACACGCAGACAGTGGCTGGATACGTAAATCACAAGTTCAAACACACAGACCTGGCCACGCTGCAGCGAGAGGCATCCCCGTTTGAGAGACAGGAGAAATCGTCGGCCGTCCGCGGATTAAAAATTGGGGGGCAACAGAATTAAGAAAATGGGAGAAAGGGATATTTTGATTAGGGTGAGGAAGATTTGCTGGGGTGAGCAACACTGAATCTAACCCTAACCCTAACCCTAACCCAAACCCAAACCCTACACCTAACCCTAACCCTAACCCTAACCCTTTTCTGATACAGTTGTGTGCTTCCATCTATCATGCTACATTATTTACACATTAAGCACAGCTCTGGCCAAAGGTTTTGCATCCCTCTATAGAATGATCTGATTTTGCTTCATAAAGTCGAAATGAAACCTGCTCTGCTTCATGCATGATGCATTGTCCCTCACTATCTTGTAAAGCGCTTTGTGGTCCAATATGAAAAGCGCTATATAAAATAAAGATTGACTGATTGATTGACTGATTGATTGATTGATTGAATGTGACGGTAACATATTGAATTACACACCGCTTTGTAGTTTTCCAGATACTTAACGTAAAAAAAAAAAAACTCAGACAATTTGAAAAAAACTGACATTTTGAAATCTGACATGACATACAGTACGGCTATTAGGGCTTCCTTCCGGTAGACTTTTTTTTTTTCTGCGATATCACTTTGCCCGCTTGCTGTTCAGTTTTGTCCCAGTACACCCCCAGTGTCCCGCCTACCTGAGGAGGGGGCGAGGGGCGTGGCGATGGGCGTGGCGATCAGGCCGTTGGCGTTCAGCGCTGCCATCTGCTGCATCTGCACGGCTGCCATGGTAGCCATGGGGTTGAGGTAGGCACTCTGAGCCGCCACCATGGCTGACTGCTGCTGCATCAACTGTGGGGAGAGAGGAGGGGGCGGGGCGGGGCAGAGAGGAGGGGCGGGGCAGAGAGGAGGGGGCGGGGCAGAGAGAAAGAGGAGGGGGCGGGGCAGAGATGAGGGGCGGGGCAGAGAGGAGGGGGCAGGGCAGAAAGATGAGGAGGTGGGACAGAGATGAGGGGCGGGGCAGAGAGGAGGGGGCAGGGCATAGAGAAAGAGGAAGGGGCAGGGCATAGAGAAAGAGGAGGGGGCGGGGCAGACAGAAAGATGAGGGGGGGTAGAGAGGAGGGGGTGGGGTCAATATATCAACTATAAATATACAGATGTAAACTAGATAAGAAATGTGGCACAAGCTCCACTGATCACAACACAACAGGTAAAATAATATATATATATAGAAAAATAAAGAAAACATATCAATGTAAAATGTAAGACTTTTGTTAAAATGTAGAAAACTACACAACGGAAAATAAATGAATAAATATAAAATATATAAGGAAATACATTATATATATATATATATATATATAAAAGAATACACACATGTGTGCAGTAATAAGACATGTAAAGAAAGGTATATATAAAGTAAATTACCAGGGTGGGGGTGAGCCCTATGTCGAGATATGCTGGCTGTGCTCGCTGGTGGAGCCCCTCCCTTACCGCTTGTGAGTAGGCGCTGTAGGCTCCGAACTGCAGAGTCATGGGGGTGAACATGCCCAGCTGATTGGCTACCTGCTGCATGCGCCGGAGCCCCCTCTCCTTCTCCGTGTCTGCGAACTTCACAACCAGACTGGAGGAGGCGCCCTGGAGACACACAGAGCAGAGCCCTCAGCACCCTGGGCAAGCCATCCGCAAACACTGGGGCTGGACTACACTGAGGGGCAATGGCAGCACAAGCATAGGGCAGCTACAATGGGGTGAGGCTGGTAGAATGGGACCCCAGTGTGCTCACTATACCCTTCCTGAATGATCTTCAATAGCACTACAATGGGGTGAGGCTGGTAGAATGGGACCCCAGTGTGCTCACTATACCCTTCCTGAATGATCTTCAATAGCACTACAATGGGGTGAGGCTGGTAGAATGGGACCCCAGTGTGCTCACTATACCCTTCCTGAATGATCTTCAATAGCACTACAATGGGGTGAGGCTGGTAGAATGGGACCCCAGTGTGCTCACTATACCCTTCCTGAATGATCTTCAATAGCACTACAATGGGGTGAGGCTGGTAGAATCGGACCCCAGTGTGCTCACTATACCCTTCCCAATGATCTCACCGGTAGGGTTCGGCTCCCATGCAGGGTATTGATGGCAGCTTGAGCCTCAGCGTGCGACTGGTACTTGACGAAGGCACAACCTAGACAGACAGACAGACAGACAGACAGACAGACAGACAGAGGGAGAAACAGATAGACACAGTCAGAGAGAGACATAGAGAGAGAGAGAGAGAGGGGGAGAAAAGAGAATGAAAATAAACTGATGAGTGACACCAAAGAGATCCCTTCACCATCACCAAAGAGATTCCATCTAGCGGCTCGGACTCTGAAGAGTCTCTCCCAGTCTCCCAGCTCCCCCAGTTCTCATCCCCAGTCTCCCAGCTCCCCCAGTACCTTTGCTGGTCCCGTCAGGCCCCCTCAGCACCGTGCACTCGTCGATGCTGCCGAACACCTCAAACATCTTCCGCACGTCCTCGTCCAGCTGCTGCTTACCCAGCATGCCCACAAACAACTTCCTGTCCTCTGCAGGCAGGGCCAGGGAGAGAGAGAGGGAGGGAGGGAGGGAGAACTTTAATCATAAATGCAAGTCAAGCAGACCAGCGATTGGGCTCCAGTGCCTTCATCAGTGTTATTGAAACTAGAAGAGACCGAGTCAAGCAGACCAGCGTTTGGGCTCCAGTGCCTTCATCAGTGTTATTATTGAAACTAGAAGAGACCGAGTCAAGCAGACCAGCGTTTGGGCTCCAGTGCCTTCATCAGTGTTATTGAAACTAGAAGAGACCGAGTCAAGCAGACCAGCGTTTGGGCTCTAGTGCCTTCATCAGTGTTATTATTGAAACTAGAAGAGCCCGAGTCAAGCAGACCAGCGTTGGGGCTCCAGTGCCTTCATCAGTGTTTATTGAAACTAGAAGAGACCGATACTTGAGGCTTTACTGTATTGTAAAAACTGTAATACACCATGAAGTCACCAGAGGGTGCTCCGCACCCAGCTACTGTGCAGGGACAAAGAGATCCTGATTATATACTCTGTAAAGCCATACATATATGTGCAAGACTTGTATTATGCGTTTTACGTTTTGTGATATTTGGCACGAATATCAAATTCCACTAACAACACATACTTCGTATATTGCAACAGGGAACCGACATTTCTGGAGCAAAATAGGTGTTATGGGTGTGATTCGCCAAATATTTTGGTCACAAATATTTATCAGGGATGGGAATCAGACTCCCATTGCACAGCAGTTGGATCCAGTCCTGGTTTCACTAGGAGTTTAATAATAAGACACACCTGAGCTTGTTGCCTAGACACACTGGGGCTGATCAAGCTGGTAGCAGTAAAACCTGGACTGGGTGACTCTGCTGTGCAATAGGAGTCTTACTTTCATCACTATATATATATATGTACTGTGATTCTTGAAATGTATTTTTGTTTACGACTGTAAGTCACCCTGGATAAGGGCGTCTGCTAAGAAATAAATAATAATAATAATAATAATAATAATAATAATAATAATAATAATAATAATAATAATAATATTTCTATATAAATATGAATTGCTACCTCCTCTGCTCTCACTGTCTGCTGGCTTCACTTGGATCGGTCGATTCATCTGAAACACAGAAAAAAAAATACAAAAGATCCTGAGTCTGTCTGCCAGTGCAGCGCTTCCCACACCTCGAAAGAAATATATTGAACTGTGTGCTGCGCAGAGGAGCAGTGAGAGACCAGGCTGCTACCAGAGTACCTGACAGCTAATAATCATCAATAATAATCACCCGGGCACTGATGACAAGTCATTGGACATTGGAAATCACATGCAACTGAATACAAATACATGCATCCCAGTTCAGATTGTATTCTAGTAGTGTTATTATTATACATAGTATCCTAGTTCATATTGTATTCTAGCAGTGTTATTATTATACACAGCATCCTAGTTCATATTGTATTATACATAGCATCCTAGTTCATATATTCTGTTGTTATTATACATAGCATCCTAGTTCATATTGTATTCTAGTAGTGTTATTATTATACATAGCATCCTAGTTCATATTGTATTCTAGTAGTGTTATTATTATACATAGCATCCTAGTTCATATTGTATTCTAGTAGTGTTATTATTATACATAGCATCCTAGTTCATATTGTATTCTAGTAGTGTTATTATTATACATAGCATCCTAGTTCATATTGTATTCTAGTAGTGTTATTATTATACATAGCATCCTAGTTCATATTGTATTCTAGTAGTGTTATTATTATACATAGCATCCTAGTTCATATTGTATTCTAGTAGTGTTATTATTATACATAGCATCCTAGTTCATATTGTATTCTAGTAGTGTTATTATTATACATAGCATCCTAGTTCATATTGTATTCTAGTAGTGTTATTATTATACATAGCATCCTAGTTCATATTGTATTCTAGTAGTGTTATTATTATACATAGCATCCTAGTTCATATTGTATTCTAGCAGTGTTATTATTATACATAGCATCCTAGTTCATATTGTATTCTAGTAGTGTTATTATTATACATAGCATCCTAGTTCATATTGTATTCTAGTAGTGTTATTATACATAGCATCCTAGTTCATATTGTATTCTAGCAGTGTTATTATTATACATAGCATCCTAGTTCAGCAGTGTGGAGTAGTGGTTAGGGCTCTGGACTCTTGACCGGAGGGTTGTGGGTTCAATCCCCAGTGGGGGACACTGCTGTTGTACCCTTGAGCAAGGTACTTAACCTAGATTGCTCCAGTAAAAACCCAACTGTATAAATGGATAATTGTATGTAAAAAAAAAATAATGTGATATCTGTATAATGTGATATCTTGTAACAATTGTAAGTCGCCCTGGATAAGGGCGTCTGCTAAGAAATAAATAATAATAATAATAGTTCATATTGTATTCTAGTAGTGTTATTATTATACATAGCATCCTAGTTCATATTGTATTCTAGTAGTGTTATTATTATACATAGCATCCTAGTTCATATTGTATTCTAGTAGTGTTATTATTATACATAGCATCCTAGTTCATATTGTATTCTAGTAGTGTTATTATTATACATAGCATCCTAGTTCATATTGTATTCTAGTAGTGTTATTATTATACACAGCATCCTAGTTCATATTGTATTCTAGTAGTGTTATTATTATACACAGCATCCTAGTTCATATTGTATTCTAGTAGTGTTATTATTATACACAGCATCCTAGTTCATATTGTATTCTAGTAGTGTTATTATTATACACAGCATCCTAGTTCATATTGTATTCTAGTAGTGTTATTATTATACATAGCATCCTAGTTCATATTGTATTCTAGTAGTGTTATTATTATACACAGCATCCTAGTTCATATTGTATTCTAGTAGTGTTATTATTATACACAGCATCCTAGTTCATATTGTATTCTAGTAGTGTTATTATTATACATAGCATCCTAGTTCATATTGTATTCTAGTAGTGTTATTATTATACATAGCATCCCAGTTCATATTGTATTCTAGTAGTGTTATTATTATACCCAGCATCCTAGTTCATATTGTATTCTAGTAGTGTTATTATTATACATAGCATCCTAGTTCATATTGGATTCTAGTAGTGTTATTATTATACATAGCATCCTAGTTCATATTGGATTCTAGCAGTGTTATTATTATACACAGCATCCTAGTTCATATTGTATTCTAGTAGTGTTATTATTATACACAGCATCCTAGTTCATATTGTATTCTAGTAGTGTTATTATTATACATAGCATCCTAGTTTATATTGTATTCTAGTAGTGTTATTATTATACATAGCATCCTAGTTCATATTGGATTCTAGTAGTGTTATTATTATACATAGCATCCTAGTTCATATTGTATTCTAGTAGTGTTATTATTATACATAGCATCCTAGTTCATATTGTATTCTAGTAGTGTTATTATTATACAGAGCATCCTAGTTCATATTGTATTCTAGTAGTGTTATTATTATACATAGCATCCTAGTTCATATTGTATTCTAGTAGTGTTACTGTGTGTGTGTGTGTGTGTGTGTGAGTGAGTGTAGTGTGTGTGAGTGAGTGTAGTGTGTGTGTGTGTGTGTGTGTGAGTGTGTGTGTGTGTGTGTGTGAGTGTAGTGTGTGTGTGTGTGAGTGAGTGTAGTGTGTGTGAGTGAGTGTAGTGTGTGTGTGTGTGTGTGTGTGTGTTCAGGATTCCGCACTAGGCTGGTTTAGGAGATTAGTGGGAGCCTCCGTCAGATCAGGATTTATCTACAACAGCAGATTAAGACCTGGGGCTGAACGAGGGAGGGAGGGAGAGAGGGGAAGTAGAGAGGGATTGAGAGAGACAGAGAGAGGATACAAGGCAAGGAGGGAATGAGAGAGAGGGGGGAGGGTGAGAAGGAGACAGAGAGGGGTAGGGAGGTATGGTAAAGCATAGGGAAGCATTGTAAAGCACAAAGAGGTCTGGTAAAGCATAGGGAAGCATTGTAAAGCACAGAGAGGCCTGGTAAAGCATATTAATAAACATGGCAAGCCAAGACAAACCAGCTCCACACAGTGGGAACCTGAGTGCCCTGGTCATGTCTGCCAGGGGGAGGCACATAGCGGCTGTGCTCCGTTACAAACTGACCAGCGGAACGTCCAGTAGATTAACGAAGCTGTTAATTAATCAGCGGCCGCACTTACAGTTTGTTTAATCAGGATATTGATTAGCCGCAGTCCGCCTGAGCGTGCTGGTATTGATTGAGCACAGCAGGAGCAATTAGCCCTCTTCCTCTCAGACAGACAGACAGACAGACAGACAGACAGACAGACAGTGGCACTGCAGTAGCGATGGTTCCATTTCCATTGGAATCAGTATATTGAAGTGATGAATGCAGAGATGAAGTCTATTTCTCCCTGTCTCTACTCCCCCCCCCCCTCCTCTCTAAAGGTCTCTCTCCACTGAAGCGGGGGGTTCAGATCTCATTTTACACGGCGCTCCTGTCGGCATGGTAACCAGGCCTGCATCTTTCCGCTCTCCTGCCAAGTTGTTAGCGGGATCTGCCATTGCCATGGCAACCACTGCAGCACCAGGGACATACCATTCCACAGACGCAGAAAACATCCCCAGATACACACAGATACTGATAGATAGAGATACACACAGATACTGATAGATAGAGATACACACAGATACTGATAGACAGAGATACACACAGATACTGATAGATAGAGATACACACAGATACTGATAGATAGAGATACACACAGATACTGATAGACAGAGATACACACAGATACTGATAGATAGAGATACACACAGATACTGATAGATAGAGATACACACAGATACTGATAGATAGAGATACACACAGATACTGATAGAGATACACAGATACTGATAGAGATACACACAGATACTGATAGAGATACACACAGATACTGATAGATAGAGATACACACAGATACTGATAGATAGAGATACACACAGATACTGATAGATAGAGATACACACAGATACTGATAGAGATACACACAGATACTGATAGAGATACACACAGATACTGATAGATAGAGATACACACAGATACTGATAGAGATACACACAGATACTGATAGAGATACACACAGATACTGATAGATAGAGATACACACAGATACTGATAGATAGAGATACACACAGATACTGATAGATAGAGATACACACAGATACTGATAGAGATACACACAGATACTGATAGATAGAGATACACACAGATACTGATAGACAGAGATACACCAAATATACAGATATACACACACATATACACACAAATATACACACATACAGATATGCACACACATATACACAGACATACAAACATATACAGACAGACACAAATATATTTATACACTTTACACAACAAAAAACACACTCTGTCTCTCACACACACACCCATACAGTGTATATTTCCTATTATAAACATCATTATTATTATTATTGTTATTATTATAGGTATAAATAACAGATAAGAAAGCTAAACAGAGAATCTTTTCCTACAAAAAAACAGAACTCGAGCAGATGCTGGGTTGTCATGGCGACTGCAGTTTATGTTACCTGGCAACCGCCTACTCTCCCTCACTTATCACATTCGGTTGCCCAGGAAACGGTGCTGACATCACCGGCTACCTCCGGGTAAACAAAAAAAAAAAAAAGGATGCGGGTTGCCGAGGGCAACGGGCTCCTCTCTCCCGTACACAAACCAGGAGGTGAATAGCGCTGAGATTCCCAGAGCAGCAGATCAAGGGCTATATTTAAACAACACAGATTTCATTCCGGCTGTTCTGCTGATAGCAGCAGCGTCTCTCAAATTCAAATGCAAACATATTTATTTAACCAGGCTTGGACTCTGGAGATAAACTTCTCATTATCAAGGGGGGGGGGGGTCCTGGCAAGAGAAGACGGACAGAAATAACATCAAATCAACGGCATGAAAGAGATCCTTCAAACAGGGCAGTTAAGACAGTCATGGAAAAACAGACACAACATCAAAGAGTAAAAGAACAACAACAACAAAAAAAACCTGATTGTAACGTCCTGGTGACACGTCTGAAACACACGCCAGCATGAATCTGAAACCCAAACTACTACTACAAAATAACAATACATAGAGGAAGGAGCTGTGTTTACCATGTAGAGTGAGAGACAGACAGAGAGGGAGAGAGACAGAGAGGGAGAGAGACAGAGAGAGAGACCGAGAGACCGAGAGGGAGAGAGACAGAGAGAGAGAGAGACACAGAGACAGAGAGGGAGAGAGACAGAGAGGCAGAGAGACAGAGAGAGAGACCGAGAGACAGAGAGGGAGAGAGACAGAGAGAGAGAGACACAGAGACAGAGAGGGAGAGAGACAGAGAGGCAGAGAGACAGAGAGAGAGACCGAGAGACAGAGAGGGAGAGAGGGAGAGAGGCAGAGAGAGAGACCGAGAGACAGAGAGGCAGCGAGACAGACAGAGAGACAGAGAGGGAGAGAGGCAGAGAGACAGAGAGGGAGAGAGACAGAGAGGCAGAGAGACAGAGAGGGAGAGAGACAGAGAGGCAGAGAGACAGACAGAGAGAGAGACAGGGAGAGAGACAGAGAGACAGAGAGAGAGACCGAGAGACAGAGAGACAGAGAGGGAGAGAGGCAGAGAGAGAGACAGAGAGAGAGACCAAGAGACAGAGAGGGAGAGAGACAGACAGAGAGAGAGACAGAGAGGGAGAGAGACAGAGAGGGAGAGAGACAGAGAGACAGAGAGGCAGAGAGACAGACAGAGAGACCGAGAGACAGAGAGGCAGACCAAGAGACAGAGAGACAGAAAGGCAGACAGAGAGACAGACACACAGACAGAGACAGACACACAGAGAGACAGAGGCAGGCAGGCCAACTGACAGACAGACAGACAGCGAGGCGGACACACAGATAGACAGACAGACAGACAGACAGAGAGACACACAGACAGAGGCAGGCAGACAGACAGACAGAGACAGGGTCTCCCTTTTTTGAACGAGACGCCTAAAAACAGTTGAACACACAGACAGTCGGAATGCGAAGAGTTAACAGGGAAGCATGTCTGAGTCCCAGAGGATCGTGAGCACATGAATATATATATATATATATATACTCCTTTCTGGAGATCTCCAGAAGAAATGGAGAGATCACAGAGAGAGAGCGAGAGGGGAGGGGAGAGAGAGAGAGCAGAAGAAATGGAGCAGAGAGAGAGAGAGAGAGACAGAGACAGAGAGAGAGCGAGAGGGGAGGGGGAGAGGAGAGAGAGAGAGAGAGAGGGAGGAACTCAGGAGGGGGGAGAGAGAGAGACAGAGACAGAGAGAGAGCGAGAGGGGAGGGGGAGAGAGAGAGAGAGAGCGAGAGGGGAGGGGGAGAGACAGAGAGAGAGCGAGAGGGGAGGGGGAGAGAGAGAGAGAGGGCTTCTGTCTTGTGTGCGTTTCTCTGTTTGTGTTTGTCGGTCTGCATTTGTGTTTGTCGGTCTGCTTATGTGTCTACAGTCTGTGTGTGTGTGTGTGTGTGTGTGTGTGTGTGTGTGGCAGGTAGAGTAGGTGTAGTTTTTTTTTTTTTATCTCAACCCCCCCCCCCCCCCCGGGTCTCACAAGAGGATTAACTCCCAATTACTGACTTTCCAGCAGCGCTTTAATTAACAGAAACCATCTGTACTGCACCCGCCGCCCCTCTCCTCCCCGCCCCTGCACGCACACACACACTGATTCTGATACTGAAGCAGACACACACACACTCACAGACACCCCCCCCTGCACACTGATTCTGATACTGAAGCAGACACACGCCCCCCCTCCCCCGCCCCCGCACGCACGCACACACACACACACACACTCACGCTGTCTGCCAAAAATAGACACTGTTTTTGCTTTTCATCTCCCTCTCTCCCCCCTCCCTCTCTCAATTCAAATTCAATATAAATAGGTATTTAATGCCACAGTGGGATTGGCTGTAATCTGATTTTATAGAAACATTGCTTTATAAACAGAACAGATATATTTCTATAACAGATCGATCTCTCTCTCTCTCTCTCTCTCTCTCTCTCTCTCTCTCTCTCATCCCTCCTCCACTAATGCCCAGCTCCTTTTAGTTGGGATTACCCGATGCTAAACCTGAGGATTATCCAATCAAATCTGATCTGTCTCTATCCTCACGACCCCCTACTAACACCCTGACACACTCACACTGACACACGCACACACACTGACACACGCACACACACTGACACACGCACACGCACACACACACACGCACTATGATATGATGTCACAGTCAGTGGTGTAGCCCCGTTTTCTACAGGCAGCTCAGACATCGTCGTTCTGCCACAGATATGTAAAGTAAAGCATTCTGACAGGACGGAGGAGAGAGACACTTGGTGGGAATCCCTGTAGAAATGAGATAAGTGCATTAGCTAGCACTATCATTATATACAATGTACACGTCCCGATAGGATGTGCGGGTGGGGATTCTTCTCTCACTCCCCACTCACTCCCGCTTCTCTCACTCCCTCCCCCCTTCTCTCACTCCCCTCCACAGGAGATAACATTGTTATGTGAGACTGACACAAAGGAGGGAGACAGAGAGAGAGAGAGAGAGAGGGGGGGGGGGGGAATCAAACCTGAGTTGTTTTTAAAGGATTACCGGGTGGAGAGTGATATAAAAACCGCCTTTATTTTGTTTTAATTCCTTTTTGATTTTTTTTTTTTCATTTCAAGCCCCAAAAAAATAATAATTTCACCAGCAGCAGCAGCAGCCTCTTACAGCCAGGCATTGAAAAAACAGAACGCAGCGCTGGTCACTGCCTAGCAACCCAGCATCTCCTGCTCCGCTGTCTCCTAGCAACAGGAGAAAGCCAGTCCCTCCTCCCCCCCCACCCCTCTTTTCTTGTTCACTTTCATGAGGCGGGTTTTCTGTCAGACTTCTCTCCATCTATTAATCAGCAGGATTATTATTATTGTGATCGCCTTGTGATTATTATTATTATTATTATTATTATTATTATTAGTCATTTTAGCAGACACTTTTATCCAAAGCGACTTATAGAGACTAGGGGGGTGAACTCTGCATCATCAACAACTGCTGCTGCTGCTGCTGCAAAGTCACTTCCAATAGGAGCTCGTTTGTTTTACGTCTCATCCGAAGGACGGAGCACAAGGAGGTGAAGTGACTTGCTCAGGGTCACACACACACACACACACACACACACACACACACACACACAGGGAGTCAGTGGCTGAGCTGGGATCTGGGATTTGAACCTCCTGGTATCAAGACCCCTTTTCTTTAACCGCTGGAGCACCGATACAGCCCTTTTTCCTGCCAGCCCATAATGGCAGTGCTACCAGCTTGCAGCAGCTCTATAGTAATTCTAAGAGCAGTGTGATCCAGTCCTGGTTTCACTACGAGTTTAATAATAAGACACACCTGAGCCTGTTAGCTAGTCACACTGGAATGGGTGAAACTTGCTGTGCAATAGGAGTCTTATTTCCATCCCTGATCTATGTATCTGTCTGAATAGCCCACTCCTACCACCAATATACTGTCACTGTCTATAAAATCAGCTAAAAACCTCCTTCAACCAACGACTATCTATCTATCTACAGGGAGGGGAATGAGACTCCTGCTGCACAGCAGTGTGATCCATTCCTGGTTTTTACCAAAAGGGATACTAAAGCAGTAAACTTTGAGAAGGGGCTGGTTCATTATCTTCTCTGTGCATTTAAAAAAAAATGATTTTCTGCCCAGCAACCTGCTTGAAACAGAACCCCCCAAACAAACAGCAGCTTGGCTTAAAGTACGAGTGAATGAATGAATGAATGAATGAATGAATGAATGAATAATCTAGGGGATGAATAGGAGTTGGGAGGGGGGAGGGAGGGGTTGGAATGAAAACAAACAAAAGTAGAATTTTATTGTGTCGATGAGTGGGGGGGCAATCTGTGAACTGTGATAAAGACATCTGTCTCTCCCCACACTCCTCTCCTCTCTCTCTCCTTTCCCCTCTCTACTCTCCCCTCTCTCCACTCCTCTCATCTCTCCCCCCTCTCCTTTCCCCTCTCTCCTCTCCCCTCCTCTCCCCTCTCGCCTCTCCTCTCTTCTCGTCTCTCCTCTCCTCTCTTTTCATCTCTCCTCTCCTCTTCTTTTCCCTCCCCTCCCCTCAGTTCAATATAAACAGTACAGCTCCGCAACACAACAAAACAAACAGGAGCTGAAAGATTACAAAGGCTGAAAGGATCCCAATCAGGACAGAGCCATCTGCCCCTCTCTCACCGCTCTCTCTCTCTCTCTCTCCCGGTGTTATGCGCTACAGTACGTTACCCTGGTTTGCTATGTTTTCAGATAGGCTTTACCATACCTCTCTGTGTGCTTTACAAAGACCCAGCTAGCAGCCGGCAGTGAATCAATCAATAACCAACCGATCAGTCATCAATAATGAAGGTGCTCCACTCACCCCAGGCAGGGTCTTCTGCTCGTGCAGCGCGCTCTGGGCCTTCAGCGCCGACTCACGGGCGCAGTATGTGAGGAACGCACAGCCTGGGAACACAAAGAGGAGAGGAGCTGAGGAGCATGGCACTGCAATCAGGGGGGCACGGAGGAGCTGAGGAGCATGGCACTGCAGTCAGGGGGGCACAGAGGAGCTGAGGAGCATGGCACTGCAGTCAGGGGGCACAGAGGAGCTGAGGAGCATGGCACTGCAGTCAGGGGGGCACAGAGGAGCTGAGGAGCATGGCACTGCAGTCAGGGGGGCACAGAGGAGCTCAGGAGCATGGCACTGCAGTCAGGGGGGCACAGAGGAGCTGAGGAGCATGGCACTGCAGTCAGGGGGGGCACAGAGGAGCTGAGGAGCATGGCACTGCAGTCAGGGGGGCACAGAGGAGCTGAGGAGCAT
>CM072712.1:4629202-4636702 GCA_036884735.1 Huso huso | reverse complement strand
GGAGGGGATGTGAAGTCAGTGTGTGTGTGAGGAGGGGATGTGAAGTCAGTGTGTGTGTGTGTGAGGAGGGATGTGAAGTGAAGTCAGTGTGTGTGTGAGGAGGGGATGTGAAGTCAGTGTGTGTGAGGGGGGGATGTGAAGTCAGTGTGTGTGTGAGGGGGGGATGTGAAGTCAGTGTGTGTGTGAGGAGGGGAGGTGAAGTCAGTGTGTGTGTGTGGGGGGGATGTGAAGTCAATGTGTGTGAGGAGGGATGTGAAGTCGTGTGTGAGGAGGGGATGTGTCAGGGATGTGTGTGAGTGTGTGGGATGTGAAGTCAATGTGTGTGTGAGGAGGGGATGTGAAGTCAATGTGTGTGTGAGGAGGGGATGTGAAGTCAGTGTGTGTGTGAGGAGGGGATGTGAAGTCAGTGTGTGTGTGAGGAGGGGATGTGAAGTCAATGCGTGTGTGAGGAGGGGAGGTGAAGTCAGTGTGTGTGTGAGGAGGGGATGTGAAGTCAATGTGTGTGTGAGGAGGGGATGTGAAGTCAATGCGTGTGTGAGGAGGGGAGGTGAAGTCAGTGTGTGTGTTTGAAGCAGTGATAAGAGCGCTAGGCCCTCTCTTATTAACACGACCGTGAGAATGAAGGAAAGACGCTGAGATCAGAGAGAAGAGGCTCCGCGGCCGCTCCTGAAGAGCTCTGTGACGCTGCATCCCTGCCCTGTGTTAAAACACTCTGTACCCACTAACGAGGACAGGAGATGATAACAACAACAACCACAACAACCACAATAATAATAATAATAATAATAATAATAATAATAATAATAATAATAAAACGATTAAACAGTGCAATAAAAAGGTGAGGCTTGGTACTGTATAGAATTATTCTATAGGATTCATCCATTCCTTTGTTGCAGCCTATATTAAATAAAAGGTTTTTTTTTGGTGCACAGAATGTGAATCAGATCACACACACAGACACACACACTCACACACACAGACACACACACACACACATATATATATATACAGCCACGCAATGAAAGAAGGGAAGCCGTTTCCTTACATTAATACGTCCCCCCTCTCCTCCCCCCTGTTTAATCCTGAAGGCTGTGTTCACCAGGGTTTCATATTTTCATATTTAAGGTCCTGCCTGTGCCGCTTGTGGCCCGGAGGCTGCAGCATTAGGACCGCGCCGATGATCGCTCCAGTGTCAAAGCATTCCCCGGACCGAGCCGAGCGCTCCCTCCCTCCCTCCCTCCCTCTGTGGGGTGAAAGCCCCGGGTCGCGCTGGGCGGGTATATTTACCTTTATGCATGCCTGTGTACTTGTCCTTGATCACGGTGAGCTCGTAGATTTTGCCGAACTGTTCGAAGATGGGTTTCAGATCCTTTTCTTCCAGGTTTCTGGGTATTTGTCCAATGAACAGCTTGATCGCGTCAGATTCCTTCATTGGTAACGCGCTAAGAGGCTCCCTGCAGCTGCTCAAATAAATATTGTATACAAAAATATATATATCTAGCTAACGTCTCTCCCTCTCTCTCTCCCTCTCTCTCTCTATATATTTATATTTATATATATATAATGTACGTGTTGTTTTTTTTCCAGTCTCCCAACACAAAATATGCTTATTTTTGTATAATAATAATAATAATAATAATAATAATAATAATCTCTCTTTTTTCCTCTTTTTAATTCCCTTTAAAAAGAAGTGCACGGGCGGTGATGTATATAAATATTTCCTTAATTTATTCAATAATATAAAAAAAACAATAAATAAATAAATACTCTAATAATAATAATAATAATAGTGATGATAATCGGAGGGGAGAGTAACCCTGACAGTCGCTGCTGTCGGCGCAGGTGCGGCTGTGTGGAAGTCTCGCTTATTCGATGGGTTTCCTTTATCGGCGCGTCTTTGGCTGAAAGCAGGAGGCTGGCAGGTGGCTGGATCTCTCTCTCTCTCTCTCTCTCTCTCTCTCTGTGTGTGTCGGGTTTGATCCAGATCGAAGCCGGGTTTTAACACACTTCACAGCGTCGCTTTAATTCTCACTGATCCCTGGGTAGTAGTAAAAAAAATAACTTTTTTTATTTCGTTTTTTTTTTTTTTTTCGTGCTCCGAAATGTTGCAAAAGCGTGTCGAACCCCCTCTCTCTCTCTCTTGTTTGAGTCCCCCTCTTTCTTTCTTTCTCTCTTTCTCGGTCCGTGCCGGGATGGGATCTGATCCGATGCCTCTGTTCTTCCCCTAATGGTCTCCGCGCTGCGAATCAAATCCTTTATTTTTTTTTCTTTTGTCGAGAATAAAGAAAAAAACTCGACCTCCTCCTCTTGAGTGATGTGAACACGTGATGATGTCACTGGCGGGGACCGTCTCCAAACTCCCTGGCCAATTCCAAACCGTGTAAAAAAAAAATGAACTTCCTAACACGCCGTGCGTTTTGGAACTCGATCGGGGAGTTTGGAGACGGTCCCTGGCGGGCAGGCGGCTCTGCGCTGCGCACGGATTCTATTGTTTGAGCCGCAGCCCTTATCCGTGGTACTGAAAAACGCAGAAAACAAGACTCAAGAAAACGACTAACACGATCAACACGTTTTAAAATATCCATTAGCAGCGTGTCGGGTCCGCTCTGGAGCGGGTTTTTTGTCGTTATTATTAATAAAGGCAGAGGCTGTCGAAGTGTTCAATGGCATGTTCACTTCAAACGCCAATACCGCCCTGTAACAAAAACACAGCGTTCACAAAGACAAACGACAAAGATGCCGTTTAAAACGTATATCCTGCCCTGTGGATTAGCCGACACAAGCTGTACGATTGTATCTCTTCCCCCCCAAAAAAAATCTTATTACTTCAATTTAACTGATAAATAACCCCAAGACAGCTGGTATTGTTAATATCGTTACCATAATTATTATGGCATAAGTGGTAAACGTTGACCGGCTAAATTGGCCTTTATACCTTCCTGTAAGCGTAGAGTTTGATTCAATTTTAAATGCTGTCTATGGAATATGAGGCGACAGTTCGGTGTATGTATTTCCTTATAATAATAATAATAATAATAATAATAATAATAATAATAATTCCCTCAGGAGAGGTTTTGTGTGTGTGTGTGTGTGTGTTTCTCGCAATTCCGCCTCACCAGTCTTATCTCCAGAGAGACCCACCTGTTTCACAGCTGATATTTATTTCCAGGACTGAAAGCTTGGCAGCTACACCACGAGTCTCTGCGATGGCCATGATATTTACCTCACGGTTTCTCCTCGTTATATTTCAGTCTCTGGGTGTCGAAAGAGGCCATTTTATTTTATTCCATTCGCGCCCAGTTTCATCCCCGCGCGCGGCTGTGTGACTCGGGGTTCTAGAACCTCGTTTAAATCGAAGAGCCTTAACGGTCAAAACCGATAAAGCCACAGTCGCGAAACTGCAAAAAACTTATTAAACTATCCTGGTTATCGTTTTAAAAGTACCCCTTATAAGACATTTTACAGAAAACATATATATATATATATATATAAAATAGAAAACGTTTTTCAGTTCAGAACCCTAGGCCATGTTATAGGCCAATATACCAAGTACAATGGGCCGAAACTAACGTAAAATAAACCAAATTACCAAGATCACCACAAATCAAAAACACACGTTTTTACAGTGTTGGTCAATACAAATGCTTTTATTATTATTATTATTATTATTATTATTATTATTATTTAATTTTATTATTTGGTTGCGTAAGGTTTTGTGAAATTAGCAGTTATAAAGCTGTCTACACACCGTGCAATAATCTGGAAAAAAAAAATTAAGAAGAATTTAACAAGAAAAATAATAAATAATAACTATATCAATAATAATAACTGTGTATCCGAAACGTTTCACACGACGACAGAAAGCCTTACAAAAACACATATATAATAATAACATGATAAGAAGATGATGCTGATGATGACGGTGCTAATGTTCGCGGGCTATAAACCACGGAGAGCTCTGATTGGCTGAGAACAGGACGTTCAGGCTGCCCTATCCAAGGTCCTGAAATCTCAGCGCCAGCTCAGGCTGCGGGCTGTGACTGACAGCTTCATTGATTGATTTTGTTACATTTAGTTTGATGTATAATGGGGGTCTTACCGCCGCAATGCAATCTGGGAATTGTAGTTTTGGGGGGGGGTTGGGAGGGGGGTTGGGGTTACAAACAGAGAAGGTTTACCTCTAAATAATAATAATAATAATAATAATAATAATAATAATAATAATAATTGTGTAACGGCTCTCGGTAAAAACAGTGTATGTTAATATGACCATTTTACAGTTCATTCAATTATTCTTTTTTTTTTTCTTTTTCTTTTGACAGCGTTATTCCAATAAGCAATAATCAATAGCCTTATCCCGTCTAAATCAAATTACTTCTCGTTTTTAGTTCACGAGCAAATAAACAAGTTAGCAAATAAAGCCATTTAAAATACTAATTGTTCGTTTAATGATATACCGTACAGCGAGATCGGGCGTCGAATTCGACCTCGGGGTCACATGACAGTCGTCACACTGCACCCTCCCCGCGAGCGCGAACAAAGACCGGTCCCAGGGAGCTCGAGCCTCGAGCCCAGCCAGGGGTCGGACAAGAGTGATGCGCGTGGCGGGGCAAGCGACCTGACCCCGGACCTTTTTTTTTTGCAGCTTGCATGCATGCATTGCTCCAAACTGCGACGCGATTGCCTTGTTTTGCATATTATATAAACAAGAAGAAGAAGAAGAAGAAGAAGAAAAAGAAGAAGAAGAAGAAGAAGAAGAATTATTATTATTATTATTATTATTATTATTATTATTATTATTATTATTATTATTATTATTATTATTATTAAATTTTCAGGTCATTGTTCCTACATTGCAGAGCCTGCCAGCTGTGCTGAATTGCGAGGCCGCTGAGAACGTTCTAATAACGGATAGATAATTACAATGACTTGATTTGATTTTACACACAGATAATTACTGGAGAGAGAGAGAGAGAGAGAGAGAGAGAGTCTGTGTGTCTGTGCTGTCTGTGTGTCTCTGTGCTGTCTGTGTGTGTGTGTGTCGTTATCTGTGTTATCTGTATGTGTGTGTGTGTGTGTATGTGTGTGTGTGTTATCTGTGCTGTGCTCTGTGTGTGTGTGTGTGTCGTTATCTGTGTTATCTGTATGTGTGTGTGTGTCTGTATGTGTGTGTGTGTGTGTGTGTGTGTGAGCCGCACTCCTGGGTAGAGTCTCACACAGTACTCTCCCAGCCTTGCTCTGCAATGTTTAAATCCGTTCCATTGCTTCCAGCTCAGAAAGGTCACCATCTGTCTGCATCCCGCCGCTCCCCCCCCAGCTCTCAAACAAGGCAGACACAGGGAGGGGGAGAGGGGGCTCGACGGCACGTCTCCTAATTAGATTACCCAGCTCCTGGTTTATAATGTACCGGGGGGGGGGCGACGACGACAAAGACACACTGCTATTATTTCTCTCTCTCTCTCTCTCTCTCTCTCTCTCTCTCTCTCTCTCTCTCTCTCTCTCTCTCTCTCTCTCTCTCTCTCTCATGAAGACTCCAGGGGACTGTCTTGTGAATGATCATGCATTCGTTTATTCACAGAGGCTCAATTCACACGGGGGCCGTGAGCGAGGCTTCTCAGTGGCAGTGATTATACAGACATTATTATACAGACATTATAATTACTACCTGCCTCGATTCTCTCTTTCTCTCTCTCTCTCCTCTCCTGCACCTGCCCCCCCCCCAATCTCTACTGCTGAACAGCGACACCTGGGGGTGAAGGTGGGAGTTGCTCAGCCTACAGTTCTCCACCCCACCCCTAGCCATTGCAGATGGCAAGGGAGGGGAGGGGGGGAAGATGTGAGGGCAGGGGAGGGAGTAGGGCAGGGCTGGGCTGCGGGTGGGTGTTCACGCCCCGCTGCACACACTGCGTTCCCTGGGTGCAGCTGCAGAGTTGAATTTAATTACAGACCAGGGGAGTGAAAGGAAAGTGATGAAGAGCAGAGACTCCAGGCCTCTGGCGTGGAACAAAGGGCTCCGAGCAACTCTGTGCTCCAGTGCTGTGAACCCCTCAAACCCCCGAGCTGCAGCTGGGGGCAGAGTCAAGACAACGAGGTCTGGTAAAGCATAGGGAAGCTTTGTAAAGCACAGAGAGGTCTGGTAAAGCATAGGGAAGCATTGTAAAGCACAGAGAGGTCTGGTAAAGCATAGGGAAGCATTGTAAAGCACAGAGAGGTCTGGTGAAGCATAGGGAAGCATTGTAAAGCACAGAGAGGTCTGGTAAAGCATAGGGAAGGATTGTAAAGCACAGAGAGGTCTGGTAAAGCATAGGGAAGCATTGTAAAGCACAGAGAGGTCTGCATTAAAAAAGCACAAAGGCATAGGGAAGCATTGTAAAGCACAGAGAGGTCTGGTAAAGCATAGGGAAGCATTGTAAAGCACAGAGAGGTCTGGTAAAGCATAGGGAAGCATTGTAAAGCACAGAGAGGTCTGGTAAAGCATAGGGAAGCATTGTAAAGCATAGTATAAGTGTGTGTGTGTGTGTGTTTTGATGTTCTTTTATATTTTGCATATCAGAAACAGGATGAGAATGTCACGTTCCATCGCTATGGTAACGGAAGGGGGTTCATTCCTGTGACTCCGTGCCCCTCGGTGCTCTCCCTGCATAATGAGACAGACTGACCTTTAAAACTGCCCGCGACTCAGAGCAACGACAGACAAGAGCGCGATCACCCTGCAGTGCACAAGAGTGTGGGTGTGCAGACCGCCAAACCAGAGAGCAACCACCACGGCTACTGCTACTGCTACTATAATAATAATAATAATAATAATAATAATAATAATAATAATAATAATAATAATAATAATAATATTTAGCCATTTAGCAGACGCTTTTATCCAAAGATCCGGTGTTAAATACGCAATTTAACACGGTGTTGACATTTCTCTCGTCCTAGTTTTTTTTATTATTATTTATTTATTTATTTTTTTTGGTTTGTTTAAAGTTTTATTTTTATTTTTTTTAATGTATTTTTGTCTGCCTTCAGCCCTTCAACTCCAAAGCCTTATCAAGACTGAACTGCTGTCAAACACTTCAAAGGACTTGAAGGACAGCGAACAACGAACCCCAGTAAACTCGACCCGCAAACCCTGTTCGAAGTTCCAACCCTCTTTTTTTTCCTGAGGCATTGTGATGTCATTTAGCAGGCGAGTATCGCCCTCTAGCGGCGTTGAAAGCGAATGACACCTATTGACAGAATTTGAGACCAGTTCAGGGACGCGTGTGTTTGCCAGTCGATCCTTGTTCTTTGGGCTACCCCTATTTGCTTGTAAAAAATAAATACATACATAAATAAATAAAAAAAAATAAATAAAGTTGTATAGCCTGTTTCTGTATTTTATTTTTTAACGGAAGTGTAATTATAAATTGTAATTAGTGCCGCTTAATGTCGTGCATTTGAATCAGAGAGTAAAGATGTTTGAACGCACACGCACGCACGCGCACGCACGCACACACACACACG
>CM072712.1:4624202-4626702 GCA_036884735.1 Huso huso | reverse complement strand
ACTTTATTTCATTTCATTCCCAGACAGATTGACAGGTGCTGCACAATGCTAGCGGACAGGGAATGAAAGACTTTTCTTGTTGGAATGTTTGGCTTTTTCTTGTTTTTTTTATTTTATTACTTTTTCCCCTCCCGTCCAGTGTGCCCCCCCTCCTCCTCTCCTCCTCTTCCTCTCCCCTCGCTCCCTGGTCTCTCCCCTCTCTCCTCTCCTCACCCTCCTCCCTCCCTCCTCTCTCCCCCTCTCCTCCCTCTCCCTCTCCCCCTCCCCTCTCTACCCTCTTCTCCTCCCCCTCCTCTCTCCTCTCCTCTCCCTCTTCCCCTCTCCCTCCCCCCCTCTCCCCTCCCCCTCCCTCTCTCTCCCCTTTCTCCTCTCCCCTCTCTCTCTCTCCCTCTCCTCACCTCTCTCCTCTCCCCTCTCTCTCCCCTCTCCCCTCTCCCCTCTCCTCTCCCCTCTCTCTACCCTTTCTCCTCTCCCCTCTCTCTTCTCTCCTCTCCTCACCTCTCTCCTCTCCCCTCTCTCCCCTCTCCTCTCCTCTCCTCCCCTCTCTCCCCCTCCTCCTCTCCCCTCTCTCCCCTCTCCTCCTCTCTCCTCTCTCCCCTCTCTCCTCTCCCTTCCTCTCCCCTCCCCTCTCTCCCCTCTCTCCTCTCCCCTCTCTCCTCACCTCGCTCCAGGGTCCTGTGTACCACCTCGTGCTGGGCTGGCACGCCCCCCCGCTGCACGCTCGCAGCTCCGCAGGCCTGGCCCCCCCGCAGCTCTGCTCTGATGGGCCGTCAGCTCGACTGGCCAGACAGACAACCGAGCGATGCTGGACCCCCGTCCCACACTCCACCGAGCACTGCGAGGGGACAGGGAGACACAGTTAGTGTGTGTGTGTGTGTGTGTGTTTATATCTCAGTATACTGTATTCACAGCATGTATATGTCTCAGTGTGTATGCGTGTCAGTGTGTATGCAGCATGTCTCTCCACTCACAGTGTGTGCATGTCAGTGTGTATGTGCGTCAGTGTGTATGTGTCTCAGTGTGTATGTGCGTCAGTGTGTATGTGTCTCAGTGTGTATGTGCGTCAGTGTGTATGTGTCTCAGTGTGTATGTGCGTCAGTGTGTATGTGTCTCAGTGTGTATATGTGTCTCAGTGTGTATATGTGTCTCAGTGTGTATATGTGTCTCAGTGTTTATATGTGTCTCAGTGTGTACATGTCTCAGTGTGTATGTGTCTCAGTGTGTATGTGTGTCATTGTGTATGTGTCTCAGTGTGTGTATGTGTCTCAGTGTTTATACAGCATGTCTCTGCACTCACAGTGTTGCTCCAGTCGGAGCTGAGCCAGCTGCGTAAGCAGGGCCCCATGTTGCAGGCCTCGTTTCCGCGGGGTCTCAGTCCGGCGCTGCACTCGCCCTCGCTCACCGTGGCGCCGTGGGTGCTGACACAGCGCACTGAGCGCGTGCGCTGACCCTGACCACACATCACAGAGCACTGCAGAGAGAGCACAGCGTCACGAAGAGAGCATGACATCAGAGCACTGCAGAGAGAGCACAGCGTCACAACGAGAACATGACATCAGAGCACTGCAGAGAGAGCACAGCGTCACAACAAGAACATGACATCAGAGCACTGCAGCACGACATCAGAACACAGCAACACGACATCAGAACACAGCAACACGACATCAGAACGCTGCAACACGACATCAGAGCACTGCAACACGACATCAGAACACAACACAACGAGAGCACTGTACTGGTACATACTGGTCTGTACTGGTCTGGCAGTTACTCACGGAGCTCCAGTTGCTGCGGATCTCCCAGTGGCTGCAGACGCGCAGCTGGCAGGGCTGCGTGCTGTTGGGTCTGAGCAGGCTGCTGCACAGCTGGGGGTGCACCATGGTGCTGTGAGCACCGTAGACCTGCCTGCACTGAACCTGCCTCTGCTGCTCCCCAGGGCCACAGGACTGACTGCAGCCAGACCAGGCCCCCGCCTCCCAGCTGAGACAGAGAGACATTATCAAACACAAAACTGGACAAATGCGACCTTTCAAAATCTCTCATGAAGAACTCGGCTGCTGTTATTACGGCTTCCTTCTGGAAGAGTCCCTTTTTATTTATTTTTTTTGTGATATCGTTTTGTAGTTTCTTTTGATGACATGATGTCAAATTAAAAATATCTAAATTATGTTCATACAGTTTTATTATTATTATTATTATTATTATTATTATTATTAATGAGTCATTCAGCAGACGCTTTTATCCAGAGCGACTTATAGAGACTAGGGACTCTGCATCATCAACAACTGCTGCTGCTGCTGCAGAGTCACTTCCAATAGGAGCTCGTTTGTTTTACGTCTCATCCGAAGGACGGAGCACAAGGAGGTTCAGTGACGTGCTCAGGGACGCACACACACACACACACACACACACACAGGGAGTCAGTGGCTGAGCCGGGATTTGAACCTCCTGGTATCAAGACCCCGTTCTATAACCACTGGAGCAGCGAGGAAAGCCCGCT
>CM072712.1:4609202-4619202 GCA_036884735.1 Huso huso | reverse complement strand
TGTTAACAAGGGAACATTATTCAGCAGCTTTCATTGGACTCTATGAAGCTGAGGGAGTTCATTCTATATAGAGGGGGTGGAATTCAATATGTTAACAAGGGAACATTATTCAACAGCTTTCACTGGACTCTATGAAGCTGAGGGAGTTCATTCTATATAGAGGGGTGGAATTCAATATGTTAACAAGGGAACATTATTCAGCAGCTTTCATTGGACTCTATGAAGCTGAGGGAGTTCATTCTATATAGAGGGGGTGGAATTCAATATGTTAACAAGGGAACATTATTCAGCAGCTTTCATTGGACTCTATGAAGCTGAGGGAGTTCATTCTATATAGAGGGGGTGGAATTCAATATGTTAACAAGGGAACATTATTCAGCAGCTTTCATTGGACTCTATGAAGCTGAGGGAGTTCATTCTATATAGAGGGGATGTAACACTTTTAGTCAGAGATGTGTATAACTCTGATAAGGGAAAGCTGAAACGTTGAACCCTGATTCTGCGCCCCCCGATACTCACGTAGACGAGCAGCACGGTGGTTGTAGGTCCCGGGGCGGTTAGCATCTCCCCCCCTGCACCCCCCCGACGGTACTGGAACAGCGTCCCCCCCGCCTCATACTGACCAGGGGGGTCAACCGCCCAGCGCCCGTTAATCACAGAGAGACCGCTGCCAGTCCGGAGAGCTGGAGGAGGAGGAGGAGAAACACACAGTTCATTTTTGTCCGTTTTTTTTTTTTTTTTATCCCCCCTGTTAAGTATATATGGGGGGAAAACTATACAAAGCGCTGGGTGTGGAATTCAATGTTAACAAGGGAACATTATTCAGCAGTTTTCACTGGACTCTATGAAGCTGAGGGAGTTCTTTCTATATAGAGGGGGTGGAATTCAATGTTAACAAGGGAACATTATTCAGCAGGTTTTCATTTGACTTTACGAAGCAGAATCAGTTCATTCTATAGAGGGATGCAAAACTTAGAGCCAGAGCTGTAGATAGAACTAAAAAAAAACTAATGCAATGTCCACCAGAGGGCGGTATAACCCACATAATTCCCCAGCGGTTCAGGTCTCTCAGACTGTGCTAGTCTGTGATGCGAGTGAGATTGTGCTCCTGCGTTACTATTATTATTATTATTATTATTATTATTATTATTATTATTATTATTAGTCATTTAGCAGACGCTTTTATACAAAGCGACTTGCAGAGACCAGGGGGTGAACTCTGCATCATCAACAACTGCTGCTGCTGCTGCTGCAGAGTCACTTCCAATAGGAGCTCATTTGTTTTACGTCTCATCCGATGGACGGAGCACAAGGAGGTGAAGTGACTTGCTCAGGGTCACACACACACACACACACACACACAGGGAGTCAGTGGCTGAGCCGGGATTTGAACCTCCTGGGGTAACACGCCCTCTTTCTCTAACCGCTGGACCAGCAAGCCTCCTGCTGTGTGGAGGACTCTAGCTAGGTGGCGCTGTGTGTGTCTCACCCAGGTAGTTGGGGCTCCTCTCCCTCTCCGTGATGGTGATGCGCGTGGCTCCGGGGGGGATCTTTAGGAATTGGTGGTATCCGATCGGAACGCTGCTGTTCTGGAACGTTCCCGCCACTCGCCTGCAGGTGGCGCCATCGCCCCCGCACACTCCACAACTATCGAGGGTGAGGTTCGAACCCAGGACCCCATCACAGCCAGGACTCTGCAGAGAAAACACACACACACACAAAGACATTACAATGCTTCCCTATACTTTACCAGACCTCTCTGTGCTTTACAATGCTTCCCTATGCTTTACCAGACGTCCCTGTGCTTTACAATGTTTCCCTATGCTTTACCAGACCTCTCTGTGCTTTACAATGCTTCCCTATGCTTTACCAGACCTCTCTGTGCTTTACAATGCTTCCCTATGCTTTACCAGACCTCTCTGTGCTTTACAATGCTCACTATACCCTTCCTGAATGATCTTCAATAGCACTACAATGGGGTGAGGCTGGTAGAATGGGACCCCAGTGTGCTCACTATACCCTTCCTGAATGATCTTCAATAGCACTACAATGGGGTGAGGCTGGTAGAATGGGACCCCAGTGTGCTCACTATACCCTTCCTGAATGATCTTCAATAGCACTACAATGGGGTGAGGCTGGTAGAATGGGACCCCAGTGTGCTCACTATACCCTTCCTGAATGATCTTCAATAGCACTACAATGGGGTGAGGCTGGTAGAATGGGACCCCAGTGTGCTCACTATACCCTTCCTGAATGATCTTCAATAGCACTACAATGGGGTGAGGCTGGTAGAATGGGACCCCGGTGTGCTCACTATACCCTTCCTGAATGATCTTCAATAGCACTACAATGAGGTGAGGCTGGTAGAATGGGACCCCAGTGTGCTCACTATACCCCTTCCTGAATGATCTTCAATAGCACTACAATGGGGTGAGGCTGGTAGAATGGGACCCCAGTGTGCTCACTATACCCTTCCTGAATGATCTTCAATAGCACTACAATGGGGTGAGGCTGGTAGAATGGGACCCCAGTGTGCTCACTATACCCTTCCTGAATGATCTTCAATAGCACTACAATGGGGTGAGGCTGGTAGAATGGGACCCCAGTGTGCTCACTATACCCTTCCTGAATGATCTTCAATAGCACTACAATGGGGTGAGGCTGGTAGAATGGGACCCCAGTGTGCTCACTATACCCTTCCTGAATGATCTTCAATAGCACTACAATGGGGTGAGGCTGGTAGAATGGGACCCCAGTGTGCTCACTATACCCTTCCTGAATGATCTTCAATGGCACTACAATGGGTCTGTATTACACTGTGGCGCAGCTACACAGGCTCACCAGGCAGCGTCCCGTGATGCACACCGCCGAGGAGTTCCCCTGGCAGGGGGTCCCGTCCCAGACCCGCTCGGCGTGGCGGACATAGAACCGGAACCCAACGGGGCGACAGTTCAGCTCGCAGCGCTGATAACCACCCCCTGCTGCAAGAGGAGGGAGGAGAGAGAGAGAGAGAGAGACAGAGAGAGAGAGAGAGAGAGAGAGAGAGAGAGAGAGAGACAGAGAGAGAGAGAGAGACACATTAATTGAAATGTGAGAGTGAAACATTTGAAATCTGTGGTCACTGCAGCTGTAAGTAGCTTCCCTCTCTTCCCCTCTCTCCCCCCCCCTCCCTCTCCCTCATAAACTGGGACCCAGACCTGACTGGATACACACACACACACACACTCACTGCGATGCCTGTGTCTGTGTGTGTGTGTGTGTGTGTGCGTACATGCATGCATGTGTGTGTCTGTGTGCATGCGTGTGACAGTGTGTGTGTGTGTGTGTGTGTGTGTGTGTGTGTGTGTGTGTGTGTGTCTGCGCATACGTGCATGCATGTGTATGTCTGTGTGCATGCGTGTGACAGTGTGTGTGTGTGCGTGTGTGTGTGCGTGTGCGTGTGCGTGTGCGTGTGCGTTATGCATCATTTTTTTTAGAACTCTGGGAGTTGAAAGTTTACCGTGTTTTTTAGTAAATAAATAAATAAATAAATTTTAAAAACCCAGACTCCCTTCACTTGACCTCTGAGCCTGCCAGCCTCTCTCTGTTCCGGTGCGGAACAACAGGAGCATTTAAAGTCGAGTGGAAACATTGATGGGGGGGGGGGGGTTGGGGATTGCGCTTCGGAAATGAAACAAACCAAACCCCCCCTCCTTTTTTTCCTGGAACCGATTTTCATTTCTTCTGGACTATAAACAAAACACACATGTTTCAAGCTGGTCTAAAGCTAACATCCTGAGTGCAGCGTGGTGTGACTGCAGAGACAAGCAGCACACAGTCACGCTTTCACACAGTGCCTTCACCAGCGCTCATGCACACTCTCACTTTCCCATGTTATACTCTGCATTCACAGTACCACACTTTACCAGGGCTTGCATAATCTGCTTTACCAGACCTCTCTGCGCTTTACAATGCTTCCCTGTGCTTTACCAGACCTCTCTGTGCTTTACAATGCTTCTCTATGCTTTACCAGACCTCTCTGTGCTTTACAATGCTTCCCTATGCTTTACCAGACCTCTCTGTGCTTTACAATGCTTCCCTATGCTTTACCAGACCTCTGTGCTTTTTACAATGCTTCCTATGCTTTACCAGACCTCTCTGTGCTTTACAATGCTTCCCTATGCTTTTACCAGACCTCTCTGCGCTTTTACAATGCTTCCCTGTGCTTTACCAGACCTCTCTGTGCTTTTACAATGCTTCTCTATGCTTTACCAGACCTCTCTGTGCTTTTTACAATGCTTCCCTATGCTTTACCAGACCCTCTGTGCTTTTACAATGCTTCCCCTATGCTTTACCAGACCTCTCTGTGCTTTACAATGCTTCCCTATGCTTTTACCACACCTCTCTGTGCTTTACAATGCTTCCCTATGCTTTACCAGACCTCTCTGTGCTTTTACAATGCTTCCCTATGTTTTACCAGACCTCTCTGCGCTTTTACAATGCTTCCCTGTGCTTTTACCAGACCTCTCTGTGCTTTTACAATGCTTCTCTATGCTTTACCAGACCTCTCTGTGCTTTTACAATGCTTCCTATGCTTTACCAGACCTCTCTGTGCTTTACAATGCTTCCCTATGCTTTACCAGACCTCTCTGTGTTTTACAATGCTTCCCTATGTTTTACCACACCTCTCTGTGCTTTACAATGCTTCCCTATGCTTTACCAGACCTCTCTGTGCTTTACAATGCTTCTCTATGCTTTACCAGACCTCTCTGTGCTTTACAATGCTTCCCTATGCTTTACCACACCTCTCTGTGCTTTACAATGCTTCCCTATGCTTTACCAGACCTCTCTGTGCTTTACAATGCTTCTCTATGCTTTACCAGACCTCTCTGTGCTTTACAATGCTTCCCTATGCTTTACCAGACCTCTCTGTGCTTTACAATGCTTCCCTATGCTTTACCAGACCTCTCTGTGCTTTACAATGCTTCCCTATGCTTTACCAGACCTCTCTGTGCTTTACAATGCTTCCCTATGCTTTACCACACCTCTTTGTGCTTTACAATGCTTGATCAGCCCCAGTGTGTCTAGGTAACAAGCTCAGGTGTGTCTGATTATTAAACTCACAGTGAAACCAGGACTGGATCAAACTGCTACTCCACCCGAGTCTGATTCCTATCCCTGATTTTTTGTTCTTTCTTATTTGGTAGCCAGCTTTCAAATTCAATTTAAAGTGAGTTTGGAGTTCATTTTAAAGCAGCATTTGTCACTGGTGAGCGTTTTAATAAATATTTATCAGACAGTGTATTCCCCCACTCCCATGTCTCTCTCTCTCTCTCTAAGCTCTGCAATAACAGTGGCAGTGCCTGTGGCTCCCAGGACACTGATATGATCTGGTGTTGGTGTCGTGGGCTATGGACCGTGACACCAGGGATTACACAGCCAGCTCGGACTTAACCCTTTCCCTGCTGCCTTAAATCGTCTCAACCAGGGGCCCCCTCTTCCACTCTCTGGTCCGAACCCTGTTCTGAATCGTTTAATCATTGAACCGATTCAGATAAACATTCCTTGTTTAATATAGCCAACCGGGATTGGAGCTGAAAACTCTGGACTCCACTATATACTGATCTGCTTTGGGATTATCAGGACCAGAGACACCAGAAATACAGAGAATGAGCGGAAAACCTGGACTGACTCAAGCTGCTCTGCAATGGGAGTCTCGCTAGCATGTGTCGGGTGACAGAGGGAGAGGAGACTGAGAGGAGAGCTCTCTGGAGCTCTGTGGATGACTGAATGGAGTCTCACTAGCATGTGTCGGGTGACAGAGGGAGAGGAGACTGAGAGGAGAGCTCTCTGGAGCTCTGTGGATGACTGAATGGAGTCTCACTAGCATGTGTCGGGGTGACAGAGGGGAGGAGATGTGAGAGGAGAGCTCTCTGGAGCTCTGTGGATGACTGAATGGAGTCTCACTAGCATGTGTCGGTGTCGGGTGACAGAGGGAGAGGAGACTGAGAGCTCTGTGGATGAGAGCTCTCTGGAGCTCTGTGGATGACTGAATGGAGTCTCACTAGCATGTGTCGGGTGACAGAGGGAGAGGAGACTGAGAGGAGAGCTCTCTGGAGCTCTGTGGATGACTGAATGGAGTCTCACTAGCATGTGTCGGGTGACAGAGGGAGAGGAGACTGAGAGGAGAGCTCTCTGGAGCTCTGTGGATGACTGAATGGAGTCTCACTAGCATGTGTCGGGTGACAGAGGGAGAGGAGACTGAGAGGAGAGCTCTCTGGAGCTCTGTGGATGACTGAATGGAGTCTCACTAGCATGTGTCGGGTGACAGAGGAGAGGAGACTGAGGAGAGCTCTCTGGGAGATGCTCTCTGGAGCTCTGTGGATGACTGAATGGAGTCTGAGGAGAGCTCTGGAGCATGTGTCACGGGTGACAGAGGAGAGGAGACTGAGAGGAGAGCTCGAGCTCTGTGGATGACTGAATGGAGTCTCACTAGCATGTGTCGGGTGACAGAGGGAGAGGAGACTGAGAGGAGAGCTCTCTGGAGCTCTGTGGATGACTGAATGGAGTCTCACTAGCATGTGTCGGGTGACAGAGGGAGAGGAGACTGAGAGGAGAGCTCTCTGGAGCTCTGTGGATGACTGAATGGAGTCTCACTAGCATGTGTCGGGTGACAGAGGGGAGGAGACTGAGAGGAGAGCTCTCTGGAGCTCTGTGGATGACTGAATGGAGTCTCACTAGCATGTGTCGGGTGACAGAGGGAGAGGAGACTGAGAGGAGAGCTCTCTGGAGCTCTGTGGATGACTGAATGGAGTCTCACTAGCATGTGTCGGGTGACAGAGGGAGAGGAGACTGAGAGGAGAGCTCTCTGGAGCTCTGTGGATGACTGAATGGAGTCTCACTAGCATGTGTCGGGTGACAGAGGGAGAGGAGACTGAGAGGAGAGCTCTCTGGAGCTCTGTGGATGACTGAATGGAGTCTCACTAGCATGTGTCGGGTGACAGGAGGAGAGGAGAGCTCTCTGGAGCTCTGTGGATGAGAAGGAGAGCTCTCTGGAGCTCTGGAGCTGGATGACTGAATGGAGTCTCACTAGCATGTGTCGGGTGACAGAGGAGAGGAGACTGAGAGGAGAGCTCTCTGGAGCTCTGTGGATGACTGAATGGAGTCTCACTAGCATGTGTCGGGTGACAGAGGGAGAGGAGACTGAGAGGAGAGCTCTCTGGAGCTCTGTGGATGACTGAATGGAGTCTCACTAGCATGTGTCGGGTGACAGAGGGAGAGGAGACTGAGAGGAGAGCTCTCTGGAGCTCTGTGGATGACTGAATGGAGTCTCACTAGCATGTGTCGGGTGACAGAGGGAGAGGAGACTGGGAGGAGAGCTCTCTGGAGCTCTGTGGATGACTGAATGGAGTCTCACTAGCATGTGTCGGGTGACAGAGGGAGAGGAGACTGAGAGGAGAGCTCTCTGGAGCTCTGTGGATGACTGAATGGAGTCTCACTAGCATGTGTCGGGTGACAGAGGGAGAGGAGACTGTGGAGGAGAGCTCTCTGGAGCTCTGTGGATGACTGAATGGAGTCTCACTAGCATGTGTCGGGTGACAGAGAGGAGAGGAGACTGAGAGGAGAGCTCTCTGGAGCTCTGTGGATGACTGGATGGAGTCTCACTAGCATGTGTCGGGTGACAGAGGGAGAGGAGACTGAGAGGAGAGCTCTCTGGAGCTCTGTGGATGACTGAATGGAGTCTCACTAGCATGTGTCGGGTGACAGAGGGAGAGGAGACTGAGAGGAGAGCTCTCTGGAGCTCTGTGGATGACTGAATGGAGTCTCACTAGCATGTGTCGGGTGACAGAGGGAGAGGAGACTGAGAGGAGAGCTCTCTGGAGCTCTGTGGATGACTGAATGGAGTCTCGCTAGCATGTGTCGGGTGACAGAGGGAGAGGAGACTGAGAGGAGAGCTCTCTGGAGCTCTGTGGATGACTGAATGGAGTCTCACTAGCATGTGTCGGGTGACAGAGGGGAGGAGACTGAGAGGAGAGCTCTCTGGAGCTCTGTGGATGACTGAATGGAGTCTCACTAGCATGTGTCGGGTGACAGAGGGAGAGGAGACTGAGAGGAGAGCTCTCTGGAGCTCTGTGGATGACTGAATGGAGTCTCACTAGCATGTGTCGGGTGACAGAGGGAGAGGAGACTGAGAGGAGAGCTCTCTGGAGCTCTGTGGATGACTGAATGGAGTCTCACTAGCATGTGTCGGGTGACAGAGGGAGAGGAGACTCGGGTGACAGAGAGGAGAGCTCTCTGGAGCTCTGTGGATGACTGAATGGAGTCTCACTAGCATGTGTCGGGTGACAGAGGGAGAGGAGACTGAGAGGAGAGCTCTCTGGAGCTCTGTGGATGACTGAATGGAGTCTCACTAGCATGTGTCGGGTGACAGAGGGAGAGGAGACTGAGAGGAGCTCTCTGGAGCTCTGTGGATGACTGAATGGTCTCACTAGCATGTGTGGATGACAGAGGGAGGAGAGGAGACTGAGAGGAGCTCTCTGGAGCTCTGTGGATGACTGAATGGTCTCACTAGCATGTGTCGGGGTGACAGAGGGAGAGGAGACTGAGAGGAGAGCTCTCTGGAGCTCTGTGGATGACTGAATGGAGTCTCACTAGCATGTGTCGGGTGACAGAGGGAGAGGAGACTGAGAGGAGAGCTCTCTGGAGCTCTGTGGATGACTGAATGGAGTCTCACTAGCATGTGTCGGGTGACAGAGGGGGAGGAGACTGAGAGGAGAGCTCTCTGGAGCTCTGTGGATGACTGAATGGAGTCTCACTAGCATGTGTCGGGTGACAGAGGGAGAGGAGACTGAGAGGAGAGCTCTCTGGAGCTCTGTGGATGACTGAATGGAGTCTCACTAGCATGTGTCGGGTGACAGAGGGGAGAGGAGACTGAGAGGAGAGCTCTCTCTGGAGCTCTGTGGATGACTGAGTGGAGTCTCGCTAGCATGTGTCGGGTGACAGAGGGAGAGGAGAGCTCTCTGGAGCTCTGTGGATGACTGAATGGAGTCTCACTAGCATGTGTCGGGTGACAGAGGGAGAGGAGACTGAGAGGAGAGCTCTCTGGAGCTCTGTGGATGACTGAATGGAGTCTCACTAGCATGTGTCGGGTGACAGAGGGAGAGGAGACTGAGAGGAGAGCTCTCTGGAGCTCTGTGGATGACTGAATGGAGTCTCACTAGCATGTGTCTGGAGCTCTGTGGATGACTGAATGGAGTGACAGATGTGTCGGGACAGAGGAGACTGAGAGGAGAGCTCTCTGGAGCTCTGTGGATGACTGAATGGAGTCTCACTAGCATGTGTCGGGTGACAGAGGGAGAGGAGACTGAGAGGAGAGCTCTCTGGAGCTCTGTGGATGACTGAATGGAGTCTCACTAGCATGTGTCGGGTGACAGAGGGAGAGGAGACTGAGAGGAGAGCTCTCTGGAGCTCTGTGGATGACTGAATGGAGTCTCACTAGCATGTGTCGGGTGACAGAGGAGAGGAGACTGAGAGGAGAGCTCTCTGGAGCTCTGTGGATGACTGAATGGAGTCTCACTAGCATGTCGGGTGACAGAGGGGGAGGAGACTGAGAGGAGAGCTCTCTGGAGCTCTGTGGATGACTGAATGGAGTCTCAGCTAGCATGTGTGTGGGGTGACAGAGGAGAGGAGACTGAGAGGAGAGCTCTCTGGAGCTCTGTGGATGACTGAATGGAGTCTCACTAGCATGTGTCGGGTGACAGAGGGAGAGGAGACTGAGAGGAGAGCTCTCTGGAGCTCTGTGGATGACTGAATGGAGTCTCACTAGCATGTGTCGGGTGACAGAGGGAGAGGAGACTGAGAGGAGAGCTCTCTGGAGCTCTGTGGATGACTGAATGGAGTCTCACTAGCATGTGTCGGGTGACAGAGGGAGAGGAGACTGAGAGGAGAGCTCTCTGGAGCTCTGTGGATGACTGAATGGAGTCTCACTAGCATGTGTCGGGTGACAGAGGGAGAGGAGACT
>CM072712.1:4439202-4604202 GCA_036884735.1 Huso huso | reverse complement strand
CCCGGGAGTGAGGGAGCCAGGGATCAGAGTAACGCTGGTGGCTGTAGCCCCCCCTAGAGGAGGAGGAGGAGGAGGAGCTCCCCCAGTGGTGGTGCTGCCCGCTGGGCTGGGGGGGCCGGGGGGCTGACCTGTGCGGGGCCCTGCTGGAGAGTCTCTGATCCGCTTCCACTGGGGCCCCTCCCTGGCTCCGGGTCCTGTCTGTGTCACCCGACCGGGACTGATGAGGCGCCTGACACCGCTGCTCCGGGCCTGGGCTTGGGTCTGGTTCTGGTTCTGGTTCTGTCCTGCGTGGGCTCCTGGGTGTCCTGTCTGTGCCGGCTGGGCTCCCCTCCCCCCTGCTCCCCTCTCTCCGGTACCTCGACTCCTGCCTCAGTTCCTTCCCCGAGCCCCCTCTCCGAATCTCCCTCCCCCCTATCCCTCTGCCCTCGCAAAGTCAGCTGTGTCTCCTCTTCCCTCACGCCCCCCTCTCTCGTCTCCCCTTCCCTCACCCCCCCCCCTCGGCTCCTAGCAGATGAATCTCCTCCGTCTCCCCCCTCTCTGTCCGAGACCTCCCCCCGCTCCACCCTCCTCTCCTGCCCAGATCCTTCCTCTCTCCTCCTCCTCCTCGTCCTCTGGAGCAGCGACGCTGTTTCTGTCTCGTTTTGGGGGTCCCCCCTCCCCTCGGTCTCGTTCTGGGGGTCCCCCCTCCCCTCGGTCTCGCTCTGGGGGTCCCCCCTCCCCGCGGTCTCGCTCTGGGGGTCCCCCCTCCCCTCGGTCTCGTTCTGGGGGTCCCCCCTCCCCTCGGTCTCGCTCTGGGGGTCCCCCCTCCCCTCGGTCTCGTTCTGGGGGTCCCCCCTCCCCTCGGTCTCGCTCTGGGGGTCCCCCCTCCCCTCGGTCTCGCTCTGGGGGTCCCCCCTCCCCTCGGTCTCGTTCTGGGGTCCCCCTCCCCGGTCTCGCTCTGGGGTCCCCCCTCCCTCGGTCTCGTTCTGGGGGTCCCCCTCCCTGGGTCTCGCTCTGGGGTCCCCCACCCCTCGGTCTTTCCTCTGGGGTCCCCCTCCCCCGGTCTGCAGGGGTCCCCCCCCTGAACGGAACTCTGGGGTCCCGAGCGACCGGCTGGATGGAGCTCTGGGGCTTTCCCCCCTGAGGTCTGCTCAGGGGCTTTACCCCCTCCCCTGGGGCCACTCTGGGGTCCCCCATTACCAGACCTCAATGTCTTAACATGCTTCCCCCAAAGAAAATTTACACACACATTTTTCTATGCTTTTCCCATGGTTATTGTACGAATTTATCATAGTTTACACAGGTTTGTTTTCTAATATGCTTTACAATGCTTCTCTATGCTTTACCAGACCTCCACAATGTCCCTTTATTTTTCTATGCTTTTCCCATTTACCAGACCTCTCTGTGCTTTACAATGCTTCCTATGCTTTTACCAGACCTCTCTGTGTTTACAATGGTTTGTTTTACCAGACCTCTCTGTGCTTTACAATGCTTCCCTATGCTTTACCAGTCCTCTCTGTGCTTTACAATGCTTCCCTATGCTTTACCAGACCTCTCTGTGCTTTACAATGCTTCCCTATGCTTTACCAGACCTCTCTGTGCTTTACAATGCTTCCCTATGCTTTACCAGACCTCTCTGTGCTTTTACAATGCTTCCTATGCTTTACCAGACCTCTCTGTGCTTTACAATGCTTCCCTGTGCTTTACCAGACCTCTCTGTGCTTTACAATGCTTCCCTATGCTTTACCTCCCCTCTCTGTGCTTTACAATGCTTCCCTATGCTTTACCAGACCTCTCTGTGCTTTACAATGCTTCCCTATGCTTTACCAGACCTCTCTGTGCTTTACAATGCTTCCTATGCTTTTTACCAGACCTCTCTGTGCTTTACAATGCTTCCCTATGCTTTACCAGACCTCTCTGTGCTTTTACAATGCTTCCCTATGCTTTACCAGACCTCTCTGTGCTTTTACAATGCTTCCCTATGCTTTACCAGACCTCTCTGTGCTTTTCCAATGCTTCCCTATGCTTTACCACACCTCTCTGTGCTTTACAATGCTTCCCTATGCTTTACCAGTCCTCTCTGTGCTTTACAATGCTTCCCTATGCTTTACCAGACCTCTCTGTGCTTTAAGCGGGTAAACTATCCTCCAAGTCCAGAGAGGTTGTGCTAAGATTATACAATGCTCTAGTTAGTTAGTTATATGGATTAGACACGCCCCTGATTTAGAGGCTGAATATAACATTACCTTCTGGACGATCGTGGTTCCTGATTGGCCGACACCGAGCGTCTGTTCCCGCCCCCCGCTCCCCGATTGGCCGACCCGTCCTGGTAGGGGCGGAGTCTCTGGGCCGTGTCCTCCTGAGCAGGGGGCGGGTTCAGGCGAGCGCCCGCCCTCTGCTCCTCCAATGGGGAGTCTTGCCTGTACAGGGGAAGCCTCTCCTGATGGGCTGGAGGGAAGTCCGGCCGGTAGAACGCGGCAACATCCTGGGTGTCTCTGTAAATGGATACTGGCCCCTGATTGGCTGCCGGTGAGTGCTGTGGGCGGGGGTTCCGGGGCACTGCCTGTCTGTTCTCCGGGCTGCTCATGAAAAGCGGGTGCGAGGGCGGGTATTCCGGGGGGCGCACAGCTGATACCACAGCCCCGTACCCCCGCTGAATTGGGGTTCCCAGACGGGAGGGAGGGTGGGAGTCCTGCCAGGGCTGCAGCGGCTCTGGGAGGGGCGACAGGCAGGTTCTCCTCCTCTCCGCTATCCCCAGCCCACAGCTCTTAGTGCAGGAGGACCAGGGGCCCCATGGCCCCCAGATCCCCCCTAGAGGGACCCCCTCTGCAGGGTCCGGTGCCTGCCTGCTCGTCCGGACTGAATCCTGGAAGAACCGAGAAGAAGAACCGGGAGTCACATCACGCTTAATGCGGCTTCACATTCCTACGCAGGTATAAATACGTTCTTCATTTAAGCAGTTAAAAACAAACACTTTTGGAGAACGCCTTCACATACAAAGCGAAGCTACAACAGGACTCCCGCTTCAGTCTGGATAACTCTACTCTGTAAACCCTCGTTTCACAATCGACAGCAAACTCCCGCGAGCTTGCCAGGGCGAGGTGCCAATCTGCCCGCCGATCTTGAGACGGGGCCACCACGGTCACCTCATCAGATCCACTCCCAGCTAAAATAACCCACGGGAACGCCTGGAAGGCTTTGGAAAAAAAAAGAATCAAAACACTTGTTTTTTTTTTGGTTTTGTTTTGTCTTGATAAGATCTTCCGAAACATTTCTGCCCCACAGCCCAGGGCGTAGGGGGCCCTGAATACCAAGACGGGATAAGACACGGCTTGTTTAGTCAAAGCTAAATTATTATTGTCATGAATTAGTCATGGAGCAGGCGTTTTTATCCAAAGTGGCTTACAGAGACTAGGGGGGGTGGACTCTGCATCATCAACAACTGCTGCTGCTGGTGCTGCAGAGTCACTTCCAATAGGAGCTCGTTTGTTTTACGTCTCATCCGAAGATGCTGCTTGCTCTGTACTGCTCTTGATATTAGAAGTTTTAAAAGGGGGGAACTATAAAGCGGAGAGCCACTCTGAGGCTTGGAGCCTGGTTTCAGGAGACTGTAGGTTTCAGGGCGCTGCGCGGCACACCAGGCAGGGAGACTTGGGGGGTTTGATACAGCAAACCTCAAACTAGGTCTCCCGGGGGTCTCCTGGAACCAGCTTTCAAGCTCCTGAGAAAGAACCAACACAAAATACGGGACGCACCTTCTTGTTGGCGTTGGTAAGCTGTATGTTCAGCATGAAGCAGCCCAGCAGAGCAGCAAGGAGGCAGCGCCTGGGAAACACAGGGGGAACCCGTCAATCAATCAATCAATCAATCAATCAATTAATCCATCCATCCATCCATCCATCCGTCCGTCAGTCAGTCAGTCAGTCAATCAATCAAACAATCCATCCATCCATCCATCAATCCATCAATCAATCAATCAGTGTCAGTCAGTCAATCCATCAATCAATCATCCATCCATCCATCCATCCATCCATCCGTCAGTCAGTCAGTCAGTCAGTCAGTCAATCCGTCAATCAATCCATCCATCCATCCATCCATCCATCCATCCGTCAGTCAGTCAGTCAGTCAGTCAGTCAGTCAGTCAGTCAGTCAGTCAGTCAGTCAATCCATCCATCCATCCATCCATCCATCCATCCATCATCAGTCAGTCAGTCAGTCAGTCATCCATCCATCCATCCATCCATCCATCCATCCATCCATCAATCAGTCAGTCAGTCAGTCAGTCAATCCATCAATCAATCAATCCATCCATCCATCCATCCATCCATCCAACCATCCATCAATCAGTCAGTCAGTCAATCAATCAAACAATCCATCAGTCAATCAATTAATCAATCAATCCATCCATCCATCAATCACATATACCATACATCACAACGATCCTGCCGCCTTCATTGATTCAGAGTGATGGAGGGGGACGGGGGTGAGGGGGGTTAGGGGGGAGGGGGAGAGGGGAGGAGAGGAGGGTTAGGGGGAAGGGGGAGGGAGAGGGGGAGAGGGGGATAGGGGGGGGGGGGTTGCCCCCACACCACCTTGGGAAATGTAAACAAACCTTTCTGTAGCAAACAGTTGAACAGCGAGAGAGAAAAGAGAGAGAGAGAGATAGATAGATAGATAGATAGATAGATAGATTTAATATTCAGTTAACATCCATTTGGCATTAGAAGTTATAAATAAGTAAAAAGCTTATATATATATACACACACACACACACACACACACACACACATATAGTCTCGCTAATAATGTAGAGCTGGCATTTACAGCATAAACTAAACCTTCTTAAACGCATATTAAGAAAGAAAGAAAGAAAGAAAGAAAGAAAGAAAGACGCAATCAGTCTATTAAAACTGATCCCGTGATAAGGTTGTTGTAATACACGGTGTACCTGCACGCTCTCATCCCCGGTGCTTTCTCCATCGTGGGTTTCCACGCTCCAAACGTCCTTTTCCTCGAGTGACTGGAAGTGAACGAGGGCACGAAGGCAGCGGCGGTGTTGACGGGTAGACCCAGTCCTCGGGGTCAGTGGCGCCCGGTCTGCGTCTCACTCCTCTCGGCTTCACTCGCGGATCAACAGTCGCTCGCCGATCCGGCTTCTCGTTCGCAGACAACAAATATTTTAAAAAAAACTTTAAAGGCGGGTCTGCTCCCCGTCCCTTGGATGAACTGGAGAGAGAGAGAGAGAGAGAGAGAGAGAGAGAGAGAGAGAGAGAAACAGATGTACAGATTGGATCGTGTTACAGGGATAGGAAGGTGGTTAATAGTTACTGTATTATTTTCAACACGGCATTACAGCAGTAGCCGTGTTAGTATAATAATAATAATAATAACAAATCATTTTAAAAAACGTAGTTGTTTATTAAAGTTTATTAAGCAACAGAAGACGCGAAATACTCACGAAGATAATCAAAAAAGGTTTTCACAAAGACTTTTATACACACACACATATATATATATAACCCCGCTCTGCCATTACCTTTAAAACCCGCAGCCTCTGTACGCAGCGCTTAGAAACACTGCAGCCCCACAGCATTCAAACGAACCCGCCAGTCCTTGTGTGTGTGTGGGGGGGGGGGGACCCCACTCCCATGTCACTCCGCCTCATTCAACGGGAAAACGGGGGGGGGGGTTGAACATGGAAGAATTGTATTTTTTGTTTTCTGCTGTTGTTTGTTGTTATTTCACGACCGGACAGCTAGGTGGCGCGGTTAACCTACCAAACAGAAACGGGAACCTGGAAAGCACGATATATGCAAGCAGCGCACAACCGTGTGAGAATAACTTGTAAGACTGTAATGCCGGTGTGCGCACGCGTGGATTACAGGTAACTGCTGTGGAAAGACTCTGGAACTGGAGACGCCAGGAATACGCCCAGATGACGTCAAAGCGACGTTCCTTTTCACTAGTTCTAGAACTTTTGCTCGCGTTGTTAGCAGTGTCCCGTAGACAAAAAAAATAACTGAACAAAAGTTACACCCAAAGTCGATGGACTGTGTCAGGGGGCTGCTGAAATCCGACCTGACTGTGTGTTTATACACGTGCCCCTGGCGAGCCAGCTACAAACACCCGCCTTTATAAGCGCCAGGGGCTCCAGGCTGGTGTAAAAACAGCAACGCGTTACAGCGCTGGCCCTCTGAGGGGGGTGCGGGGGGGGATTAGGAAACTGAAACTGTCCTTACTGTGGCTGTTTCAGTATTTCCCTTCTACAGCCTCGCTGCACACAGCGCTGGAGTTCAGGGCTGTGGAATATAGAATTTTGGGGGATTCTCTGGAACGCGCATTGAATTCGGGTTCTAGAAGGACCGCATTCTCTTGTAAAAAAAAAAAGAGTCAAAAACTCCCCAGCGGATTTTTAACTCGCCTTTAAGATCATAAGAAAGTTTACAAACGAGAGGAGGCCCCCATTCGGCCCATCTTGCTCGTTTGGTTGTTAGTAGCTTATTGATCCCAGAATCTCATCAAGCAGCTTCTTGAAGGATCCCAGGGTGTCAGCTTCAACAACATTACTGGGGAGTTGGTTCCAGACCCTCACAATTCTCTGTGTAAAAAAACAAGTGCCTCCTATTTTCTGTTCTGAATGCCCCTTTATCTAATCTCCGTTTGCGACCCCTGGTCCTTGTTTCTTTTTTCAGGTTGAAAAGGTCCCTTGAGGGGACGCGTGTTTGAAGGCTCGTGATTGGACACACACAGCCTTCAATTTGTTTGAATTGCCCTCCCGCTGAACCTGGTGTCAAATGTCGGCTTCTCTTTATTAAATACGTGAACTGGCTGCGGTGGCGCTGAGACCGAGCCGAGCCGAGCCGAGCCGAGCCTGCCCCTCTCTCCCCCCCTCGCTTTGTTTTATTTGAACACAGTTTCGTGCGTGAACTCTGCGGAGTTCGAGAAGGTGCCCTGGGGGCATAACTTTGAAAAACAACACCTAATAAAACAGGTGCAGATAGGACACGGAACATGACACAACGGTACACAGTGTCTAATGGGGTAGAGAATATCTCTGTGTGTGTTCAGTATTATAATCGCGGTATTTTATAATCAAACTCCAATAACCAGCGCCTGTTTTTTTGTTGTGTTCGTGCTGCAGTTCACAGAGCGCCCGTGTGTTTTTAGGCAGCCCCCCTCCTTGTGCTCTGGAAAGGGTACGGCGCTGTGTTTGCGCTGTCGCTGTTTGTATTTCTACAGACCAACACAAGATTTAAACAGACGCGCGGTTTTAAACGGGGCTGCAATGGAGAGCTTGAAGCGGTGTTATTACCCGCCCTGTTAGCTTTACACGCAGTCCGGAAAACACAAACGAGAACACAGCCCGGTGCCCATACTCTATGATTTGCAAATAACGCGCTGTCAATACAAAACACAACACATGCGTGTGTGGTCGCCTACGTCACCCGATTCCGAACGGGGGTTGCGTGGGGGGGGCGTGTCGCTTTAAAGTTCTCCCCCTCTCCAAACTTCCAGTTCTAGAATGTACCGCGGCTTAAGATTCTATCGGTGTAAACGTCATTGATACAAGAATCTAAATTAAACAGTGAATACCTTCTCTCTCTCTCTCTGTCTGTCTGTCTGTCTTCTCTCTCTCTCTCTCTCTCTCTCTCTGTCTGTCTTCTCTCTCTCTCTCTCTCTCTCTCTCTCTCTCTCTCTCAGAATCCAGTGTTATCTTCCCAGTTCTTGTTATTTGTAATATAGACGCGGTGCTTGTCTTGTGTGGCGCCGATGCGTTTCCTCGCTGCTTGCTGTCGGTATACGGAGGGTACTCTCAGCGCGCAACAGCAGCCCCTTCTTTTGTAAACGCAGCTGCTAAATTGATCGAAGGAAAGGCGGTGGCGGAACTCGGTGACACATTGATAAGAACTGCGGATCTGCAGTGACATGAGACATTTATCATAATAACAATACATAATTATAATATATAAAAAAGATTTTGCATGAGTAATGAAATTCTTTCCAGTTTTTTTTAAAGCAGTCAATATTTTTGTTTGGTGGTATTATTATTATTATTATTATTATTATTATTTCACTTTGAATTCTAATCTGGCTCTACACTGCGCTCCTATCCCATCCAATCCGAACCCGGTACACGGAACCGAACCGCGTGTTCCTTCGACACCCAGATCCCAGATCCATTCCTATCGTTGCTCTAACGAGGTCGTCAATGTGATGAAGCGTTAAAGGAAATGCAGGATGATCTTACTGGAAACGTGCCGCTGCTGCTGTCGCGTCTCCGTCCCTAAACCGCGTCTTTTATATTTGTCTCCACTCTCTCGAAACGGCGTTGCGGATTTGAAGCTGCAGAACCCATCTCAGCTCCGGCTTTCCGTCTCTCCTTCTTTCTCAGTCAGGGTGGACTCGCAGCCTCTGATCTACTGCGCTGGACTTTAATGACTCACAATCTCTAACACGGAGTGTGACTGACCGGGAACACGATTTCTCAAACTTTCCCGAACGCTTGTCATTGGACACACACACAGGACGCACACACAGGACACACGCACACACAGGACACACGCACACAGGACACACACGCACACACAGGACGCACACACAGGACACACGCACACACAGGACGCACACGCACACAAAGGACACACACACACAGGACACACGCACAGGACACACGCACAGGACGCACACACACAGGACACACACACACTCACACACACACACACACACACACACACCCACACTCTCAGCAGAAAAGTCGGCGTGTCTGCAACTAAATAAGGCTGAGCAATGCTAGAATAACTCCTATATAAATTAGCAGGGTCCATTGGGGAGGTGGCACCGTGACAGAGTTATCCAGCCTGCGATAGGAGTCTGGGCTCTGCTCCACTGGATTCTGTGTGTGGTGGGGGGGGGCAGTTGGCCGTAAACTAGAAGCGCGAGCCAACTCGGGCCAGAGCAGCAAACACTGAACAATCACGCGCTCCTGGGCCTCCCGGACAGACCTGTGATGTCACGGGGCGCGGGGGAAGGTGGCGGGACAGGGCTGGGGGGTCCCGTGTCATGTACTATTTAGCCAAAAAAAAGAGGGGCTAACAAAAATAAATAAAATAAAAAGAGATCAATAAAGAAACACGTACAGTATTGCTCAAAAAAAAGAATGACGTAACTGCTAAGAGACAGACACGATCCAGCTGGATCATACATTTCTTCCACAGACAGGTCGACGGTGGAGATGAGAAAAGAGAAAGAGAGAGGAGAATAATAATGCATTAGTATTATTATTATTATTATTATTATAAGGAAATACATGCACCGAACTGTCGCCTCATATTCCATAGACAGCATTTAAACTTGAATCAATCAGTCACGAGACATGTTAAATGTCTTCTATCTCTGTCTATTGTCGATCCAGGTTCCCCCGAGACTCCCCCCCCCGAACCACGATCCACACACACACAGAACAGACACACACACAGCACAGACACACACACACAGCACAGACAGACAGATCCACTGGACACACACAGACACACAGTGGACAGAGACACACACACACACTGTCGCCTCATATTCCATAGACAGCATTTAAACTTGAATCAATCAGTCACACACACGCACACACACAGCACAGACACAGAGACACACACACGCACAGCACAGACACAGAGACACACACACACAGACACACACACAGCACAGACACACACACAGCACAGACACAGAGACACACACACGCACAGCACAGACACAGAGACACACACACGCACAGCACAGACACACAGCACAGACACAGACACACAGCACAGACACAGAGACACACACACGCACACACACACACACACACAGACACAGACACACACACACAGAGACACACACACAGCACAGACACACACACACACAGACACACACACACACAGCACACACACACACAGAGACACACAGACACACACACACACACACACACACACACAGAGACACACACACACAGCACAGACACAGAGACACACACACGCACAGCACAGACACAGAGACACACACAGAACAAACACAGACACACACAGACATACACACACACACACACACAGACACATACACACACACACACAATCACAGACACACACACACACACACAGACAGACACTCTCTCTCACACAGACACGCACACAGACTGTATTTGTTTTAGTAACAGTAACATGGCGTTGTTTTTAAACTCTTATTTCAGTCTCTGAAACGTTGCCAGGTCCACTCAAAGTGTTTCTATAAAAAGTTACCCGGAAATCCCGAATTCCAGGGGGTGCGGCAGCAAGAGATTTAATGCGTCTTTATTTATTTATTTATTCACTGAAGTAAAAAAAAACACCAAACCGCTGCACCCACAACCCACTACAAGCTAACAGCCGCCGCCCGGGTCTCTCACTAACTGCCCCCTGCGGTCTTTCTGTCTGACAGGCGAGAGATTTCTACAGTTTGCAAAATGCTTATCCGATTAAAGCGACTTCCAGAGACTACAGCGCGTGTGAACTACGCATCAGCTTCAGAGTCACAGCAACTCCTCACCCGAAGGACGGAGCACAAGGAGGTTCAGTGACTTGCTCAGGGTCTCACACAGCGAGTCAGGGAGTGAGCCTCGTCTTTACACACCGGACCAAACAGCCTGGGTCCAGCTGACCCTGTCTCTTCTATCAGTTCATATGTGCAGCTGACCCTGTCTCTTCTATCAGTTCATATGTGCAGCTGACCCTGTCTCTTCTATCAGTTCATATGTGCAGCTGACCCTGTCTCTTCTATCAGTTCATATGTGCAGCTGACCCTGTCTCTTCTATCAGTTCATATGTGCAGCTGACCCTGTCTCTTCTATCAGTTCATATGTGCAGCTGACCCTGTCTCTTCTATCAGTATAATAATAATATTAATATCTAAGTGAGTTACACGCTGTTTTTCACTCACTCAAGGTCATAGCGGGAGGCGCACTTCCTGTTGACAGTAACAGAAGCGGCAGCGAGGGGGGGGTTGGGGTGGGGGGGTCCAGTTTTTTTTTTTTTTTTTCCATTAGTTTATGTGGAATCTTTCCAGACTAGAGGATGTCGGCGTTCCTGTCGGATGAACTTCCCGACAGAGATAAAAAAAATAAATAAATAAAAAATACAAGGAGGGTCTCATCGGATCTGATTCACGTGCCGGGTTTCAAAAAACCAAGAACCGGACCAGAGCGTTTATTACAAAATAAACTTTATTATCATTATTATTACAAGACAATAAAGACATGTCAGCTGCTCTCGTTACAAACGTGATGATGATTATTATTATTATTATTAATTAATCAATCAATCAGCAGACACTTTTATCCAGAGCGACTTAGAGACTAGGGGGGGTGAACTCTGCATCATCAACAACTGCTGCTGCTGCTGCAGAGTCACTTCCAATAGGACCTCGTTTGTTTTGCATCTCATCCGCAGGACGGAGTACAAGGAGGTGAAGTGACTTGCTCAGGGTCACACACACACACGCGCACGCACACGCACGCACAGGGAGTCAGTGGCTGAGCCGGGATTTGAACCTCCTGGGGTAACACGCCCCCTTTCTCTAGCCGCTGGACCTCCGATCCTGCTGCAGAGTGATTGTAAAACAAAGCGATGAAGTCGACACCTGAACATATTGACCCTTCACACCCCAGGTCTGATTCTCCTTCGATTTGGAAACGGCAGGTTATCTTGTAGCAGGTGTGGTTAACCCTTTCCTCTCCTCTCCTCCACTGAGAGACACAGAGCGCTGGGGGGGGGGGCTGTGTAGCGGTCTCTCAGAACCCCTCCTCCTCCGCTCCCCCTCCTCTCCTCTTCTCCCTCAGCTCTCTCAGTCTGTCCATCGTCTCGTTAACCCCTCGCTCTCCGAGCTGCCTTCCGTCCCGCGTGCGAACACTCACCGAGCCACGAGACTGCTCCTTCTGTCCAACCACTGAGACAGACAGGAGAGAGATCAAACACACACACACACACACAGACTGCTCCTTCTGTCCAACCACTGAGACAGACAGGAGAGAGATCAAACCCACACACACACAGACTGCTCCTTCTGTCCAACCACTGAGACAGACAGGAGAGAGATCAAACACACACACACACACACAGACTGCTCCTTCTGTCCAACCACTGAGACAGACAGGAGAGAGATCAAACACACACACACACACACACACACACACACACACACACACTCCTCACCCAGTATGAAGTTGTACTGGGCCAGCTGAGCGCTGCGAATCTTCTTATTTAAGGTGGCTCCTCGATCCAGGTCCACTTCCACCATGAAGCCAGCCTGCTGGAACTGCCGGTGCACCTTAAGAGAGTCGGGAGCAGAGCACAGGCACCCCCGATTACAACCCCACAGCTACCAACACAGGGACGGGAACCAGACTCCCGCTGCACAGCCCTGGCAAACCCCACAGCTACCAACACAGGGACGGGAACCAGACTCCCGATGCACAGCAGTGTGATCCAGTCATATCTATCTACAGGGATGGCAATCAGACTCCCGCTGCACAGCAGTGTGATCCAGTCATATCCATCTACAGGGATGGGAATCAGACTCCCGCTGCACAGCACTGTGATCCAGTCTATCTATCTACAGGGATGGGAATCAGACTCCCGCTGCACAGCAGTGTGATCCAGGCTATCTATCTACAGGGACGGGAACCAGACTCCCGCTGCACAGCAGTGTGATCCAGTCATATCTATCTACAGGGATGGGAATCAGACTCCTGCTGCACAGCAGTGTGATCCAGTCATATCTATCTACAGGGATGGGAATCAGACTCCCGATGCACAGCAGTGTGATCCAGTCATATCTATCTACAGGGACGGGAATCAGACTCCCGCTGCACAGCAGTGTGATCCAGTCCTGGTTTCACTAGGAGTTTAATAATCAGACACACCTGAGCTTGTTAGCTAGACACACTGGGGCTGATCAAGCTGGTAGCAGTAAAACCTGGACTGGGTGACGCTGCTGTGCAATGGGAGTCTGATTCCCGTCCCTGGACTGGGTGAATGGTATATTCAGGCTCACCTCCTGGGCGTAGTGCTCAGTGCTGCCCCCTACTGGAATCACCATCACCTGAGAGGGAGAGAGCCAGAAAGGCCTGCAATGAGAGAGACACAGAGAGAGGACAATTAACAACAATTACATGACAATTACAAAAACAATTACAATTACAAGAACAATTACGCAGGAGCGTGCCAAGAGTCAACCACAGTTAATTACACTTACATACTGTCACTGCAATAAATTACAAAGTGCAGAGTTACATTGGAAAGGACCCCCCAGTTAAACACTGTACTGTACTGTATTGAATTGAATTGAATTGTATTGAATTGAATTGAATTGTATTGTATTGAATTGAATTGTGCTGTATTGAAATATTTACCATTTCCCTGCGTAGTTCTCTGCCAGTATAGCGATCATCCTCTCCACTGATCCCAGTATAGCGCGGTGAATCATGACTGGTCTCTCGGACTCTCCCTCCTGACTGTGAACGAGAGACAGACAGCCGGCACCCCTTCATTACTGGGGGGTTTCTAGAAGCGACACCCCCCCCCCCCCCCCCGACACACACCCCTGCGCTCCGATTGGCTCGGCCTCTCACCTGACGTAGCTGAGGTCGAATCTGATTGGCAGCTGGAAGTCCAGCTGGATGGTGGCGCACTGATGGGAGCGGCCAATCGCGTCCTTGATCTGAATATCGATCTGGAGAGAGGAGATTCACAGCGTCTGTTAATGGCCCTGCTTTCTCAGTGAATACCCCTGCATCGCAGTATCGGGTTAGGGTCGCACCTTGGGTCCATAGAACGCTCCGTCTCCTGGGTTCAGCTCCCAGGGCTCCCCAAACTCCTCCAGGCTGCTCTGCAGCTGCTGCAGAGAGAGAGAGAGAGAGGGGTGAGGAGAGGAGGACCAGAGAGAGAGAGAGAGAGAGAGAGAGAGAGAGAGAGAGAGAGAGAGAGGGGGGGGGAGAGAGAGAGAGAGCAGAGAGAGAGAAAGAAAGAGATAGGGGTGAGGAGAGGAGGACCAGAGAGAGAGAGAGGGAGACACACACAGATTCAGAGACAGACACACCCACCCACATACAGACAGAGACAGACACACACAGAGATAGACACACAGACAGACAGACAGAGATAGACACACACACACAAACACAGACACAGACAGACACACACACAGACAGACAGACACACTGACAGCCCCCTCACCTTCTCAGCATTGTCCCACATCTCGGGGTCCCCCATGAATTTGTCGGGGCGCGTGGAGAGGTAGAGCCGGAAGGAGAACCCCAGCACGGAGTAGACAGCCTGCAGGAACTGCAGACACCCCCTCATCTCAGAGTGGAGCTGCAGGGGGGTTATCGAATGTTAATCGAATGCCTGACTGCACTGTAATCGATCGATGACGTGGATCAGCTTTCAGCTGCACTGCAGTTTAACTGCAATTCATTACGGATGGCACGGGCTGGTCACCCCCCCCTCCCCCCCCCTCCCCGCTCACCTGCTGGGGGGTGCAGAAGATGTGTGCGTCGTCCTGGATGAACCTGCGCACCCGGGTGAGTCCGGTCAGCGCCCCCGAGTTCTCGTTCCGATGCAGCACCCCGAAATCAGCGAGGCGCAGCGGCAGCTCCCTCCAGGAGCGGGGGCGATGCTCGAACATCAGACTGGGGGAGCGATTATGAAGAAGAAGAAGGAGAATAATAATAAAAACAATAATAATAATAAAAACAATAATAATAATAATAATAATAATAGAGTCATTCAGCAGACGCTTTTATCCAGAGCGATTTACAGAGACTAGGGGGGTGAACTCTGCATCATCAACAACTGCTGCTGCTGCTGCAGAGTCACTTCCAATAGGAGCTCGTTTGTTTTACGTCTCACCCGAAGGACGGAGCACAAGGAGGTGAAGTGACTTGCTCAGGGTCACACACACGCACACGCACACGCACGCACGCACACACACAGTGAGTCAGTGTCTGAGCCGGGTCGGTACCAGTGGCCGGGGCAGTTCATGGGTTTGAGGGCGAAGGTGTCTGTCTCGACCCTGAAGGAGAACATGCTGTCTCTGTAGTGCTGCCAGTGGCCCGAGCGCTCCCACAGACGACAGCTGAAGATATTCGGGGTCACCACCTCCGTGTAGCCCCTCTGCCTGTACTCGCTCTGAAACACGGGACAGGGGAGCGGAGTCAGCCTTTCAAACTCCAGGGCTTCTTCAAAAAGGTAAAACCAGAAAACACCGTCTTCAATAGCAGCCTCGTTTCCATTGCACAGCGGTGTGATCCAGTCCTGCTTTCACAAGGAGTTTAATAATCACACACACCTGAGCTTGTTAGCTAGACACACTGGGGCTGATCAAGCTGGTAGCAGTAAAACCTGGACTGGATCACACTGCTGTGCAACAGGAGTCTGGTTCCCAGCCCTGTAGATAGACAGTCACTGGCTGCAGTGAGACTCTCACCTTGATGAAGTCGGTGAGCGTGTTGTAGAGGTGAGCTCCCTTAGGCAGGAAGAAGCAGCTCCCTGGACTCAACTCATGAAAAAAATACAACTCCTGATCCTGAGAGAGAGAGAGAGAGAGAGAGAGAGAGAGAGAGAGAGAGAGAGGGGCGAGAGAAAGACAGACACAGACGAGACAGAGACACAGACGAGAGACAGAGACGAGAGAGAGGAGAGGGGGAGAGAAGAGGAGTGAGAGAGAGAGAGGAGGAGAGGTGAGAGAGAGAGAGAGAGGGGGAGTAAGGAGAGAGGAGAGGGGTAGTGAGAGAGGAGAGAAGGGAGGGAGAGAGGAGAGGGGTAGTGAGAGAGAGGAGAGAGAAGGGAGGGAGAAAGGAACAGGAGGAGAGGGAGTGAGAACAAAGGAGGAGAGGGGAAGGAGAGAGAGGAATGGGAGAGGAGGGAAGAGACAGGGGGTGAGAGAGGAAGGAGGGGGAGAGGAGAGAGGAGCAGGGAAAGGGGGAGTGAGAGAGAGAGGAGAAGGGAGAGAGGAAAGTTCAGTTTGTCTTGTAGCATTATGGGATGTGATCACGATGCTATTCAACACGCACAGAATAAAATAAAAACACAGTTAATCCCCCCCCCTGCCCCCCCCCCAGTTACCCGTCCGATCCGCCGGTGGTCCCTCCCCCTCGCCTCCTCCCGCTCCTGCTCCCAGTCTCTCAGGAGCCGGCTCTCCGGGAAGGAGACCCCGATCACCCGGTGGAGCGGGGGCAGAGAGGGGTCCCCCCGCCACTGCGCTGAGGAGGACTGAAGACACAAGAGACAGGGGCAGGGTTAGACGAGTCCGTGATGCCATGTGTGGGCTTTGGAAACACAATTCTTTTTATTGTCATGCCAACAAAGCCAATTTGAATTTGAATTGAGAGAGGAGAGAGGAGAGAGGAGAGAAGAGAGGAGAGGAGAGAGAGGAGAGGAGAGAAGAGAGAGGAGAAGAGAGAAGAGACAGGGGAGAGGAGACAAGAGAGGAGAGGAGAGAGAGGGGACAAGAGAGAGGAGAGAGGAGAGAAGACAGGAGACAAGAGAGAGGAGAGAGAGGAGAGGAGAGAGAGGAGAGGAGAGAGAAGAGAGAAGAGAGAAGAGAGGAGAGAAGAGAGAGGAGAAGAGAGAGGAGACAAGAGAGGGAGAGAGAGAGAGAGAGAGAGAGAGAGGAGAGGAGAGGAAGAGAGGGAGAGGAGAGAAGAGAGAGGAGAGAGAGAGAGATCAAGAGAGAGGAGAGAGGAGAGAAGAGAGAGGGGACAAGAGAGAGGAGAGAGGAGAGAAGAGAGAGGAGAGAGAGGAGAGGAGACAGGGGAGAGAAGAGAGGAAAGGCGAGGAGAGAGGAGGGAAGAGAGACAGGGGACAAGAGACAAGAAAGAGGAGACAGGGAGGAGAGAGAGAAGAGAGGACAGAGGAGAGACAAGAGAGAGGAGAGAGGTGAGAAGAGAGAGGAGAGAGGAGACAGGAGAGAGGAGAGAAGAGAAGATAGGAGACAAGAGAGAGGAGAGAGAGGAGAGGAGAGAGGAAATAGGAGACAAGAGAGAGGAGAGAGGAGAGAAGAGACACAGGGGTTACACTCTGACACTCTCCATACCCTAACCCTACACACACTGGGGCTGATCAGGCTGGCAGCAGTGAAACCTGGACTGGGTGACGCTGCTGTGCAACGGGAGTCTGATTCCCAGCCCTGCTCCCTCCTCGCTCACCTTGAGGAGTTTGAATGCCTTGATCTTCCCTGTGTGAGGGAGGTGGGGGCCCCTGCACAGGTCCACCAGAGAGCCGCACCTGCAACACAACGAGGGGGGCACACTGTTAAAAAAAAATAATAATCTGCCTCTTTCACGGGCCACTCAATACAAACACTGCCATCCACTCAAAAAAACAAAACAAAACACACAATCTTCCTTAAAACAATACCTGTAAACCGTAGCCGTCTGCGTCGTTATCTTCTCCTCGATAATCTGCAATTTGAATTTGTTGTGCTGCAAAAAAAAAAAAACATAAAAACACAATCTTACTCATTTTACATACCCGGGATAGTGAATAATTCAATCTGTACTAGCAATGACGCAACACTGGCGACACCTAGTGTCAATTTACTGCAATTACACCTCCGTGCATATCCACGTGTTTAAAACGCTGCCTTTATTCAAAGTGAAGAATCTCAATGCAGCAGCCGGAGCGTCAGCGACAAACTAAATCGTACCTTGAACAGCTCCAGCAGCTCCCCCCTGGTCACCTCCAGCCTCTCGAACGCCTGCCTCTCTCGGGTCATCCTTGCAGCGCTGGGATCATTGCTGTGCACAGCTGCTTCTTGGATGACCTGGGAGAATAAATCAGATTGAAACTGGTTTATTAAAAACAGAAGCGACACCTGCACAACGGGGAGGGATAACAAAAAAGAGAGACCAGGAGAGAGAATAAAGAGAGAGAGAGAAAGAGAAACAAAGAGACAGATTAAAACAGACAGACAGACAGAGAGAGACAAGAGACAGGGAGAGAGAGAAACACAGACAGACAGAAAGAGAATCACAGACAGACAGAGAGAGAGAGAGAGAGAGAGAGAGAGAGAGAGAGAGAGAGAGAGAGAGAGAGAGAGAGAGAAACAGGCAGGCAGACAGGCAGACAGGCAGACAGACAGACAGAGACCTGGGGTCCAGAGACAGAACCCGATACAAAACTCCATCACTGAACAGAACATGAGGCTGGAGTGCCAGGAGAGAGAGAGAGAGAGAGAGAGACAGAGACAGAGCGCTGGAGAGAGAGAGACACAGATACAAACACTCCACAGAACAGACAGACAGACAAACACTCCATCCTGAACCCAGAACATGAGGCTGGAGCCAGAACACCTGGGGGGGAGAGAGAGTAGAGAGAGAACCCGATACAAACACTCCATCACTGAACCCAGAACATGTTGGAGTGCCAGAACACCTGGGGAGAGAGAGAGAGAGAGAGAACCCCGATACAAACACTCCAGCACTGAACCCAGAACACCTGGGGAGAGAGAGAGAGAGAGAGAGAGAACCCCGATACAAACACTCCATCACTGAACCCAGAACATGAGCGCTGGAGTGCCAGAACACCTGGGGAGAGAGAGAGAGAGAGATAGAGAGAGAACCCCGATACAAACACTCCATCACTGAACCCAGAACATGAGCGCTGGAGTGCCAGAACACCTGGGGAGAGAGAGAGAGAGAGAGAACCCCGATACAAACACTCCAACACTGAGAACATGAGAGGGAGTGCCAGAACACCTGGGGGAGAGAGAGAGAGAGAGAGAACCTCATACAAACACTCCATCACTGAACCCAGAACATGAGCGCTGGAGTGCCAGAACACCTGGGAGAGAGAGAGAAGAGATAGAGAGAGTTTTCTCATACAAACACTCCATCACTGAACCCAGAACATGAGCGCTAGAGTGCCAGGACACCTGGGGAGAGAGAGAGGGGAGAGGAGAAGAGAAGAGAGAGGGGGGGTACACACAAATACACACTTACCCCCTTTCCTTCACTGCTGTCGAACCCCAGGATCTCCAGGGTGCCGTCCTGTTCCAGGGGTCTCCCCAAATCCCAGAGCACCCCATTCACCCGAGCAACCACGGCCCCATCAGCGAGACTGCGGCTGCACAGAGACAGACAGACAGACAGACAGAGACAGACAGACAAAAAAATAAACTGTTTTAGATACGCAAATATATTTTTCATTATTTTTTTTTGTTGTTGTTCATTGCTTCAAGAGGTTTTTTTTTTTTTAATCTGTTCCCCCCTATGAAGGTCCCATTCCTGAAAGGGTTAATAGAATCTGGCCCTGGCAGTGGTGTCTCCCAGTATTCCCAGTATTCCCAGTTCCTACCCGAGCCTCGCCGCCAGTTCCAGGGGGCTGGTTTTCCAGGCCTGTGCATCAAGCTCTCTGCCGTCAGGGAGGGAGACTCTGATGGGCTTGCTGTCCCTCTGAGCCCTCTCCTCCAGCCGGGCCGAGCGCTGGGACTGGAGCTGCATGAACAGAGCCAGCCTCTCAGAGACCAGCGGGGGCAGAGGGACCTGCACAGGGGGAGAGGAGAGAGGGGTGAGGCACAGAGGAGAGAGAAGAGAGAGAGGGGAGGCACAGAGGAGAGAGAAGAGAGAGGGGGGAGACACAGAGGAGAGAAGAGAGGGGTGAGACACAGAGGAGAGAGAAGAGAGAGGGGGAGACAAAGAGGGAGAGAGAGAGGGGGGGAGAGAAGAGAGGGGGAGCAAAGAGAGAGAGAAGAGAGAGGGGGGAGACAGAGAAGAGAGGGGTGAGGCACAGAGGAGAGAGAAGAGAGGGGTGAGGCACAGAGGAGAGAGAAGAGAGAGGGGTGAGACAGAGGAGAGAGAAGAGAGAGGGGTGAGGCACAGAGGAGAGAGAAGAGAGGGGTGAGACAGAGGAGAGAGAAGAGGGGTGAGACACAGAGGAGAGAGAAGAGAGAGGGGTGAGACACAGAGGAGAAGAGAGAGGGGTGAGGCACAGAGGAGAGAGAAGAGAGAGGGGTGAGACACAGAGGAGAGAGAAGAGGGGTGAGACACAGAGGAGAGAGAAGAGAGAGGGGTGAGACACAGAGGAGAGAGGGTGAGACTCACAGAGGAGAGAGAAGAGAGAGAAGAGACACAGGGGAGAGGGTGGAGACACAGAGGAGAGAGAAGAGACAGGGGAGAAAAGAGAGAGGGTGGAGGGTTCAGAGGAGAGAGAAGACAGAGGGTGGAGGGGTGAGACACAGAGAAGAGAGAGAGGAGAGAGAGCCTCTGAGACACACAGAGGAGAGAGCCAGCCTCTCTGAGACCACAGAGAAGGGAGAGAGGGGGTGGAGACGCACAGAGACTCAGACAAGACACTAATATAGCAAATTACTGAACGAAGTAAGTAGACCAGAAAGCAGCAATGTTAGGATTTGTTGCTGTCAGCAGATTATCGCCTCTTCAGAGCAGCGCTCTAGTATACCGGGACACGCTGCACGCGTGTACTAACCACTACTACAGAATGATGATTATTATTATTATTATTAGTTATATGTGTGTGTTACAGTTAGCTACAATACCTGCCCATAAGCCCTGCAGCTGAGCCCTGCAGCTGCCCCGCCGAGCGCTCTCCCAGCGGTAAGCATCGCGGTCTGATGCTCGTTTCGTTGATGATGTTCTTCTTATTTGTCCTCCTCCGCTATTAAAACGCGCCGGTCATTGAAAATATAAAAAGGAAACTCCACTTTTTAATTTATTTTTTTCACAGCATGTCAGGTTCCAGGACACCGGAAAGCGCTGTGCCCAGCGAGGCACCGTATTGGACGAGAGGGTGAAGGACAGAGGGCGGTGCTTGAGAGCGGATTGGGCGAGAGGTGGACGCGGGGGCGGGGAGATAAAGGCGGTGTTACAGAGAAAAACGTCCCCTCCTTGTTTTTCTCTCTCTTTCTTTCTTATATAACGCCAACAGATTCTCTAACCTTAATTTATAACCCCAGCGGCGGCGGGCGGTATTAGAGACTCGTTCGTTGTTGTTTTTTTGCAGTCATATTTCTAAAAAAATAAACACAAACAAACGATTTTTTTGTTTATATAAAAAACTCTGTTAATTTATTATTAGTAGTATTAGTATTTATATTTTATTGAGTTTCATTTCATTTATTAAATTAATCCCCGGTACCGTTGCAGTGTTCTTATTTAAAATGATAACGTCACATTTTCGTATTTGTGGATATCTTAGTTTGTCCTGCTTGGGCGTTTTGAAGAGAAGGGAGATTCTGAAAATCGCATTGAATTTCCTCTCTGAAGCGCAGGCAGGGAAAGCGCCATTCGCGACACCCGCATTAGAAATCCTAATTCAGATAAATGAATCTGTATGTTCCACACGCTAATGCTGCGGGACACAGCCACGCACGAAAATATGATGTCATTACATATCATTACAAACTGCAAGGGTACCAAGGATTAGCGGGGGGGAAATAGGATCTTATTACAAACACAAGATTAATAATCAAAATAAATAAAATTAATAAAAATCAGAGATCAGCTCTCGCTTCGCTGAATGAATCGTTGCTGTGGACGGACGCATGGCGGCGCTACACCTAAGTAAGGCCAGCAGCAGTTTCTTCCTCACCTCCGCGCACACATTCCTACACAGCGGGTTGGGGTGACTCCTGTTCTAAGGGGTTCCGATCGCCTCACACAGTGTTAGTGCGAATGATTAAAATATTAGTCCTGGCTCTAGGAATCAGCCAGACCGCCCTATTCCAGGCTTAGCTCGGAGCTGCGTGGGTAAAGTTGTGACTCAAGCTGAAGGGAACACGGAGCCGCTCTGAGGTTTGGAGTCTGGTTTCAGGAGACTGTAGGTTTCAGGGCGCTGCGCGGCACACCAGGCAGGGAGACTTGGGGGTTTGATACAGCAAACCTCAAACTAGGTCTTCCCGGGGGTCTCCTGGAACCAGCTTTCAAGAAACACGTTCCCTCGGGTTAAACCTTTCCCTGGGTGTTAACTTCGATACTCAAGACTAGCAAAGTTTCACAGATCCGTTCAGATTGTGTTACAGAAACACTCAAAACACGCGGACAAATTGGACTACAGCTGTGGGCTGAAGTTTTGCCTCACCTATATGAAAATCATTTTGATCTTTTATTTCACATGTAATAATAAAAAGAATTCCAAATGTCACATTTTTCAATGCGTTAGTTTTTCTCGTTAAGTATATGTGGAAAGCTATACAAAGCGACGGTGTGTAATTCAGTATCTGGAGGTAACATTATTCAGCAGCTTTCATGCGACTTTATAAAGCAAGATTCTACATAGAGGGGGATGCAAAACATCCGTCCAGAGCTGTGGTGAAGTAGCGGCCACCCTTGTGTGTTCTGCATTGAACTCCCGCAGGCATTCAACTCAATATAAAACTACACGCAAGCACGCCAACCTGCGTGGGAGTCAATCCTTGATTATCAACTCCACTCCCTTTCAAGGAATTGATATTTTTAGAGATATTAGTAACCACCGTGATCGTTTCATTTGTAAGCCCAGTTTTAACTGACTCACAAACAGCGACTTCTTCAGCTGAAGTGATTTTGTCGCCTCTGTTGTGAGAAGCCGATTTTAACAGACCGCTGCTACTAATCTGACGTGTTTTAAATAGGAATTCAAATTGAACGAAAGGACACCAGAAAACCCCCAGGAATTGCCCCCCAACCCCAACCCTTATTTCAATATTAGTTCTCCCCAGCCCATCAGATCAGTCAAAACAGCATTGACAACATCACACACAAAAAAAATAAAATCAAATCATTTCACAATGAAACAAAATGGGCTTTCCGCCCAAAATAGAGATAATTTTGGTGCAGTATTTATCCTCCCTTCTTGACCATTAAAAAAAAGTGTTTACTTCTTCAACCAAATCCAGTTTCTTTGAAAGAAAACCGAGAACACAAAGCCGTCTGTATCTGTGTAATCCGCTCCATTCTAAACTCGGCACGCTTTCTAAAAGCGGACCATCTCTCAGCATTGTGAACCGACAGGCGTGTTTTCACAGGACATGCATTCATTCCCAGCTTCTTATTCTGAGGACAGTCCAGCAATCAGACGCTTGCCAGCAGAAAAAAAATCAGACCACTGACCTTTTCTTAACACACAGAAAACGGCGTTTTTAATCGCCACCGTGGGGAGGAAAACAAACACCCCAGAAAGGGATCTCTTTTTTAAGCTGCAGTTTCTTTTTAGATGGAGGTGTGTAAATAATAACAATAAGAAATAAAAGTACTCTGTCTTTGCAGAATTAAGTTACAGTTAGACCTCTAAGGTTAACAAAATGAGCACAAGTTAGCAGAACACAGGTTAGAGGGGGAGCCCCTGTCTCCGCTGACCCCAACTCCAGCTGGATTCTCCATCCCTTACCTACACCCTTCACTGCCCTCACCGTTTGAATACGTGTTTAAAAACCCGTTTTCATCTCTTAAAACTGATTTCAAGTCAGCTGTAACCTTTTATAAGTAACCTGAACTCTGCAACTTCAGAGCAGAAAACACAATTAGAAAAAGGGGTGATTAAGCAATTTATGGGTTCACTGAAGGGTCTAGTTAAGCGACTGGGCCCTCCGCTGGATTGAAAACGGGTGCTGTGTTTCACGGCTCAGGTATTCACCTTACATCCTTCTTGTCGCTGTTTTTTTAAAAATTGAACCTGCAAAGAAGTTGAAATATTTACAGCAATTTCAAACAAGATTTTTAAGCGTTTAATTTTTTTTTTATCTATATATATATATAATTTTGCTTTTTTGGGGGGCTGGGGGTTTGGCAACACAATTATTCTCACTGCAAAAAACAGCCACTGTAGTTCAGACTAACAGTTTTCACATTCTCCAGAGAGCGTACAGATCATCCAAACAGCAGCTCACCAAGAGGACTCTACTCTAGGCGTTCCCCGTGGTCTTCCTTGACTAAAGAGAGTCAAATGGATTCATAATAGAAAATAAAAAAGGGAGGATTTAGGTGAGGGGGGACACACATGTTTTTTTGTTTTTACCATTTTCTTCAGTTGACATGAAAAACAAAGTGATAAACGGTAATTAAAAAAAAGATTTCTGTTTTTACAACTTTTCTTTGTTTGTTTAATATATAATTTTCATTTTTGAACAAAAAAAAAAACTAAACATACACTAAAATGATCATCTTTCACACAGAACAAGGATGAGCCAACAACTTATTTTTTTTTTTACAGAATAATTTTTTTTTTCAAGGGAGAGCTGCATTTGCAAGGTAGTTACGGGACAGGATCAAGATAATTGCAAACCTTTTTAACCCCTAAACAATTTTTAGAAAAAACAAAACAAAAAACCAGCCAAGCAGCTCTATGTTTAGAAACACGAAACTGGATTCTCAAAGACGAGGGGGGGGGGGATAAACAGGTTTTTAGTCGACGCGTCTGTCCGTCGAATTCCTCAAGTTTGCTTTATAACTTCCAAACATATCCACCACTATAAAAACCCTTTTTTTTCCTACTTTACACCTGAAGTTTCCAATCTAGAACGGTTTCTCTGTTACTCAAACATGGTAACAGTACATGCGGTACTCTGATCAGAATTCAGTCGTACTTTTGGTTTCCAAACCATGCAATGGTGTTTTTTTTTTTTCTCTCATTATAGAAAATAACAAAGGGGGGAAAACAAAAACAAATCAAAAAAATAATAACCACCTTTTTTTTTTTCTTCTCTTAGTAATTCTCTCTCATCTCCCTCTTGTCTTCCCTGTGAGCACTGAAGCACACTTCATGTAACAGTTGTGTTTGATTTGGATGTGTTGGAGGCAGAGCACAATGCTGGAACAGTGACCAGACAGACAGGCAGGCAGGCAGGCAGGCAGAGACAGGCTGCTTCGGGCTTCGCTCCGTTCTCAGTTACAAGAATTTGGCTCATTTATTTTTTCGGGGGGGTGGGGGGAGCTGGCAAACTTGATGCATTAAAAGAAAAATGTGTGGGGGGTGGGGTGGGGGGGGGGGCAGGTGTGGATGCAAGATCATTTTATTCTGTGAGGTGATCTGTTATATTTTTAATTTTAATAGCGAGGGGGAAGGAAAGGGCGTTTGGGGGCGTAAAAGGGCCCCCCCCCGCCTCCCACCCCCATGAAAGACGGCCTGGGCCTCTTGGCTCCTCGGAACGGCTCCCTCGGATGGAAGTGGGGTTCCCGGGGCCTGAAATCGGGGCGCGGGTTGCGGAAATAAGGTCCCGTTTGCAGAGGGTGAGGGTGCCGCTGCTGTTGAAATGGTTTCGGCCGGGGGGGGAGCAGAGGCACCATCCCGCCGTCCATCCGGTGCTGCTGCTGGAGGGGGGGCGGCAGGCGGTGTCGTTGCTGTGGGGCGCCCCCTTGCTGCAGCCCCCCGCACTGCTCCCTGGGAGAGCCGGGCGGAGGCCCGGCGGGCAGGAGGTGACCGTGGCCCCCCAGGCTCTCCCTCACCCTCCCCAGGTTGGGGGGGTGCTGCTCCGTGGGGGAAGGCAGGGGGCGGGGGAGCCCCCCGAAATACTCTTTGACCGTGCCGGGGCGGGGGTGGGGCGGATGGTCCCCCATTAGAGGAGGAGGTTTGAGAAGCTGGGGAAGGGGGGGGAGGAGAGGGGTGGGGGCCCCGTCTTGAGGGGGAGGGGGGAACTGGTTGTTGGGGACGGGCTGGGGGGGCATTGAGGGGTCCAGGAGCAGCATCATAGGAGGGTTGGGGGGCATCCCGAAATCTCTGGGGGTGCCCGGTGGGGGGGGCGGCAGGAGGGGGATGGGAGGGAGAAGGGTGTGCGAGTTCCCAAAGAAGGGTCCGCCGGGTGTGTCCTGGAAGTGCTGCAGGGGGAGGCAATCCTCGAACTGGTTCCCAAAACCGGGGTGGGGAGGGGGCTGCTGCTGCTGATGGGGCAGCCCGGCCATTAGAGGAGGAGGAGGAGGAGCAGAAGAGGAAGAGGAGGGGGGGGGGGGCGGGAGAGGGGGTACCCCTGAGAGATCGGAAGGGGGTTCCATGTAGGGTTCCCCGCTTTCGTACCAGGCGCCCCCTTCTCCGGCAGGCAGGGTCCCCTTCCCGATCACCCTGATGGACTCCACCGTCTGGATCCTCTCGCCGGACATCCTGCAGTTGTTGTACCCCAAAGTCTCGATGGGGGCCCCCTTTCCCACAGTGCTGTCGGGGAGCGGGTCGGAGGAGGAGACGCGGGTCTCGATCCTGTAGTGTTCCTCGTCCTGCTCCGGACCCTTGGTGGGGAAATCCCTGTCTCTCGGATGGCCTCCGAATTCGCTATCGGAAGACTTTCGCGAGCTGGAACTTGAATTTGGATTATTAGTATTATTATTATTATTATTACTGATCTTTTTGAATTCCAAGCTCGAAGACGTAGGGGAGCTCAGCTGGGGCTTCTCGCCCCCGCCACCTCTGTTCCCCAGCCCCCCCCTGCCGAAGGAGTTGGGCTGACCCGTTCCAGCACCGCCACCGCTCTGGGAAGAAACCAAGTGTCGGCCGGAATGGGGGGAGGAATCCGCCAGCCCTCCGAAGTGCTTGCTGTGGTTGGCTCCGGCAGGGTCGCTGGTGGGAGGGAAAAAAACTTCGCTGGCTTTCGGGGAAGGTGAGGGGGCGCCCTCTGAACCCCCACTCCCGTACCCGTAACCGTGCCCAGAGGGGGAGGGGCTGGGGCGGCTGTTGAAATTGCCGTTGTTGTTGTTGCTGTTGTTATAGCCGCCGCTGTCTTTCTGCTGTCGATTCCCAGACGACGACGGAGTGGAAGGTTTCTTATTCTTGTACTCTCTTGTCCCGCCTTCGCTGGACGGACGCCTCTGATGCTTCCCCCCCCCTCCTCCTGCCCCCCCCTTCGTGATAACCTTGGGGGGCCTTTTCTCCGCACAGCCGTATTCGTATCCCCCCTCTTCCTCCCCCTCCTCATTATCGGGGTAGAAATTCTCAGGAGGGGCGTCGACTAGGCCTCCCAGGGAGGACGAGGAGGGCTGCTGCCCCCCCCAGCTGCCTGCCTGAGCCCTGTAGGCAGTGGGGGAGAGATCCAGCCTCGCCCCTTGGCTGTAGGGAGTAGTTGAAGATATAGAGGCTGCATTAGAGGCGCTGGTGGTGGCCACGCCAATGGCAGCTACTTTGCTCTTGGTTAGCTTACCGTCATCGTTTTTATTAACGGTTTTATTCTGACCGCTGCTGGTCGAGTTTGACAGCAGTTTGGGGTTCGGGGTGTAACCATCCCGCCCCAGGAGGGGGGACGGGGCGCTGGGGGTCGAGGAGGGACCAGGGCTCAGGATTTTGGACAGGAGGGACATGGGGTACACTACTCCCAGAGAGGAGGAGGAGGAAGAGGAGACAGAGGAGGAGGAAGGCTTGTCCATCATTTCGTCCTGCGTGGGGGTCCCCCCTCTCTCGTCCCTCACCGGAGTGCCCTCCACATTCTCAGAGAGTTGGCTCGGCAGGAATTCTGGGCCGCTGGCGTTGGCTTCAGAAGCCTCTCCACCTGCACTACCTCCTCCTCCTCCTCCTCCTCCCAGAATGGGGATATTGAGGTTCAGGGCGCTGAATCCGGGGTTCCCCTGGAGGAACCTGTGGATTTTGAGCTCCAGGCTGGAGGGGGAAGGGGAGGAGGTCGAGGGCTCCTGCTGTTGCTGCCGTGCTGGGGGCCCGTCCTTTCCAGGTTTGTTACCCCGGTGTGCAGAGCTGGAGCTGGGCTGCTTGTTTCTGGAGCTGCTGTTGCTGGGGGCTGCCTGGCTCTTGGTGGCTGAGCTGGAGGAGACTTCGTGGGCAGGGGAGCTGAAGGAGTGGCCGGGCTGGCTCCTGGAAGGGGCGGGGAGCTGAGAGGGAGTCAGAGATGATGACGAGGAGGAAGAGGAGGGGGTAGTCGTGGAGGGGGCTCTGTCCTTGGTTGTGTGAGGGGCGGGTTGAGAATTTCCGACAGCGACGCCCTGAAGCAGAGAGGAAAGGCCTGGAGAGAAAACAAATGTTAGAAAAATACATTCGACTTGTTAAAAAAAAAAAAAAAAGTGTAGGGATCGATTGACAGCTAATCTGACAAGAGTGTGATCCAGTCCTGGTTTCACTAGGAGTTTAATAATAAGACACACCTGAGCTGGTTACCTATACACACTGGTTAATCAAGCTGGTAGTAAAACCTGGACTGGGTGACACTGCTGTGCAACATGAGTCTCATTCCTATCCCTGCAACGAATGCTCTTCAATGGGAATCTTATTATTACTATTAATAATAACGCTCGCAGAATGAATGCCCTGCAAAGCTGCAGTGCGAGTGTGAGAGCAGTGGGGGGCGCCGTTGCCCCTCTCAAAGCTGCAGTGCGAGTGTGAGAGCAGTGGGGGGCGCCGTTGCCCCTCTCAAAGCTGCAGCGTACCTTGCAGGCTGGGCCCAGGCTGCCCTGGGGTTTTGGACAGGGCGCTGAGGATGCCTTCGGCAGTGACGTCCACTTTGGACAGGATGCTGGCCAGGGGGTTGGCGTTGGCAGGGGCCGAGGGGCCGTGCACGGGGGTCTTCGGGCCCCGGGGGGGGGGGGGGGGGGGGGGGGGGGTGCCGGGAGAGGGTCTGGAGACAGGGCTTGCTCCTGCAGAAACACGAACAGAATTAAAAACACAGCAAATCAATCAATCAATCAATCAATCAATCAATCAATCGCTCAATACATCAAATCAATACAGTTATACAGGCTGAAAGCTGTAAAATGCTTTTTATAGTCATGACTTTAGTAATTTACTGCAATCTAAAGTAATGTTTATATAGTAAGGCCACCCCTCTATTCAGAACACACAACCTATCAACAAATCAACACAATGAAATGCATTTATAATGTATTTTTAAACACATCCCAAACTACCACCAAGATACTACAGCTGTCTCCTGTATAAAATCAGCTAAAAACCTCCTTCAACCAACGACTGTCTATCTACAGGGATGGGAATCAGACTCCTGCTGCACAGCAGTGTGATCCAGTCCTGATTTCACTGTGAGTTTAATAATCAGACACACCTGAGCTTGTTACCTAGACACACTGGGGCTGATCAAGCTGGTAGCAGTGAAACCTGGACTGGGTGACGCTGCTGTGGAATAGGAGTCTTATTATTATTATTATTACTATTCCCCGGGTCTGCACGGTGCGCCGGCCGCCCCCCCTGTACTGCACGGTCTCCCCCCCCCCCCTGACTGACCCGTGCTCTTCATGACGGAGGTGAGGCTGCTGAGAATGGAGCTGATCTTGCCCAGGTCCACGTTGGCGAGGCTGGGGAGCGGGATCCCCGGGAGGGGGGTCTGCCTGGCGGGGGTGCCGGTGAGAGGGCGAGTCGGAGAGGAGCCGGACTGCACTGCGGAGTCACGCTGCTCCTCCCTGCGCTCGTCCACTGCATCCAATCAATACACAATAATCAACTAGAATCAACACACACCAATATCAACCAGAATCAACACACACAAAACCAGTATCAACCCGAATCGGAATACCTTGAACATTTTGTATATAGCAATTCCATTATAACGAAGCATTAAAACACAATACTGATAACACACAACATTTCTAATAACGTATTACTAAAACACAAGACTGACATTTACAACAAACACTGTATTTATAATAACGTTATCAAAAAGTATGAATAGCAATACTGATATATTAATAAAAACAACACTACCTTTATAATTACTACATAATGTATTAACAGCAACGTAACACTGATATTCTTAAACATAATACCAGCACCTTTATAATAATGTATTAATTATTATTATTAACAGTAATACAGATATAATAATAATAATAATAATAATAATACTAATACATGTATAATAATTTAAATCATAAGTATCGATAGCAATACTGATTACTAATTAACACTAATTTATAAATATAAAATCCTTTATTACTAGCAATACAATACAAACTTATGAATTAAAAATATTACACTAACTTATCCTTTACTGGCAAAAATAATGACTTGATTCCAATTTACTAACCCAAATACAAGCCCCAGCCCTACCTATGATGTGCTGGTGTGCGGGCCCCTCGTCGTCAGACAGCTCCATGTCCTCCACATCTCTGTTGTCCTCGGTGGGCTCCGGACTGGAGGAGCGGGGGGTCACCCCCCCGAAGGGCTCGTCCATCTCCACCCCGTCCACGTCCCCCGTCGTCCCCGCCCCCTCCTCCTCCATGTCGTGGAAGGGGGACTCGGAGCCCGTGGGGGAGGGTGCGTCCATGCTGGGGGAGGGGACGGGAGACTCCTCCGGGTCCGGCAGGCTGCTCTTCAGCAGGTCCAGCTTCTTCTTCAGATTACCCACGCGGTTTGCAAAGGTCTTGTACGCCTGCAGAGTCGGAAGGAGAGAGAGAGGGGTGGGGGGTGTTTAGATAAGCAGCAGAGATGGAAGCCCGCCCCCCATCTCCCTTCTCCCCGCTGCACAGCGGTGTGATCCAGTCCTGGTTTCACTGTGAGTTTAATAATCAGACACACCTGATCTTGTTACCTAGACACCGTGGGGCTGATCAAGCTGGTAGCAGTAAAACCTGGACTGGGTGACACTGCTCTGCAATAGGAGTCTTAATCCCGCCCCTGCACTGCGCTCCGCACTCACGTTCGCAACGATCTTGACCTCCTTGTACTGCGCTTCGTAGAAGACGTCTGCGTTCTCCAGGGCCTCGATCAGGGGGGGCCCGCTGCGCACCCGAGTCTCCAGGAACGACACAAACTCCTCGAGCTTCGCACTGCCGTCCTCGAAATCCTTCGAGAACCTCTTCCCTCCCGCCTTGTCTGGACACACAGACGAGAGACGGAGGAGGGGAGAGAGAGGGTGTAGAGAGAGAGAGAGAGAGGCGAGAGAGAGACAGAGACACAGACGAGAGACAGAGACGAGAGAGACAGATATGAGAGAGACAGACACAGACAGAGAGACACACAGTCAGACAGAGAGAAAGACAAGCAAAAGATAAGAATACAGAAATCAAAACGCCACAACTATAATTCATAGTTTACAACACTGTGATCTGAACTATGTATTTATTCCAAATGCATTCTCTAGACACAGATTGCACACACCAGCGCACCCCGATACCAGACTGGCTCCCCATTAAACTTTAAAAGATTAGGGAACACTTAGGGAATCAAAACCGAATCCAACACCATTCAATTTGAATTATTATTATTATTAATTTAGTTTACTTATTTGTCAGACGTCTTTATCCCAGGCGACTCACACAGGTGTTACAGGGCAGCACAGGGTTACAATGCAAGCTTCATATTTAAACACAGTGTAGTTTACAGTAGGAGCTCACCTTTCAGTCGTTTGAGAGTCTCTGTGCTGCACACGTCCACCCTCATGGTGGCCAGCTGCTTCTCCTTGATGTCCACTTCGTCCACCGAGCGCTTGTAGGCGGCCAGCTGATCGATGAAGGTCTGGGGCTGAGAGCAGAGAGAGAGAGAGACTGAGAACATGATCAACATGAACCCTATCAGGGTGAGAAACTCACACTAACCCTGCTGCTGCTGCACCCAGTCCTGGGGTTCAGCGCTCCCCTCAATGAACTCTATTATTATTATTATTATTATTATTATTGAATATTTCTAACCATGCATTAGTCTATCGTCCCACCCCTAGCAAGGACTACAAGAGCTATTCATGAAATAAAAGCAAGGTGTGTGTCTCGGGGTGTGTATGTGTGTGTGTGTGTGTCTGGGGGTGTGTGGGGGGGGGGTGAGTGTCTCTGGGGGTGTGTGTGGGGGTGTATGTGTCTGAGTGTGTGTGTGTGTGTGTCTCTGAGTGTGTGGAGGAGGGGGGTGTGTGTGTGTCTGGGGTGTGTGTGTGTGTGTGTGGGGGGGGGGGGTGTCTCTGGGGTGTGTGTGTCTCTGGGGGGGTGTGTGTGTCTCGGGGTGTGTGGGAGTCTCTGAGTGTGTGTGTGTGTCTCTGGGTGTCTCGGGGTGTGTGTGGCGGGGGGGTGTCTCAGGGTGTGTGTGTCTCTGAGTGTGTGGAGGAGGGGGGCGGGGGGGGTGTGTCTCGGGGTTTGTGTCTCTGAGTGTGTGGAGGAGGGGGTGTGTCTGTGTCTCGGGGTGTGTGTGTGTGTGTGTGTGTGTGTGGGTGTGTGGGTGTGTGTGTGTGTGTGTGTGGGGGGGGGGGGGGGGGGGGGTCTCTACACAGCATTTAAAGCACGCAGACGGTTTGACTCCGAATCCTTTTTTCTTGATTAAGCTCACCGTGAATTCTGCAACAATCTTGGACTTGAGGGCTGCTTTGGGGTTGACAGGCACTGAAGAGAGAAGCACAAACAAATCAGCATTTAAAACAAACACGAGAGCTACAGATAAGGAAGTTTGGAAATCTAAAATACTGGACTATTATTATGGATTCCTTCCAGTAGATTTTTTTTCAGCGATATCATTTGGTAGTCATTTTGATTACATGATGTTAAAAAAAATAACAAAAAAAAATAATAATAAAATATATAATTTTAGATTCTTAATATATATATATATATATTTTTTTAAATGATGCCTCAATCCTAAATGTCTAGGCGATGCAGAACTTGCGGCCATGCGCTGTCGAGTCGATCCCATGGAAGAAATCCCCCGATGGGAATTCGGGATTCGTCCCGATGCCAGTGACCCCCGTCCCTTACCGGGAGCTTCTTTCTTGACGAGTCCCGTTTTCAGTTCGGCGATGAGCTCTTCGGGATAAACGTTCCGCTCCTCCCAGATTGTAAAAATCCGCTCCACGGCTTTCCGCACCGCGGCATCCCTGACGTGGGAACAAAACAAAAACGCACAGGATAAGAAAAAACGAGGCACGAAAACAAGCAAATACAAACTCTATAGAGATAAACCTGGGCAACACTTAACACAATTTACAACCCAGTCCTGGGCTCAAACTCCTGACTCTCGTGCGTGTGTGTGTGTGTGTGTGTTAGACTGCGCTTGTAGATCTCTGGATCCGCCCCTCCTGCTCTGCGCTGGACTCTCCTGACCTCAGCACCACGTTACTGGATCCTCAGCTGATGCGCTATCCTTGCACCTTGCACTGTGCACTATTACAGCATTCCCCTCTGCACTCTGAATCCCTGATGGGCGGTTCTGTTGCTGCAGGGTCGGGTATGACACCTACTTGACCAGCAGGGCGGCGCCGGGCAGCACCTCAGCGAAGGCGCTCCGGTACACCATGGCGTTCTTGCGCTTGCAGTTCTGGATCACATCGTTGGCCACGTAGAAGAGATTGAGACGCTGGGCAGAGTCGGCTGAAAGAGAGCAGGGAGGTGAGGGGGGCAGGACTGAAACAAACGAGCTCCTATTGGAAGAGACTCTGCAGCAGCAGCAGCAGCAGCAGTTGTTGATGATGCAGAGTTCACCCCCCTAGTCTCTGTAAGCTGCTTTGGATAAAAGCATCTGATACTAAATAATAATAATAATAATAATAATAAAGCAGGGGAAGAGAATGAGTCCATCCATTTCCATTGAACAGGGATGGAAATAAGACTTTTGATCCATTCCTAAAGTTTAATAATCAGACACACCTGAGCTTGTTAGCTAGACACACTGGGGGCTGATCAAGCTGGTAGCAGTAAAACCTGGACTGGGTGACACTGCTGTGCAACGGGAGTCATATTCCAATCCCTGATCTATCTATCAGTGTCTAAATATCCCACAATTACCACCGATACACTGTAGCTGTCTTCTCTATAAAATCAGCTAAAAGCCTCCTTCAACCAATGACTATCTACAGGGATGGGAATCAGACTCACGTTGCACAGCAGTGTGATCCAGTCCTGGTTTCACTGGGAGTTTTAATCAGACACACCTGAGCTTGTTAGCTAGACACACTGGGGCTGATCAAGCTGGTAGCAGTGAAACCTGGACTGGGTGACACTGCTGTGCAACAGGAGTCTGATTTCCATCGCTGGAAAGCATCGACTATCGCAACCCAGAAATCATTAATCAAGTAGGATAACTTGAGCTGCACCAAGAACTTCACAAAAAAAAAAACGTCATTAGAAACGAGGTATGCAAGCGAGACACACACACACACACACACACACACACACACACACACACAGATTCTAAACACCAAGATTCATCACAACTGGGTAATACATGTAAAACAATTGTAATAAAAAAGTGCGACAGGACAGCCAGCCTTCACAGAACCCCAGGTTTTGATTCTCAATAATAACATTGTGCAAGTCTGATCAGAACTGTGAGCTTTTAATGGAAGAAATAAATACATCCACACAGCCAGATTCGGAGCCTGCTCTCAGGAACCTCCTCAGCAAGAGTCCTGGCAATTCAGCACGGGCGGATTCGCTGTTACACACGCACACACAGATACTGCGACGTAACATTGTGCGAGTTTCACCACAAATTGGATTAGCTTTTCTATGTAAAAAAACACAAAATAATGACACATTACAGATCAGCTTTCAAAGAGCCCCAGGTTGCGATACACGGAGTACTGTGCTGAAGGATCATCATCGTGATACAAGCGGACACAAACCCACACCTTCACACTGCAGACTCGCTGCTCCAGCGGTTAAAGAAAAGGGGCTCGATACCAGGAGGATCAAATCCCAGCTCAGCCACTGACTCCCTGTGCGTGCGTGTGTGTGTGTGTGTGTGTGTGTGTGCGTGCGCGTGCGTGCGTGTGTGCGTGCGTGTGTGTGCGTGACCCTGAGCAAGTCACTGAACCTCCTTGTGCTCCGTCCTTCGGATGAGACGTAAAACAAATGAGGTCCTATTGGAAGCGACTCTGCAGCAGCAGCAGCAGCAGCTGTTGATGATGCAGAGTTCACCCCCCTAGTCTGTAAGTCGCTCTGGATAAAAAACGTTTGATAAATGACCAATTACTGTTTCCACACCTGCAGAGAAACACATAATAGACTTCATTGAGGGGAGTTTGATCAGCCCCAATGGGTCTAGGTAACAAGCTCAGGTGTGTCTGATTATTAAACTCACAGTAAAGCCAGGACTGGATCACACCGCTGTGCAGCGGGAGTCTGATTTTCCATCCTTACATTTTATATATAAACTCAAGATTTAAAAAAGCAGGTAACTCTTAAACACCTTCACTGTTATTTAAACCAACATCATAATCATAAATAATCATAATAATCATAATCATCATAATAATAATTACTGTACAGGGGGATTAGGAATCTCACATGAATCGTGACATCACTCCACTCAATGTTTAGCTGCTTTCTTACATCCCTCACAGTACTACACCATTGAACTTCACTTAATCACACAGCCACTACTATTACTAATGAGTCATTCAGCAGACGCTTATCCAAAGAGACTTACAGAGACCAGGGGGTGAACTCTGCATCACCAACAACTGCTGCTTCAGAGTCGCTTCCAATAGGAGCTCGTTTGTTTTACGTCTCATCCGAAGGACGGAGCACAAGGAGGCGAAGCCTCTCTGAGCTTGTTACCTACACACACTGGGGCTGCTCAAGCTCCTAGTAAAACCTGGACTGGGTGAAGCTGCTGAGCAATAGGAGTCTGATTCCCATCCCTGATCTATTTATCTAAATACTGTAAAGCCATAAATATGTCCGAACAAACATTTTTGGGAGGAATATCAAATCCCACTGACACATGCTTTGAATATTACAACAGGGCGCAGACATTTCTGGAGCAAAACAGGTGTTATGGGTGTGATTCACCTAATATTTAATATCCCACCGTTACCATCAAATTACTGTAGCTGTCTTCTCTCAAATCAGCTAGAAACCTCCTTCAACCAACGACTATCTGTCTCTATCTATAGGGATGGGAATGAGAGTCCCGTTGCACAGCCCGCGTCAAAACACATTGGAGTTATAAACACAATAACAAAACACACAGTGAAAATACAACAGTACAGAAAAACCAGGCATGGGAATCAGACTCCTATTGCACCGCAGCATCACCCAGTCCAGGTTTTACTGCTACCAGCTTGATCAGCCCCAGTGTGTCTAGCTAACAAGCTCAGGTGTGTCTGATTATTAAACTCCTAGTGAAACCAGGACTGGATCACACTGCTGTGCAGCGGGAGTCTGATTCCCATCCCTGAAAACTAACATTTCCAAAGCAGGACAGAAAACCTGCAGCTTCTCATAACAAACCACTTAATGTTCATTCCAAATATTTTCTTTGCTTAAAGAAATTATTTATTCATTTCACTTCCCACTTTCAATTAGCCGCAGTTACTACTGCTAATTAAACCCCTATCAAAATCTGCGATCCCTCAAGATCAGATCAGTTAACAGTTAACAGGCTTTTACTACTGTAACAAAACAGCAAATTCATACTCTTATAAAAAGACCCCCACAGAAAAACCACAGCAAAGTGTAATACAGCACAGAGAGGTGTGGTAAAGCATAGGGAAGCATTGTAAAGCACAGAGAGGTCTGGTAAAGCTAAAGCATAAAGGGAAGGTCTGGTAAAGCACAGGGAGGCATTGTAAAGCACAGCAGAGGGGTAAAAGCATTGCATTGTAAAAGCACAGAGAGGTCTGGTAAAGCACAGGAAGCATTGTAAAGCACAGAGAGGTCTGGTAAAAGGGAAGCACAGAGAGGTCTGGTAAAGCACAGGAAGCATTGTAAAGCACAGAGAGGTCAGAGGGAGGCACAGAGAGGTCTGGTAAAGCACAGGGAAGCATTGTAAAAGCACAGAGAGGTCTGGTAAAGCACATAAAGCACAGGGAAGCATTGTAAAGCACAGAGAGGTCTGGTAAAGCACAGGGAAGCATTGTAAAGCACAGAGAAGTACACAGGGAGGTCAGAGAGGTCTGGTAAAGCACAGGGAAGCATTGTAAAGCACAGAGAGGTCTGGTAAAGCATAGGGAAGCATTGTAAAGTACAGAGAGGTCTGGTAAAGCATAGGGAAGCATTGTAACAACCAGGAAATGATAGTTGTGGGGGTCTGTAGTTCCAATCCAATGTTAACTCTAAACCCCACACACTGTCAAATGACAAAGCAGACTTCATTCAGCATGTGTTGTCCTCTACACGCTGTGTTCAATTACAGGGGCTTACAAAGCATCCAAATACTATAAAATGATGAAGCTTCAGAGACGGAAATCAGACTCCTATTGCACAGCAGTGTGATCCAGTCCAGGTTTTACTGCTACCAGCTTGATCAGCCCCCAGTGTGTCCAGCTAACAAGCTCAGGTGTGCGATTATTAAACTCACAGTGAAAAACTCCGAAATTATCCAAAAACCGAGATTAAAAGCAAGCATCGATTAAATAAAAATTAACTGAAACTACAAATCATTCTGGCAATCGCATAATTATATTATTATTTATTTCTTAGCAGACGCCCTTATCCAGGGCGACTTACAATTGTTACAAGATATCACATTATACATTATTTCACATTATACAGATATCACATTATTTTTACATACAATTACCCATTTATACAGTTGGGTTTTTACTGGAGCAATCTAGGTAAAGTACCTTGCTCGAGGGTACAGCAGCAGTGTCCCCCACCTGGGATTGAACCCACGACCCTCCGGTTAAGAGCAAGCACTCAGGGTCACCCAAAAAAAAAAAAACACACCCACCCTCACAGAATGCCACACACTCTCTCCCGAGTCTACACGCAACACCGTCAATCAACCACGAAACCACCAGTCTCGGCGATCACAAAAATCACAACTATTTAAAATATAAAATAAATAAACAAATGCTTACAACCGGTAATCGACCAAATTGAACACGCTAGTATTCAAAACGATTAATAAATAAAATAAAAAGACACACACACGCCGCAGAGCTCAGAAACCGGACCGTGTCTGTAATACTAGGAGGAGCAGGGCCTCGCTGAGCCAAATAAATAAATAAATACATAAATTAAAAACCACACGACACGACCACCGTGCTGCTAGCGACGCCGACAACACCAACCTGCCAGGGAAAGAGCGAGTAGTTTATATAAAAGAGCGTTCGTTAAAAAAACACACAAACACAAAAAACAACAACAACTGCCGCTCACCTCTCTTCAGGGACCGGATCCAGTGGCGAACGACGACGGCGCTGTGCTTCTTATTCTCGATACACCAGCTGGAAAGCCCCTGGATGGACTCCATGGTGTTGGAGACCGCTTGAAATTTGCGGTCCACGGACGACTCGAGTCCCCCCGCTGAGGAGACTCGGCGGTCGCCGCCGCTGGCGCTGCTGCTGCTGCCTCCTCCCGCCGCCATCTTTGCCGTGTGTCGCGCTGGGCGGGCACGGCGGCGCGCTCGCGGGGTGGCGGGAACGCGCGGCGCGCTCGCGGGTTGTTCCGGGGACGCGCTGCGCGTACTGCAATAACTTAATAATAATAATAATAATAATAATACCGATCAACGGAGGAGTTTTTTAATTTTTTTTTTTTTATAAATAAATATAATATTGTTTCTTTAATCCGATTATATCAATGGAGATAGTGTTTTTTTAGATGTAGCTTTTTTTTTTTTTTTTTTTTTTAAAAGCAACGTTTTTGCAACCGTTAATAAATTTTAAACACGGAGATCACCACTTTATTTATTAGAATTTAGTTAATCTGTTTTTTTTTAGCTCTATGAAAAACTGTACAGCACAAGACCGCTGGTTGTATTATAAGATTGGAAGGTTCTGGAATTCACCTGTTAGCTAGTTTCTATTTTATTTAAATAATAATGATAACTAACATACGCTCTGCTAGCTACGGTAGTGAAGCGTTTGAAATACAACTACGTTTTTAAACTTGATAAATCCTGTTGTGTATGCAACTCTTTAATATCAAGCGCATTTCATTAGATAGATATATTTTGTATTGTGATCGTTGCTCTCTGGCTAATTAATCAGAGCTACATTTAAACGGCAGTTTTAATATGCATGTGTGTGTGTTTTAATTGTGTGCTGGATGACTGTGCAAAGTTAAAATCAGAACCAATCGCAGTAACAACAAACCAGTTTGTGTGTTTTGAAAAAAAAAAAGCGAAAAATAAAGAGAGATTTTAATTATCTTTCGCGGCGCGGGTTTCTGACCGGCCTGTTCCCTCCGTCGCGTCGTTCCTGTCGTCTCTCCCCCCCTTTTTTTTGTGTTTGTTTAATTGTTTTCGAAGGTGTTAACTTTACATTTTCTTTTTTTAAATTTGTTTTGTTGTTGTTTTTGAATTTCACGTCCGATGACAAAACCGCCCGTCCGCCATCTTCAGCCGAGCGTGCTCAGTGCGCATGCGTCAGCGAGGCCCCCGCTCGGCCACACCATGAAAGAGGCGCCAGAATTGTTTTTGTTTTTATTTTTAACTTTTGATAATAACGCGTGTGCTTTAAAACATGTTTTTTTAAGTTCTCGTATTAGGAAACAAATCGCTTTTATATGTTTCTTCGTTAAACAATAATTTCGTCTTCGAGATGGCCTCCCCCTCCTGTGTTGAAATGGTCGCTCCCTCGCTCTACGGTGTCTCGGTTCGGACAAACTCCCTGCCGTGGAGGTTACGCGCTTGTTTGTGCGCCTTGTGAATGTATCATTTAAAAACGCGTTTGGACTTTCATAAAAGATCGACCCAATTATAACGCCGCGGTGGTTCCTTGACTCGGTCTGAAACGAAGAAGCCTCTATAGAGACATTTTACCAACAAATAGCGTCCGAAAATTAAATCTGAACTATTTCGTTTCAGTTTTAATTTCTGTAAACGTTTCATTAAAAACCAGTGAAACATTTTTGCATAGTAAATATTTCAGTATTGCTCGTCAATTTTAGGCAAAATTCAACTTTTTTTATAGCCCCTTATCCTTAATCCGCTAGCTACTTAATTTTTTGGTGTGTTTAAATTTGTTTTACGGGTAATAGGGACAAATTTACCTGTAACTATGAAAATGATACAGTGTTGAGGCAAAGTGAACATCAGGGTCTTTAAATACTGAGGGGCTGGGGGCTTTGAGCAAATACAAGTTATGTTATATATATATATATATAGTGTACTGTCTCGGGGTCAATTCCTGGTTTTCAAATCCCATTCGCTTTTAATGAATTCCAAACACCTCGTCATTGATCAGGATTATCAATTAGCAGCAGCGTGGTGTTAAAACGAGCTTCTCACAACAGTGGAAGCCAAGTCACTTCAATTGAAGAAGTCGCTGTCGAAATCAATTAAAATTGCCTTGAAATGAATGAAAGTAACACGCGTCATAAACCTCACGCGTGTTCTCCAGACTCCAGGGGGAGAGCAGGTGTGAGTGAATGCAGGCGTGCGTGCACAAGAACTGCAGAATACTCTCTCTCCTCTCCCCCTCCCCCCTCATCCACCCCCACACTCCCGCGGCGGAGTTATTTAACCCTTTCAATGCACAAAATACTGAAAATGGCAAAATAATAATAATTTTGTTGCATTGCTTTAGTGATCTGTGGCAGTAATATTGCTTTAATTATAGAATTCCTTTTACACAGCATCTTGAATATAATACATATACCTTGACGAGTTTAAAATCATGTTTTAAAGTGTGTGTGTGTTTCTTTAAAAAAAAACAATACATGTAAAGAACAGATTTTGTTTTGTTGTCAGATAACGATATTAAAACCAAAAACAAGAAGATTCCTTTAAATGAAGATAGTTTTTTTTTCTTTTTTAATTGCTCTGGATCATGCATTTTTACTAATATCTCAAACAGGTAGTTAAAATAAAAAATAAAAAAAAATAAATTCTCATGACCGGGAATATGAACATCCTGCAGCGAGTGAACCGAAGAACCTAGAACTTTATGACTGAGGGGAAAAAAAAAAAACCAAAACACGATATGAACACTTTTCCATTTGCAGAGTTTTTGGGTTGTGTTTATTTTTCCTGTCCTGGTTTTCCGAGCTGTCCGAGCCTCTGTCTGTCTGCCCTGCTCCCTCCTCAGTCCTCTGTGGACTCCAGGACCGACTCGCTGAGCGCCAGGTCCCAGTAGTGTTCAGTGCCGTGCTTTTTGAAATGTTCCCGGGCCATGTTCTCAGTCGGGCACTGTTTGAATTTGATATCCCCGAAGCTTCTGTCCTTCGCGGTGCCCTGGAATACAAACAGACAAAACTTAACAAAAAAAAAGGAAGCAGCGAAGACGCATTTCAAACCGAGCTCTCTGCAGAAATCAGGGCGAGGGTCTCTGGAGTGGATCGGGGGGCTGATTCACCGTTCAGAGTGAAGTAAGAAACAGCTGCTTGGGTTTGTGTGGATCGCTGATCTCCACAGAGTCTCAGAAAAGCAGCATGAAATCATCACAAACCCAAGCAGCTGTTTCTTCATTCACTCTGAACGGTGAATCAGCCCCGAGCCACACCAGAGACCCTTGCCCTGACTGTCAGCTCCTGATTTCTGTGCAGAGCTGGAGAGATTCCTGGTTTCACTAGGAGTTTAATAATAAGACACACCTGAGCTTGTTACTTACACACACACGCACGCACGCACGCACACGCACGCACGCACGCACTGTGGTTAACCCAGCTGGTATTTAATACAAGCTGGAATGACGGTGACCCTCTCCTGTGAACAAACTGAACTCTGGTTTCTCGCAGCGCCGATATCGCTGGCGATGGTTTTGCAGACTCACTCCCCTGTGCGCAGCAGAGAGAGGATTCTATAAAATCAGGGATCAGGAGAGGGGGGGGGGGAACTTACCTCCCACACGAGGCAGCACTTGTTAGTCTTCTTGGCAGCTTCATCGTCCGAACCATCAGGGTCTGTCACAGAAACGGCAGAGTTACTATTATTATTATTATTATTAGTAAGGAAGCGATTTAAGAGACTAGGGGGGGTGAACTATGCATCATCAACAACTGCTGCTGCTGCTGCTGCAGAGTCACTTCCAATAGGACCTTGTTTGTTTTACGTCTCATCCGAAGGACGGAGCACAAGGAGGTGAAGTGACTTGCTCAGGGTCTCACACACACACACACACACACACACACACGCAGGGAGTCAGTGGCTGAGCTGGGATTTCAACCTCCTGGTATAAAGACCCCTTTTCTTTAACCGCTGGACCTCCAAGCTTCAGTGTCAGGAGGAGGTAAAGGGTTCAGGCAGCACAGCAGTGTGATCCAGTCCTGGTTTCACTGTGAGTTTAATAAATCAGACACACCTGATCTTGTTACCTAGACACACTGGGGCTGATCAAGCTGGTAGCAGTGAAACCTGGACTGGGTGACACTGCTGTGCAACAGGAGTCTGGTTCCCATCCCTGGTAGAACTGTGTGTGTGTGTGTGCGTGTGCGTGTGCGCGTGCGCGTGCGCGTACAGTAAAGGGACAGATGAAGTCGAGAGAGAATTCAGAATTCTTACCGCCACGCTTGGAGTTTCTCTGTTCGTCCCATTTAATCCTGTGAAGCATCAACCGCTTAAACTTCTTCTGTGCTTTGGGACCTCGAGGAAGACAAACACACAGGCAAGGGAGAGGCATTCAGTACACACCCTCTTACTGTGACATTAGAGCAGGGTTAGAAACTCACACTCGCCCTGCTGCTGCTGCTGCTGCACCCAGTCCTGGGGTTCAGAGCTCCCCTCAATGAAGTCTAGTATTATTATTATTAATATTGAAATGATCAGGAGCCAGGAGTTTGAGCAGGGTTACAAACTCACACTAGCCCTGCTCCTGCTGCTGCTGCACCCAGTCCTGGGGTTCAGAGCTCCCCTCAATGAAGTCTAGTATTATTATTATTAATATTGAAATGATCAGGAGCCAGGAGTTTGAGCAGGGTTAGAAACTCACACTAGCCCTGCTGCTGCTGCTGCTGCTGCACCCAGTCCTGGGGTTCAGAGCTCCCCTCAGTGAAGTCTAGTATTATTATTATTAATTATTATTAATATTGAAATGATCAGGAGCCAGGAGTTTGAGCAGGGTTAGAAACTCACACTAGCCCCTGCTGCTGCTGCTGCTGCACCCAGTCCTGGGGTTCAGAGCTCCCCTCAGTCAATGATGCTTATTAGTCTGGGGTTCACAGAATTATTATTATTACTATTGAAATGATCAGGAGCAGGGGAAAGTTTGCTGCTGCTGGCTGCTGAAACTCCCTCAATGAAGTCTATTATTTAGATATTTAGACAGATCAGGGGATGTTTGGAATCAGACTCCGCTGCACAGCTGCTGTGCACCCAGTCCTGGGGTTCAGAAGTGTGAGTTTGTCCCCCTGTGTTTGCTAGCCTGGCACAGAAGGACGAGTTTCTTACCTCCCTCGACCACGACGACGTTCACATCCCTGCGCAGAACCACGGTGCCAGTCAGGTACAGCTGCCCAGCATTGGCTTCCACCTTAAACTTCTTAGCAGGATCGCTTAAGTTTCTGATTCTGCAAAATATTTAGATATTTAGACAGATCAGGGATGGGAATCAGACTCCCGCTGCACAGCAGTGTGATCCAGTCCTGGTTTCACTGTGAGTTTAATAATCAGACACACCTGAGCTTGTTGCCTAGACACACTGGGGCTGATTTTTTCAAGGGAACATTATTAAGTATCATGGATCTATGGAAAAGTTCATACTATATAGAGGGTGTGGAATTCAATATGTTAACAAGGGAACATTATTCAGCAGCTTTCATTGGACTCTATGAAGCTGAGGGAGTTCATTCTATATAGAGGGGGTGGAATTCAATATGTTAACAAGGGAACATTATTCAGCAGCTTTCATTGGACTCTATGAAGCTGAGGGAGTTCATTCTATATAGAGGTTGTGGAGTTCAATATGTTAACAAGGGAACATTATTCAGCAGCTTTCATTGGACTCTATGAAGCTGAGGGAGTTCATTCTATATAGAGGGTGTGGAATTCAATATGTTAACAAGGGAACATTATTCAGCAGGGTTCACTGGCCTCTCTGAAGCAGAGGGAGCTGCTGCTCCAGTCGGTCAGGCTGCTCACCTGTACACTGCTATGTGCACCCCGTGGCTCAGGTCCTCTTTCAGTTTCTTCGCTTTCTTCTCTTTCCGTTGCTCTGTCGTCAGTTTGCGAGCTGCATTCGCCTCTTCGTGAGCTCTGAGGGGCGGGGAGTGCGACGAAAAAATAAATACAAGTATTACACCTTAGAGCTGGGAAGAACATGAGTTTGTCAGTTTCGAATACTTAAAACCAGGAATGGGAATCAGACTCCTATTGCACAGCAGTGTCACCCAGTCCAGGTTTTACTGCTCCCAGCTTGATCAGCCCCAGTGAGTCTAGCTAACAAGCTCAGGTGTGTCTGTTTATTAAACTCCTAGTGAAACCAGGACTGGATCACACTGCTGTGCAGCGGGAGTCTGATTCACACCCCTGATCTATCTATCTATCTATCTATCATATACTGTAGCTGTCTTCTCTATAAAATCAGCTATAAACATCCTTCAATCATCCTATGCTGGATTGCCATTATTCTTACACTTCACAAATAAATTAAACACTAAATAAACACACACACGCTAGAGCACTCACTTCTGCCTCTTTGCCATCTGTGCTCGGACGTGTGCCTCCACTTTAGTGGGGTCCTGGACAGCCTCTGTTCCCAGCACTCGCATCAGATTGGAGATCCGCACTGCGGGGGGGGGGGCAGGACGGGGGTCAAAGTCAATTCACAAGAGAAGGACGCGATGGCGGGATTGCGCTGAACCCGCCTGTCTGCCCTACACACTGTTTCAATACGCAATAGAGGGGGCCGGTTCAGTATTCAGAGCTTGTTTTAAAGGATGACTCTTTTGCACTGGTAAGTGTTTGATGAGTCTCGGACACATTTACAAAATGAGGTGTTGCTATCTATCTATCTATCTATGTATTATTATTATTATTTATTTCTTAGCAGACGCCCTTATCCAGGGCGACTTACAATTGTTACAAGATATCACATTATTTTTTACATACAATTCCCCATTTATACACTTGGGTTTTTTACTGGAGCAATCTAGGTAAAGTACCTTGCTCAAGGGTACAGCAGCAGTGTCCCCCACCTGGGATTGAACCCACGACCCTCCGGTCAAGAGTCCAGAGCCCTAACCACTGCTCCACACTGCTGCCCTGTAGAATGTAATCAATCTATACACGCACACGCGCACACACACGCACGCGCAGTACTGACACTAACGATGGAAACAGATTTATAGAACAACTGGGGTTGGTAATATATATCTCTGAAGGGGGGGGCGTGGTGTATAGGGTGCAGTCTTTCTGGATGGGGGGGTGCGGGGTGCAGACGGACAGTCTTTGTGGATGGGGTGGGGGGTACCTTTGGGCTCGGGGGGGGCATCAGTCCCAGCCTCACTTTCTCCTGCAGCTCCTTCTGCCCCTCGCGCCTCGTCTGCCTCCTCAGCTTCTTCTGCTCCTTCTTGGTGAGGAAGACGCCCAGCGTCACCGGCGCGTCCGAGTTCACTGCGGGGAGGCTTAGAGAAGGGCAGCATTTCTGCATTCCCACCCCCCCACATGGATATACTGTGCATTTACCGTAGCTTACCCTGGTCTGTCATGTTTATAAATATGCTTTACCAGACCTCTCTGTGCTTTACAATGCTCCCCTATGCTTTACCAGACCTCTCTGTGCTTTACAATGCTTCCCTATGCTTTACCAGACCTCTCTGTGCTTTACAATGCTTCCCTATGCTTTACCAGACCTCTCTGTGCTTTACAATGCTCCCTATGTTTTTTACCAGACCTCTCTGTGTTTTTTACAATGCTCCCCTATGCTTTACCAGACCTCTCTGTGCTTTACAATGCTTCCCTATATTTTACCACACCTCTCTGTGCTTTACAATGCTTCCCTATGCTTTACCAGACCTCTCTGTGCTTCCCTATTTACAATGCTTCCCTATGCTTTTTACCAGACCCTCTGTGCTTTTTACAATGCTCCCCTATGTTTTACCAGACCTCTCTGTCTTTTACAATGCTTCTATGCTTTACCAGACCTCTCTGTGCTTTACAATGCTTCCCTATGCTTTACCAGACCTCTGTGCTTCACAGTGCTTCCCTATGCTTTACCAGACCTCTGTGTTTTACAATGCTTCCCTATGCTTTACCACACCTCTCTGTGCTTTACAATGCTTCCCTATGCTTTACCAGACCTCTCTGTGCTTTACAATGCTTCCCTATGCTTTACCAGACCTCTCTGTGCTTTACAAATCTCCCCTATGCTTTTACCAGACCTCTCTGTGCTTTTACAATGCTTCCTATGTTTTACCAGACCTCTCTGTGCTTTACAATGCTTCCCTATGCTTTACCATGCCTCTCTGTGCTTTACAATGCTTCCCTATGCTTTACCAGACCTCTCTGAGCTTTACAATGCTCCCCTATGCTTTTTACCAGACCTCTCTGTGCTTTTTACAATGCTTCCCTATGCTTTACCAGACCTCTCTGTGCTTTTACAATGCTTCCCTATGTTTTACCAGACCTCTGTGCTTTACAATGCTTCCCTATGCTTTACCCAGACCTCTGTGCTTTACATAATGCTTCCCATGTTTTACCAGACCCTCTGTGCTTTTACAATGCTTCCTGTGTTTTTTACCAGACCTCTCTGTGCTTTACAATGCTTCCCTATGCTTTACCAGACCTCTCTGTGCTTTACAATGCTTCCCTATGCTTTACCAGACCTGTCTGTGCTTTATAATGCTTCCACTGTGAGTATCACACCTCCAGCTCCACACACAGGCGAGGACAGGTGTGCAGCCCTGCTTACCTGGAGGGCTCATCTGCGCTGGATGCTCCACCAGGTTGGTTATTCCAAAGAGTTCGTTTTCATTAGACAGGTTCTCAAGTTTTCTGGGGGTCAGAGAAAGAAACTGCGGATTAGTTAGAAAACTAGGGGTACCCCAGTGACCAAATCTGCTCGTTAACTTCTCCGTCACTCAGAGCAGAGATGGGAATAAGACTCCTGTTGCACAGTCCAGGTTTTATTTAACACCAGCTGGATTAGCCCCAGTGTGTCTAGGAAATAAGATCTGATTACTGAGAACTGATAGTGAAAACCAGGAATGGATCAAACTGCTGTGCAACGGGAGTCTTATTCCCATCCCTGGACTGCAATACTAAGAGAGGGAAAGAGAGTTCATTTTGTGTTAGAGAGAGATCCTATTTGTTTAAAACCTATCTCTATAATAGACAGACAGACAGACAGCTACAGACACAGATAAAGAGCGAGGACTTGCAAGGTGAAGAAAATAATTTCTACTACCAGTGTGAGAGTCAGATAGAGAGAGAGAGAGTCAGATAGAGAGAGAGAGAGGGAGAGAGAGGGGGGAGAGAGAGCGAGAGAGAGAGAGGAGAGGAGAGAGAGAGAGAGGGAGAAGAGAGAGACAGACAGAGAGAGAGAGAGAGAGAGAGAGAGGAGTCACATACAGACAGGGAGTGAGGGAGTGAGAGAGAGAGAGAGTCAGATACAGACAGGGAGAGAGAGAGACAGACAGACAGACAGACAGAGAGAGAGAGAGTCAGATACAGACACAGACAGGGAGAGAGAGAGGCAGACAGACAGAGAGTGAGAGAGTCAGACCGAGAGAGTGTGTGAGAGAGAGGAGTCACATACAGACAGGGAGTGAGAGAGTGAGAGAGAGTCAGACACAGACAGGGAGAGAGAGAGACAGACAGACAGAGAGTGAGAGAGAGACAGACACAGGCAGGGAGAGAGAGACAGACAGACAGACAGACAGTGAGAGAGAGACAGACACAGACAGGGATATCTCCAGAGCACTCACGGCTCCATGCCGGCTGGGAAGATGTACGAGTCCCACCACTCCAGCTCCGGCACCTCCCCCTCCGTCAGCTCCTTCTTGGGGGTGATGAGAGCCAGCCTGGTGGAGGCCTGGATCCCAGTCTTCTTGGCAGCCTGAGCGATCTCCGTCTGCAGCTTCTCCAGCTGGGCCTGGGGAGGGGGGGGGGGCAAGAAATAATAAGGAGGCTTGGAGGTCCAGCGGCTAGAGAAAGGGGGCTCGATACCAGGAGGTTCAAATCCCAGCTCAACAACTGCTGCTGCTGCTGCAGAGTCACTTCCAATAGGAGCTCGTTTGTTTTACATCTCATCCGAAGGACGGAGCACAAGGAGGTGAAGTGACTTGCTCAGGGTCACACACAGACACACGCACACACACACACACGCACGCGCGCACAGAGAGTCAGTGGCTGCTGCAGAATCACTTCCAATAGGAGCTTGTTTGTTTCTACGTCTCATCCGAAGGACGGCACCTGATAGAACCAGTTTTGGCAATGTTTCTTTAAATCGATAATCCTGTAATAAAGTTCAGAACCCCTAAACTGGTCGCCCCCCCCCTCCCTCACCTTGGTGCGGATGCGCTGCGCGATCTTCTCGAAGCGCCCCTTCTCGTTGAACTTGAACCCGCGGCGGGCTCTCTGCGCGGGGAGGGCTGGCACGCGCGGGTCGAAGTAGGCGGTGGACTCCAGCTCCTCCGAGGGGCGCTCCCGCAGCTGCAGCTTGAACTGCTCCCGCTTCACAGCGCGGATGTTGGCCTTCAGAGTGGGCATGCGGTGCGTGAGCTCAATCTCCTTCCCACTGGCATCGACCGTGCGCCCCAGCTCATCCAGGATGAGGGGAGAGGGCTTCGTCACGTCCCGGGACTCCACCCTCCTGAGGGGCCGGGGGGGAGGAGAGGGAGGGAGGGGGGAAGAGAGGGAGAAGGGGGAGGAGGGGGAAGAGAGGGAGAAGGGAGGAGGGAGAAGGGGAAGGAAGAGAGGAGAGGGGAGAGAGGGAGAGGGGAGGAGGGAGAGGGGAGAGGGGAGGGAGGGAGGAGGGGAGGGAGGGGGAGAGGAGGGAGGGGAGGGGAGGAGGGGGGAGAGGGGAGGAGAGGGAGGGGGAGAGGGGAGGGAAGGGGAGAGGGAGGGAGGGGAGGGGGGAAGAGAGGGAGAGGGGAGGGAGGGAGAGGGGAAGAGAGGGGAAGGGAGGAGGAGGGGAAGAGAGGGAGAAGGGAGGGGGAGAGGGAGAGGAGGGAGGGGAGGGAAGAGAGAGGGAGAAGGGAGGAGGGAGGGAGGGGGAGGAGGGAGGGAGGAGGAGGGGGGGGAGGAGGGAGAAGGGAGGAGGGGGAGGAGGGGGAGAAGGGGAGGAGGGGGAGGAGGGAGGGGGAGGGGGGAGGAGGGGGGAGGGGGGAGGAGGGAGGGAGAAGGAGGGAGAGGGAGGGGAGAGGGAGAGGGGAGAGAGGGAGGGAGAGAGGGAGGGGGAAGGGAGAGATAGAGGGAGGGAGGGAGGGAGGGGGAGAGAGACACAGGGGGGAGAGGGGGAGAGAGATTGTTTTTATATTTTTTATCACTTATCCTCATCATCTTCTTCTGTACCTGTGCATTGCAGACAGTCTTGCCAAAAAAAAAAAAAATGAAATAATGGTACCAATAAATGCATGTGTATATATAAAATTACACACACGCACACGTTCTGTGTAATATTTAAAACAATTAAGAAAAAAACGTTTTTGCCGAACTGTAATTGCACTGTATGGATGAAGAGTCCTCAAACAGCATCAGTGGTGTGCTTGTGTGTCTCAGTGTGTGTGTGCGTGTGTCTCTCAGTGTGTGTGCGCGTGTGTCTCTCAGTGTGTGTGTGTGTCTCAGTGTGTGTGTGTGTGTGTCTCAGTGTGTGCGTGCGTGCGTGTGTGTGTCTCAGTGTGTGCGTGCGTGCGTGTGTGTGTGTCTCTGTACTCACGGCAGTGCGATGCCCATGGCATGGAGGTTGGCCAGTGCCACCAGGTTGGTGGTGCCGGTGGCCAGGCTTCCCAGAATGCCCGGCTTCATGGCGAGCTGTGATTGGATGCGCGCCTGCAGCTCCGCCGCCTTCTTGGCCTTCTCGATGGCATCGTTCATGAAGGTGGCGGCCTGAGAGGGAGCGATGGACTGCCCCCTAGTGGGGGCCTCCGGCTGAACAGCAGAGACCCTCTGCACAGAGAGACAGAGAGAGAGAGAGAGAGAGGGGGGGAAGAGAAGAGAGACCCTCTGCACAGAGAGAGAGAGAGAGAGAGGGGGGGAAAGAGAGAGAGAGAGAGAGAGAGAGAGGGAGGGAGACAGAAACAGAGGGAGGAGGGAGAGAGACAGAGAGAGAAACAGAGGAAGAGGAGAGAGAGAGAGAAACAGTGACAGAGAGGGGGGGAGAGAGACAAAGAGACAGACAGAGACAGAGAAAAAGAGAGACAGGGAGAGACAGAGACAGACAGAGAGACACAGAGAGACACAGTTAGGCATTTTAGCTGATGAATGTCTGAAGCATCCTAAATACTTGTGTATTGATGTTGTACTTTGACCAAAATCAAAGTAAAATGTCACTCAGGTTCACAATGTGAATAACTGATACAAAAAAAAAGAAATCAACGATATCAGGACGTAAGGCCTTGTAGCGTGAATCGCCGTGATGATTTTTTTTCTTGTATGAATTATTCAGGTTAGTGTTCTGTTACGCACACACGCACACTCTGCGTGTGCTTGAGATTCTCCTCACCGGAGCCGCTGGGACAGGAGCCACGAAGCTCAGCTGCTTCTTGCGTTCCTCGATCTGTCGCGTGGCGGCTTCCATCATCTGCTTGATCTGAAGAGAGACCCGAGAGAAACCATCAGTGCAATATGAATAACAACAACAGAGGACTGAACCCAAGGACTGGGGGGAGCAGCAGAACCCCAGGACTAAGGGCTCAAACTCCTGGCTGATCATTTCAATATTAATAATAATAGACTTCATTGAGGGGAGCTCTGAACCCCAGGACTGGGTGCAGCAGCAGCAGGGCTAGTGTGAGTTTCTAACCCTGCTCAAACTCCTGGCTCCTGATCATTTCAATATTAATAATAATAATAATAATAATAATAATAATAATAATAATAATAATAGACTTCATTGAGGGGAGCTCTGAACCCCAGGACTGGCTGCAGGGCTGGTGTGCGAGTTTCTAACCCTGAGACTCAAGGTAACAGGTAACTCTCCCTGCAGCGGGACGTACCTGCATTTTGGTGAGCATGCCCGGGCTCTCAACCCCAGGACTGGCTGGGGCTGGCAGGACCCGGCTCCTCCACCTCCTGGGCAGCGGGCCCCTCTTCTTCTTCACCGGACCACCCCGCAGGACCCCTCCCCACCTCCCACCCCCACGGACCATACTAGACCCCCGCCCCCCGCGGCCTCACGGGTAATCTCAGGGTCATCCCCAAACACCTCCTGGAGAAACAGGGGAGAGACAACACTGTTACCAGACAAACACACCCAGCAATGCTCCCTTCATGCTAATATAAACTAGAGCAGTAATCACAGGTACAAACACAGAAGCACGCCAGGAGAACTTTATTTAATTTATTTATTAAAATAAAATGGGGGGGGGGCGTCAAAAGTGGTCAAATACGATAACAGTGGTTCCTCGTGAAACACAAAACCTGGCAATGCGATTGATTGGAAAAGGCGTGCAATTAATCCACAAAAACATCGATCGATCATTATTATTAATAATAATAATAATAATAATAATAATAATATCTAATAATAATTAAATAACAACTACACTGGTAGTTACCAATTAAACACAGAACACCAGCACAGTTCCACTGCATGCTACATAGAATCACACCGCTACAGTTCCACTGCAATTCGACACAGAATCACCCAGCTACAGTTCCACTGCAATTCAACACAGAATCACACAGCTACAGTTCCACAGAAAACCTGTCAAAGTTCCATTAAGAAATCACACAGAATCACACAGCAAAACAGTTCCACTGCAATTCAACACAGAATCACACAGCTACAGTTCCACTGCAATTAACACAGAATCACACAGCTACAGTTCCACTGCAACAGAACACAGAATCACACATAATCACAGCTACAGTTCCACTGCAATTCGACATAGAATCACACAGCTACAGTTCCACTGCAATTCGACACAGAATCACACAGCTACAGTTCCACTGCAATTCGACATAGAATCACACCGCTACAGTTCCACTGCAATTCAACACAGAATCACACAGCTACAGTTCCACTGCAATTCAACACAGAATCACACAGCTACAGTTCCACTGCAATTCAACACAGAATCACACAGCTACAGTTCCACTGCAATTCGACACAGAATCACACAGCTACAGTTCCACTGCAGTTCCACTGCAATTCAACACAGAATCACACAGCTACAGTTCCACTGCAATTCAACACAGAATCACAGAATCCACTGCATTCAACACAGAATCACACAGCTACAGTTCCACTGCAATTCAACACAGAATCACAGAATCACCACAGCTACAGCTACAGTTCCACTGCAATTCAACACAGAATCACCCAGCTACAGTTCCACTGCAATTCGACACAGAATCACACAGCTACAGTTCCACTGCAATTCAACACAGAATCACACAGCTACAGTTCCACTGCAACCAAGTTCCACAGAATCACACAGCTACAGTTCCACTGCAATTCGACACAGAATCACACAGCTACAGTTCCACTGCAATTCAACACAGAATCACACAGCTACAGTTCCACTGCAATTCAACACAGAATCACACAGCTACAGTTCCACTGCAATTCGACACAGAATCACACAGCTACAGTTCCACTGCAATTCGACACAGAATCACACAGCTACAGTTCCACTGCAATTCAACACAGAATCACACAGCTACAGTTCCACTGCAATTCGACACAGAATCACCCAGCTACAGTTCCACTGCAATTCGACACAGAATCACACAGCTACAGTTCCACTGCAATTCGACACAGAATCACCCAGCTACAGTTCCACTGCAATTCAACACAGAGCTGCACGTTTTGGAACTGAACCCCGACCCGGCCCGGTACCTTCAGGTCTCTCTTGCGGTGTTTCTCGCTGCTGGACTTGGAGTGACGGGAGCTCCTCCCCTCCTCCACCGCCTCAAAAAGCTTGTCCACAAACCTGGAGGTGGACTCGTCCAGGAACGGCTTCAGCTGGTCTGCGGGGAGCGAGGGGGGAGAAACCAGGCTGAAAACACTTCGCTTTCTGTTTTTTTTCATAAGAACATAAGAAAGTTTACAAACGAGAGGAGGCTCCATTCAGCCCATCTGGCTTGTTTGGTTGTTAGTAGCTTATTGATCCCAGAATCTCATCAAGCAGCTTCTTGAAGGATCCCAGGGGGTCAGCTTCAACAACATTACTGGGGAGTTGGTTCCAGACCCTCACAATTCTCTGTGTAAAAAAGTGGCTCCTATTTTCTGTTCTGAATGCCCCTTTATCTAATCTCCATGTGTGACCCCTGGTCCTTGTTTCTTTTTTCAGGTTGAAAAAGCCCCCTGGGTGGACACTGTCACGGTTTGTGTTTGTTTAAATCTGTGGCTGGTGCTCACTTCGGCTGACCGCCACGGTCCCGGTCACTCACCGCTGGTCTTGCGCTTGTCCAGCCCCTTGCCCACGCAGTGCAGGGCAGCCGTGACCACGGTGGGCTCAGAGAAGCCGAGGACTCGCTTCACCGTCTTCTCAACCCAGGGCTTGAGCTCGTCCAGCTCCCTCTTTGAGAGAGACATCGCTGCAGGGGGAAGGGGAGCAGCACAGACACCGTCAGCACAGACACACACGAGAGAGAGACATCGCTGCAGGGGGAAGGGGAGCAGCACAGACACACGAGAGAGAGAGAGACATCGCTGCTGGGGGAAGGGGAGCAGCACAGACACCGTCAGCACAGACACACACGAGAGAGACATCACTGCAGGAGGAAGGGGAGCAGCACAGACACCGTCAGCACAGACACACACAAGAGAGAGACATCGCTGCAGGGGGAAGGGGAGCAGCACAGACACACACAAGAGAGAGACATCGCTGCAGGGGGCAGGGGAGCAGCACAGACACACATGAGAGAGAGACATCGCTGCAGGGGGAAGGGGAGCAGCACAGACACTGTCATCAACACAGACACAGTCAGCACAGACAGTCATCAATACAGACACAGTCATTACAGACACAGTCAACACAGATGCTCACAGTCCATACAGACACTGTTATTCACACTTAACTGCTACGGTTCAGGGGTGGGAATCAGACTCCTGTTGCACAGCAGTGTCACCCAGTCCAGGTTTCACTGCTACCAGCTTGATCAGCCCCAGTGTGTCTAGGTAACAAGCTCAGGTGTGTGTGATTATTAAACTCACAGTGAAACCAGGACTGGATCACACCGCTGTGCAACGGGAGTCTGATTCCCATCCCTTCATTTTATATATATAGCTCAGAGTCAAAATATTGAAAAAAAGCAGATATCTTTTAAACACCTTCATTGTTATTTAAAAACAACATAATAATAATAATAATAATAATAATAATAATAATAATAATAATAATAAATCACTGCCCACGTAATCAGGCGGTAAATAACTCGACTAAAAGGAGAGGAGCGAAGCACAGAATAAACATCTGCGTTTAATCTGATATTTAAAACGTCTCTGCTCCCATCCACACAGGTTACGACGTTAACTCGTAATTATGAATGATGTTGTTATCAACCGGCAGAATAAAAACACAGCTTGCTTGTGTTGCGATTTTATTTATTTATGTATTTATTTCTTATTAAATCAAAGAGAAAATGTATTTCGTAACGAGTCAATTTCCGAACGTGTTCAGTTTAGATTTCCAAAGACATCGTCATAACAAAATAACACAAAGCAGTGTTTTATAAAGCGTTGTGTTCTGCTGGGTTTGTGTGTAATTGAATCTGTCTGTTATTAATAAACAGGACTCGCTTTTTTTCCAAACGCTTGACGGTGTACGACAGACCCGGGTGCAACTCGACTGAGGCCCGGGGCAGCGTGTTCACACAAAACCGCTCGCCGACCCCAGGGCGCTCATCCTCGGCTACAAACTAACGCCCCCGTCCCTTTCCTTACCTCGTACCGACCCGAACGGGCTTGCTTTGCGGTCCGAAAACCCAGCTGGTCCGGTACCGAAAGACGAACTTCCGAGAGCTTTTAAAAAAAACACAAACAAACGTCCACTCAACGCACCGCCGGAAACGGAACTGCGAGCGATGAGGTTACAGCCGAAGCGTTTCTCAGACGCGAGAACCGCCCGCCCCCTGTCACATGATGAGGGTGGGACGCGAGGTCGAGGTTCCCTGGTCATGTGACGGGGGAGGGTGTTGTTTTTTTTTTCAGGTGAATTGAACAGTTAGCCAGGAGGGGGCGACAGGTATCCACGCACGGCGCTCCACGGTGAGGTAATTTCACGAAACAGCTCTAAGTATCCAGTTGGCAGATATTTATACAAAAAAGAGCTTCTGCCCAAATTGTCCTGAAATATCTATCTATCTATTAGCTCAAAGAGCCAGCTGCCCAACGTTTCGATATGTTGTACATATCTTTCTCAAGGGAGCCTGTGTATATTTATATATGGAGGCTGTGTGGTCCAGTGGTTAAAGAAAAGGGCTTGTAACCAGGAGGTCCCCGGTTCAAATCCCACCTCAGCCACTGACTCACTGTGTGACCCTGAGCAAGTCACTTCACCTCCTTGTGCTCCGTCTTTCGGGTGAGACGTAGTTGTAAGTGACTCTGCAGCTGATGCATAGTTCACACACCCTGGTCTCTGTAAGTCGCCTTGGATAAAGGCGTCTGCTAAATAAAGACATAATATTAACAATAATGGTCAATCATATTAATAAATAAGGCACATCAGGGTTCACTGTGGTAAATGCATCGAAGGAAACACACCTCACACACACGCATTCAGTTTGAATTGAATTTCTCTCTGTCTCTCTCACACACACGCTCGCGGTTCCCTCTAGGCGGTACTGTTTACTTCTCTGTGTGTCTCGTTCTCGCTAGCTTGCATTAACCCCCCCCCCCTCTCTCTCCTCTCGGGTCGGACCCCCTGCTGTGCTCATTCACTTCAATTACATCAGAGCTCACGAGGGGGGGGGTGCTGTTCATGTTCTGCCATCAGGTACGGAAGATCCTCACGCACACACACATATAAAAATGAAAAGGCACGCCAACCAAGATCATGCAACTTCATTGACACAGGGGTTGCAGAATCAGGTCTCAGTTCTTAAAAAGGAGACAAAACTGAACCAGGTAACTCTGACCAAGATCACTGCATCAGTAAACTCCATGGAAACTATTGTCAAAATGGAGCATACCAATATGCAATGGCTTCCCAGCCAGCATGGTTATAGGAAAGTGGAGAGTGGACAACCACACTGCTTTTTTCGCTGCCTGTGAATAGCGATGTATGGATGGATCTGTGTATCTGTGTGTGTGTGTGTGTATATATATAGCACACTCACTCATACGCACAATACTGGCACGCTTATTTGAAAAAAAACACACTTTTATACAGTCCCTTGAAATGATTATTAATTAAATGATGAATCTCTAGAAACATTTCAAAACCAATACAATAATTAAAATCGAAAGCAGGCAAGTTTATTATTATTATTTTATTTTTATTAAAGAAAATAAAAAAGAAAGCATTTGAAATGGATCTTTCCCAGAGCTCGGATCACAGTGCACAGCGGTGTGATCCAGTCCTGACTTCACTGTGAGTTTAATAATCAGACACACCTGAGCTTGTTGCCTAGACACACTGGGGCTGATCAAGCTGGTAGTGAAACCTGGACTGGATGACACTGCTGTGCAACAGGAGTCTGATTCCCATCCTTCTAACTTAAGTACAACAACCAACCACGTCAAATTACAAACCCACTGCAAAACCACTGCAATACTAAAGCCATCGATATAAAAAGAGATTGTGTAAAAAAACATCCATACAACCACGAAATACAAAGACAATGTGACCAGTAAGGAGACTCCTATTGCACAGCAGTGTGATCCAGTCCAGGTTTCACTGCTACCAGCTTGATCAGCCCCAGTGTGTCTAGCTAACAAGCTCAGGTGTGTGTGATTATTAAACTCCTAGTGAAACCAGGACTGGATCACACTGCTGTGCAATGGGAGTCTGATTCCCATCCTTACATTTTATATATTTAAAAAAAAAAAAAAAAAGAGAAGAAAAATAATAATAATAATAATAATAATAATAATAATAATAATAATAATAATAATAATAATAATAAAACAATGCAGCAATAAAATTAAAAAATAAAAACCGTGCTTTGAAATGGTCAGGAAGTCACCTGGCTCTGACAGCCGCGTCCCCTCCAGCCCTGCCTGCCTCTCAGCAGAGGAGTCCCGACAGCAAGAGACCCGGACTGGGTGGCGGTGCGGGAGTCTGATTCCCATTCTTCTAGCTTAAGTGCAACAACCAAACGCCAAATTACAAACCCACTGGAAACCCCTGACATTAAAGCCATATAAAAGAGATTTCTAAAAAAAACAGAACCCCGAAATACAAAGACAATGTGACCAGTAAGGAGACTCTATTGCACCTGATTGATCCAGTCCAGGTTTCCCTGCACCAGCTTGATCAGGCAGTGTGTCTAGCTAACAAGGTCAGGTGTGGAGATTGAGCTGTCCAGGGTGGATCACGGGCTGAAAGCAGGGGTTATCCGGGGTATATTTAAAAAAAAAAAAAAAAGAGATGAAAAATTAAGGGCTCCAATAATAATAATAATGTTGCAGCAATAAAATTAAAAAATAAAAGGGGGTGTTTTGAGATGGGGTCACCTGGCTCTGTGGATCCAGGCCAGGCTGGGCAGAGGACCTGCAAGCAGGGGGTGCGGGGAGGAGCCAGCCTCTCCCTGGTCTGGAGCTCTCTTCCTGGGCTGTCGGGACTGAGATCCCTGGGTGTTGCCGAGAGCTGGAAGTGTGGAGGGGAGCAGAGGCTGCGAGTGTCTCCTCAGAGACTCTGTGTGGACTGCAGCTCTGCTGAGAGAGAGAGAGAGAGAGAGAGAGAGAGAGAGAGAGAGAGAGGGGGTTCGTGGTAGCCTCTCCCTGGGGAGGGAGAGGGAGGTGGGAGAGGAGGGAGAGGGAGCAGAGGGAGTGGAGAGGAGAGGGAGGAGAGAGGAGAGAGAGAGGGGAGGAGAGGGAGGGAGAGGGAGAGAGGGACAGGGAGGAGAGGGAGGGAGGGAGAGAGAGAGGAGAGGGAGGGAGAGGTAAATTAAAAGTCATAAAACAAACATCCAACAACTTGAAAAGGATTTCAGGGATGGGAATCAGACTCCCGCTGCACAGCAGTGTGATCCAGTCCTGGTTTCACTAGGAGTTTAATAATCAGACACACCTGAGCTTGTTGCCTAGACACACAGGGGCTGATCAAGCTGGTAGTAAAACCTGGACTTGGTGAAGCTGCTGTGCAATAGGAGTCTGATTCCCATCCCTGAAATTTTCTGAATGACGGCTGAGAAAGTTACCTCGGCTGGGGTGTGGGGGGCCCCCTGTCCCTCGGGGGTCCTGCCTGGTTTGGGGGTGTCGGGGGTTGAAGTCGGGGTGATGTGGGGGAACCACAGCTTCAGCATCATCTCCACCTGGAGCAGCGTGCTCAGATAGCGCCCCCTACAGGAGATCAAATGGCATTACACACTGTGACACACACAAGCCCTGCTGCACCCAGTCCTGTTTATTAATATGCTTTACCATCCCTCTGTGCTTTACAATGCTTCCCTATGCTTTACCAGACCTCTCTGTGCTTTACAATGCTTCCCTATGCTTTACCAGACCTCTCTGTGCTTTACAATGCTTCCCTATGCTTTACCAGACCTCTCTGTGCTTTACAATGCTTCCCCTATCCTTTACCAGACCTCTCTGCTTTTACAATGCTTCCCCTATGCTTTACCAGACCTCTCTGTGCTTTACAATGCTTCCCTATGCTTTACCAGACCTCTCTGTGCTTTACAATGCTTCCCAATGCTTTACCAGACCTCTCTGTGTTTTACAATGCTTCCCTATGCTTTTACCAGACCTCTGTGTTTTTACAATGCTTCCTGTGCTTTACCAGACCCTCTGTGCTTTACAATGCTTCCCTATGTTTTTTACCAGACCTCTCTGTGTTTTACAATGCTTCCCTATGCTTTACCAGACCTCTCTGTGCTTTACAATGCTTCCCTATGCTTTACCAGACCTCTCTGTGCTTTTACAATGCTTCCCTATCCTTTACCAGACCTCCCTGTGTTTTTTACAATGCTTCCTATGCTTTTCCCAGACCTCTCTGTGCTTTTACAATGCTTCCCTATGCTTTCCCAGACCTCTCTGTGCTTTACAATGCTTGCCAATGCCTCTTTACCAGACTGTTGTGCTTTTACAAGCCTCTCCTATGCATTTTACGGCAGTTTCTGAATCACCCCCACAATGCTTCCTCTGGATCCTTTACCAGACCTCTCTGAAGCTGCTCAGACCTTCGGACTTTACCCGAATCTGGGAACCAGTATGAAACCCTATCACTATTTACCAGACCGAGTTTATAAAACAATGCATCGCCATTAAAAAAAACCAAACATCTCTGTGCTTTTACAATGCTTCCCTGAAGTAAAACACAGGGGACGATCTGTTTTTCCAGCTAATTAAAAAAATGAAATTATGCTTTAAAAGACCTCTCTGTGTCTGAAAAAAAAAAAAAAAAAAAGCCCAGACACAGACAAACACAGAGTCTTCTTTAATCTGCAGCGATCAGACAAGAGAATAAACTCTCTGTGATTTGCCAATGAGACCCTAATGCACCCCCCCCCCCCCAGACCTTTGTGCCAAACAGACAAACAAACCACCCCCTCTCTTTCCCCGACAGCCCCTCTGTGCAGCCCCAAGCCCTTCAAGGCCAGAGGACATCATTGTTTTACAATCAACTGACCCCTCCCCACTTTACAGACAGAGCCCCTCTGTGCACCAACACATAGTTTCCCCCCCCTCCACACACACAGACAATGCCCCACACACTCACACACACACACTGACAGACAGAGCCACACACACACACACACACACACAGGTTTCTGAATCACCCCCACGATCCTCTGGATGCGGTCCATCGCCACACTCTGCTGGAAGCTGCTCAGACCTGCGGGACGAGCACAGACCCGACGAGTCAGGGAACCAGTATGAAACCAGTTCACTATCCGCTCGCATAACCGAGTTTATAAAACGAATGAATCGCCATTGAAAAAAAAAGCATAATGGAAACGAACGCGTGAGCGAGGCGTCTGAAGTAGAAAACACAGGGGACGCATCTGTTTTTCCAGCTAATTCAAAAATGAAATTAAAAAAACAAAATCTCTCTCTCTCTGTGTCTGAAAAAAAAAAAAAAAGCCCAGACACAGACAAACACAGAGTCTTCTTTAATCTCCAGCGATCAGACAAGAGAATAAACTAATCTGGAGGATTTGCCCCCCGGAGACACTGCTGCATCCCACCCCCCCCCCCCCCACCCCCACCCCAATCCCTTTCAGCCAAACAAACCCCCCCGACAGCCCCCAGCCCCCAGCCCCCCTAAGGCTAGATGACATCATTATTTTTTACAATCAACTGACCCCCCCCTCCCCCACACATATAGACAGAGCCCCCCGTCCACACCCACACATAGACAGAGCCCCCCCCACACACACAGACAGACAGAGCCCCCCTCACATACACACACACAGACACACAGAGCCCCCCCACTTGCACACACACACAGAGCCCTCCCTCACACACACACACACACACAGAGCCCCCCCTCACACACACACAGAAAGAGCCCCCCCCCTCACACACACAATGCCTTCCAAGCCTTCTCACGCACACCAGCTCACTACCACAACACCAATCTCTGCAGGCACCGAATTTAACAACACCCCAGCGACAACTACGACGAGGCTGCGTATTATTATCCCCCCCCCCCACTATTTTAAATGTTTAGGGGTTTTAAGGGGGGCCAACGCTGCAGCTTGAACCCAAACACGGCTCACCTCTGTGGTAGCGTCCTCTCTTCAGCCCGTTCAGGAGCTGCAGTAAGGGCTTGAGGAATGCCTGAAGCTCCCGGCACTGAGAGAGAGCGAGAGAGAGGAGACGGAGAGACAGTCAGTATTATTATTATTATTATTAGTATTATCATTATTATTATTATTATCATTATTATTAGGAATGGGTCGATTTTCTAGGTAACCCACCTTCTCAGTAAACACGAGGTCGCCTTCCGCCCTGGCCGGCCTTCCGGAGTCGTCATGACGACCAGGCCCCGCCCTTCGGCCTTCCTCGGAGCTCCATGGCCTTTTCAGACCAGGGCTTGTGGTACGGATGACCGGGGGGGAGGAGGAGAGTCTGGCACCTGCAGTCACCCTCCCGGAGCTACCCTGCCCCGTTCTGGCTGCCGGTTTGAGGGGGGAGTAGCCCCTGTTCCTCCTCCACGCGGCCTCCGAAAGTCTCAAGCTGTTTGGGGACTGCGGCCTGGGCCTCGCGGCGACGCTCTCCCCTGGGGAGGAGGGTGGCATCGGGGGCCGGCCTCCTCCACGGGCGTCTCCCTCGCTGTCGGACAGGAAGACGTCTAAATCCTCGTCGCCCGCCTCTCCCTCGCTGTACAGGAAGCTGTCGGTCGAGCAGAGCGAGCCTCGCGATGACATCATAGCGGCTAAACGAGACGCGTGTCCTCGTCTGAGGAGGAGGGGGAGAGGGGGAGAACGAAATTAAAAAACGGACCGGTGTCTGTGTTCTTATATATTCCTCTTCGGTCATGACTTTTTTTCCCCATTTACATTTAAGAAATTTGAAGCATTGTAAAGCACAGAGGTCTGGTAAAGCATAGGGAAGCATTGTAAAGCACAGAGAGGTCTGGTAAAGCATAGGGAAGCATTGTAAAGCACAGAGAGGTCTGGTAAAGCATAGGGAAGCATTGTAAAGCACAGAGGTCTGGTAAAGCATAGGGAAGCATTGTAAGGCACAGAGAGGTCTGGTAAAGCATAGGGAAGCATTGTAAAAGCACAGAGAGGTCTGGTAAAAGCATAGGGAAGCATTGTAAAGCACAGAGGTCTGGTAAAGCATAGGGAAGCATTGTAAAGCACAGAGAGGTCTGGTAAAGCATAGGGAAGCATTGTAAAGCACAGAGAGGTCTGGTAAAGCATAGGGAAGCATTGTAAAGCACAGAGAGGTCTGGTAAAGCATAGGGAAGCATTGTAAAGCACAGAGAGGTCTGGTAAAGCATAGGGAAGCATTGTAAAGCGCAGAGAGGTCTGGTAAAAGCATAGGGAAGCATTGTAAAAGCACAGAGAGGTCTGGTGAAAAAAGCATAGGGAAGCATTGTAAAAGCACAGAGAGGTCTGGTAAAAGCATAGGGAAGCATTGGGATAGGGACATTGGTAAAACATGGGGCTGAAGCTCGGATTCGCCCCCAGTCTGGTGGGACACTCCAGCATTTGCTGGGCTGGGATCTCCCAGCTGTGGGACACTCCAGCTTTGCTGGGATCTCCGCGGATTTTCGAAAGCTCGGCAGACTGGAAAATTAGACAGGGAAGAGTCACGCGAGCTCCCAGCACTTATACACACACAGACACGCACACACATTGACAAAGAAACATGCACACACATTGATACAGACACAGACACACACACATTGATACAGACACACACACACACAGCTCTGGCCTGTTTAGAGCACAGGCTCACTCCAGGGCAGGGGGGCTAATGCGATTACTGGCATCTCCCTGTCACTAATCCCCCTGAAGCAGACAGACAGTTAAAAATCATGAGAGGATGAGGAGGGGGAGAGGAGGGGAGGAGGAGGGAGGGGAGGGGAGGGGAGAGGAGGGGAGGGGAGAGGAGGGGAGGGGAGGAGGGGGGGGGGGAGAGGGGAGGGAGGGAGGGGGGGAGGGGAGGAGAGAGGAAGAGGGGAGGGGGGAGAGGAGAGAGGGAGAGAGGAGAGGGGAGAGGAGAGGGGAGGAGGGGAGGGGGTGAGGGAGGAGGGGGAGGAGGGAGGGGAGGGAGGAGGGGAGGGGGAGGGAGGAGGTATACAATAGTGCAGCTTTCACTATGTGAATCACACTGTGTTTACTGTTGCTTCGTCTCGGTGTGACCGACTCGATAAGATTCGTCCCCTATATAGAACTAACCGCATCGGACACAACTACAGCGAAGCACGGCCGTGTTAAAATTAGCGACACAGCTTAAGAAGCCTCGCCCGGTAATTTAAAATCCTTTACAGTGTGTACACGCCTTCCTGCATCAGTGTGATCTACTATACAGCAGTAATACACAATAACACACACACACACACACACACACACACACACAAAGACACACACACACACACACACAAAGACAGACACACACACACACACACACACACAAAGACAGACACACACACACAAAGACAAACAGACACAGAGAGAGAGAGAGACACACACATACACAGAGACAAAGACAGAGACACACACGCACACAGACAGACACACAGAGAGAGAGACACACATACACAGAGACAGACAAAGACAGAGACAGAGACACACGCGCACAGAGACACACACACAGACGCAGACACACACACACACACACACACAGTCACACACTCTCTCTCTCACACAGACACACACACACACACACGCCACGACGTGCACTCACCCCCGCTGCTAGCTCCACAGTGTGCAGGTCAGCCCGCGCTGTGTAAGCACAGCCTCGGTAAATCTGCGCTCTTGTTTGAAATCCTTACCTCAAGAGTCCCAGGCAGCGCGCTGATCTGCAGCAGCAGCAGTGCGGGTGTGCTGGTTACAGTGCGCCGCGTACACAACACACGCCCTGGCCGGCTTTCCTTCCGATCAGACCCCGTTTATTCAAACGTGCTTTCTGCTTCTGTTTTTCTGCCGTGCGTGTAGCCTGCCTGAGAGTTCAAACCGATCTGCTGTACAATACGAATCGCTCGCCTTTCCCTGCCTCTCCTCCCTCCTCTCCTCCTCCTCCTTCCACGGCAGCTCGCCTCATTGACACAGCACTGGAAAACACGTGCGGCGAAAAATAAATAAATAAATTAAAAATAACCCACGTGTGTTCACGTGTGCCGGACACCCGTCCCTCCTGATAGGCTGGAATCATTGACAGCAGACCAATGGCGCGCTTCCAGGACTGCGGTTGGCTGCGGCTGGCGGGTTCAGTGGGTTTATAACGAGGTCCCATTCCAGCGCCTCGATCTACAATTACTATGAGGTTAGCAATAACGCTGTATCGCATCGCACAGCGTAGCATAAGATAGCATAGCAAAGCATAGGATAGGATAGCAAAGCATTATTATTATTATTATTTATTTCTTAGCAGACACCCTTATCCAGGGCGACTTACAATTCTTACAAGATATCACATTATTTTTTTACATACAATTCCCCATTTATACAGTTGGGTTTTTACTGGAGCAATCTAGGTAAAGTACCTTGCTCAAGGGTACAGCAGCAGTGTCCCCCACCTGGGATTGAACCCACAACCCTCCGGTCAAGAGTCCAGAGCCCTACCCACTACTCCACACTGCTGCCCTAATTAGTCAGCTGTCTGTCTGTCTGTCTGTGCCACCTAACACCCTCACCACCCCCCAAGATTGGAACCCAGGCCTCCAGAGGAAGCCCTAACCACTAATCCACACTGCTGCCATTATATATCTATCTATCTATCTATCTATCTATCTATCTATATATTTATTCCAATGTTATTATTTTTTCATTGTTCTATTTTTAATCTTGTTTTTTTTTTCTAATTAAAAGCACATTGTTGTGTCTCTTTTGTGTTTGTACTACAGGTTGTATGGGAGTGTTTTTCATGTGGTGGTTTCCTTGTGAATGTATTTATTTATTTTATTGTATTTTTGGTTCGGGGTGTGAAGCGCTTTGGGATCCTTGCTGCTGAAATGTGAATTGTATTTATTGGATTGTGAAGCTTCCCTCTGATCTGTTACAGAAAACAAACCGACACAAACATGTTACAGACGCACGAATAAATTAAAAACAGACAAACAAACAAACACGTCCATCCAGATCAATTCTAATAATAATAATGAGGATGACAACAACAACAACAACAACACTAGTTTTTATTGAGATGAGAAGATCACAGAATGTAATCTTTAAAGACACACACAGCAACTGCACAGCCAGCGTCTGATCATCTGAGACCAGGAACTCCTTCAGGGGGTCTGGATGGAGGGACGGAGGGTTATCTAACAGGGTGAATAATTAAACGATTCAGAACAGGGTTTGGAACAAAGACCACAGCGTGGAAAGAGTCTCGTTAGCACCCCTGCAATTAAACTCTCAAAAACTGTGGATCAAACTGCAATTAAACTCACAGTCAAAACCGGAGATCAAACTCTCGTTAGCACCCCTGCAATTAAACTCACAGTCAAAACCAGGAGTGGATCAAACTGCCAAGCAACGGGAGTCTCGTTACCAACCCTGCAATTAAACTCACAGTCAAAACCAGGAGTGGATCAAACTGCGAAGCAACGGCAGTCTTATTTCCATCCCAGTTCTTTTGAAGAATCCCCGGTCTCTTTTTTTTTTTTTTAAACAAAACCAGGTTTGGTGAGCCGTGCTCTCCCAGTGTTTGTGGAAGGTTCCGCTGTGCTTGTTATACGGGGGGGTGTCTAGCAGCCGGCCCAGGGGTCCTGCCTGTTCCTCCTCATGAGGAAGGAGATCTTCTCCCCCATCTGCATGCTGTAGATCCGTCGGCATGCCTCGTAGTTCTCCCGTTGCCGCCGGCGACACGGCTTCTCGTAGTAGCGCCTCCGCTTGGCCTCGTCGACGATGCCGTCGGTCGTCAGGATCCTGACAGGAAACGAGAAACGAGCGCGTCACTGACAGCTGTCCCCCGGCCCCCACCACACAGACACACTCCTACACACAGGACTGCCTCAAACTGCAATGGGGGTCCTGGTATTAATAATATAGACCCCCCCCCCCCCATTGAGACTGCGCTTGTTGATCTCTTACTCCGCCCCTCCTGCTCTGCGCTGGACTCTCCTGACCTCAGCACCTCGTTACTGGATCCTCAGCTGATGCGCTATCCTTGCACTATTGCACTGCTAACATGTCACTGTAGATATAACTTGCTGTGATGCTAACTGGCTGCATCATAGTTCATATTGTATCCTAGCAGTGTTATTATTATACATAGCATCCTAGTTCATATTGTATTCTAGCAGTGTTATTATTATACATAGCATCCTAGTTCATATTGTATTCTAGTAGTGTTATTATTATACATAGCATCCTAGTTCATATTGTTCATAGCATCCTAGTTCATATTTGCATCCTAGTTCTGTATTCTAGTAGTGTTATTATTATACATAGCATCCTAGTTCATATTGTATTCTAGTAGTGTTATTATTATACATAGCATCCTAGTTCATATTGTATTCTAGCAGTGTTATTATTATACATAGCATCCTAGTTCATATTGTATTCTAGTAGTGTTATTATTATACATAGCATCCTAGTTCATATTCCTAGTTCATATTTATTCTAGTAGTGTTATTATTATAGTAGTTTATTGTATTCTAGTATTATACATCCTAGTTCATATTGTATTCTAGTAGTGTTATTATTATACATAGCATCCTAGTTCATATTGTATTCTAGTAGTGTTATTATTATACACAGCATCCTAGTTCATATTGTATTCTAGTAGTGTTATACACAGCATCCTAGTTCATATTGTATTCTAGTAGTGTTATTATTATACATAGCATCCTAGTTCATATTGTATTCTAGTAGTGTTATTATTATACATAGCATCCTATATTATACATAGCATCCTAGTTCATATTGTATTCTAGTAGTGTTATTATTATACATAGCATCCTAGTTCATATTGTATTCTAGTAGTGTTATTATTATACATAGCATCCTAGTTCATATTGTATTCTAGTAGTGTTATTATTATACATAGCATCCTAGTTCATATTGTATTCTAGTAGTGTTATTATTATACACAGCATCCTAGTTCATATTGTATTCTAGTAGTGTTATTATTATATAGCATTAGTTCATATTGTATTCTAGTAGTGTTATTATTATACATAGCATCCTAGTTCATATTGATTCTGTAAACTACACTGTATTTAAATATGAAGCTTGCATTGTAACCCTGTGCTGCCCTGTAACACCTGTGTGAGTCGCCTGGGATAAAGGAGTCTGCTAAATACATAACTAATAATAATAATAATAATAATAATAATAATAATATTTTCTCAGGTAGCGGATTTGTACTTTGTAACACAATCTCTTTAGAAGCAGCTATTTATATGTGAAGTTCGAATCGTGTTTGTTTTTTCGTTGGACGGTTAATAAGCCACTTGAACTAAGCCTTCTGCTGGCAGATAAGCAGCCACGCTGATCCGCAGCAAAACATCATGCGACTCGATCGGGCTTCAGCCAGAAAAACCGACACATGCTCCCTGCTCAGCGCTGATTGGCCGCCTGTCACAGAGGAGGCGCGGGGGGAGGGGTGAGAGGAGGGGCCCCGCTGCCGATTGGTCTTCGTAGCGGGTGCGGGGCGTGGTTTAGAACGCGGTGGGCGGGTCCTGGTCGCTTCATTCATGTCTTCGATTGTCTACTCATGCAAGGACATGTGCTCTCGCCTCTTAAAGAGACAGCGTCACGTTGCGAGAGGCGTGCTTTGTGTTTTATTTTAACACGTGAAGTACCACATAAACTAAATAAAATAAAATAAAACATTAGAAAAAAAAAAAAAATCACAACACAAGCTTTTATTTATGTATGTAATCTGATACGTTAACTTTGGCGGTCAAACACAATTCGGGTCAGTTATCATCATAAACGACACAGTTAAAGATAACTTTTTAAATTCAACACAGGTAGAGGATACGACCGTTACAAATGCTCCAAATTTGCTTCGTGGGTTACATTTCCATCAAGGATAAGTATTATTATTATTATTAAATGCGAGTTTTGGCATTTCTCCCGAGTTGTTAGTGTCTGTAATCTCATCAGCATAAATATCTAATTGCCTAATTATTTCCAAGGAATGAAAAAACAGGAATTGACCGTCAAAACCAACCCTGATAATTATATTATCAATCAATCAATCTTTATTTTATATAGCGCCTTTCATAGTGGACCACCATCACAACGCGCCTTACAAGATGCAGCAACAACAAGAACATCCATAATACTTTAAATACAGAGAAATGCACCATACATGATATACAGTAAAATATAATAATAATAATAATAATAATAATAATAATAATAATGTAAGCATGCAGCTTCATACACTGGGGGTGTGTTAGTTTAATTATATCGCTGCACGATCACGTTAGTCACCGTGCGCCGCCTTCTCTTCCAGTGCAACTTCATGCGATTTATCAGCTTGTGGATTTGACTCCTAAATAGAATCACATCATCTCTTTGGAAACGGCTCCACCTGGCGGTCACCTCTGAGAATTACAGCAGGAGGCGAATGTGTTTTAAAACCAGATTTGTGTTTCGAATTTATTATTGATTGGGTGATAAACTGCACCGGGGCGGGACAAGCGGTCTGTACGGGTCGTGTCTTTGATTGTAATCAAATACAGTGTCTGCACAAAGAGAGTCAACTTCCCAACGTTTCGGGTGTTTAACACGGCTTTGTCAAGGGAAAGCGTGTTTGAAAACTAACAGCGGAGGTAGTTATTTATAGGCTTAGCTGCCATGATAACCACACAGCCGCACACAGGACATGCCTATCCCCTCCAAAGCGTCCTGAGGGCGTCAGATGATTCCTAACGGCTAGGATTAGGGTTAGGTTTCGGGGTTGGGGTTGGGGTTGGGGTTGGGGTTGGGATCAGGGTGGCTTGATTTCGTGGAGTTGCCTGGAAGATAAAGACGGGAGTAAATGGCACATGCCCTCCAATCACCGGATGCCGCCGGTTCGCTCTCTATGGAAATTCCTTTACGCCGCTAAACACGTTATTTATTTGTCTTTAAATCCAATGTCTTTGTGACGTCATTCACTCGATCGCTAATGACGTAACGATCTGCTGTTCCTTTCCTGTTGACGTTTCAGACAAAATCCCTTCTTCAGCTGCGCATAAAGAACAGTAAAAACTGTGCAGTAAACCTGTTTTTCACAAATACATTTATAATGTATCTATATATATTTATATTACATTGCAAAACCTATTTCAAGTATTTGCACACAGCGTCAGAGAAAGGACCATTGCACATATGGATACACACAATGCCTCATCACAGAGTACTGTATATATATATGCATATATATGCATGTATGTGTGTAACTCCCGGCTCCTACCTGTTCAGTGTTTTATAAGCCGTGTCCACGTTCCCATTTTGGACCATCACTGTCCGAGCCACGAACTTCAGGTGGTTCGCCATTTTACTAACGTGCAGCAGTAATAAGCGCTCCGGCGGCGGCACACGAATCAGAATTAACAAAGGTTCCGGGAAAGATTCTTTTTTTTAAAAGACTGTAGTGTGTTATTTAAGTCGCTAGGTGGAGACAGAGCGTTTTTTATTTGTCTTTATTTTTTTCTTACGCGCGCGTTTGTTTTGTTGTGCTTTTCATGGCAAGGTCGGTGTTTTTAAATCGCGTGTATCAGTTAAAGACCTCCCTCACAGCCCTGTGTTAACTTCACTTTTTAATGTCAAGTTCATTCATTAAATATGCTCTTCATAATCATATACAGTGCAGTAGTCCGAAACGTCCTGATAATTGATTTGTAATCAATTATTCTACCTTTTTAAGTACCTGAAATATCCTTTTCTCTTTTTTTTCTTTTTTCTTATATATATATATTTAAGTTTCCAATAATTATATTTTTCATTTTGTTACAACAACAACAACAACAAATAATAATAATAATAATAATAATAATAATAATAATAATAATAATAATAATAATAATAATAATAATAATAATAATAATAATAATAATAATAATAATAATAATAGTTGAATAAAAAGTTTTGATGATAATACCAGTTTGTAAATCACTTGTTTAATAAGCCCCAAATGGGCTGTTTATTTTAATTACAGAGCAGATTATATTTTGCAAAAAAACTGACAAAGATTGCAATACCTGTATTGGTACATTTCCTAATAAACCGTGTGTGGCACAGCTTGAGAGAAATGGCACTGCAGACACGAGTAAAACAATACAGCTCAATACAGCACAATACAATTCAATACAATACAATACAGCACAATACAGCACGGTACAATTCAATACGATTCAATACAGCACAATACAGCTCAATACAGCACAGTACAATTCAATACAATTCAATACAGCACAATACAATTCAATACAATACAATACAATTCAATACAGCACAATACAATTCAATACAATTCAATACAGCACAATACAGCTCAATACAGCACGGTACAATTCAATACAATTCAATACAGCACAATACAGCTCAATACAGCACGGTACAATTCAATACAATTCAATACAGTTCAATACAGCTCAATACAGCACGGTACAATTCAATACAATTCAATACAATTCAATACAGTCTCCAATACAGCTCAATACATCACGGAACAATGCAATACAATTCAATACAGCACAATACAGCTCAATACAGCTTAAGGCCCAATTTTAATACAATTCAATACAGCACAATACAGCTCAATACAGCACTGAACAATTCAATACAATTCAATACAATTCAATAAATTTCAAAATATCAATACAATTCAATACAACAATACCATTTTCAATACAATTCAATACAGGGAAATACAATTCAATACAATTCAAACAATTCAATACGGTGTTAGTAATCAATTCAATACAATTCAATACAATTCAATACTTTTTCAATACAGCTCAATACAGCACGGTACAATTCAATACAATTCAATACAGCAACAATACATCATAATACAGCTCAATACAATTCAATAATAATTCAATACAATTCAATGAATAATTCTGATGATATCAACAATACAGCTCAATACAATGCTGGCTGTACAATTCAATACAATTCAATATATTTTCAATACAGATTCAATACAGTATTGGTACAATTCAATACAATTCAATACAATTCAATACAGCACAATACAGCTCAATACAGCACGGTACAATTCAATACAATTCAATACAATTCAATACAATTCAATACAGCACAATACAGCACGGTACAATTCAATACGATTCAATACAATTCAATACAGCTCAATACAGCACGGTACAATTCAATACAATTCAATACAGCACAATACAGCTCAATACAGCACGGTACAATTCAATACAATTCAATACAATTCAATACAATACAATACAGCACAATACAGCTCAATACAATTCAATACAATTCAATACAATTCAATACAGCACAATACAGCTCAATACAATTCAATACAATTCAATACAATTCAATACAGCACAATACAATTCAATACAATACAATACAATTCAATACAATTCAATACAATTCAATACAGCACAATACAATTCAATACAATTCAATACAATTCAATACAATTCAATACAGCACAATACAGCACTGTACAATTCAATACAATTCAATACAATTCAATACAGCACAATACAGCTCAATACAGCACAATACAATTCAATACAATTCAATACAATTCAATACAGCACAATACAGCACAATACAGCACGGTACAATTCAATACAATTCAATACAATTCAATACAGCACAATACAGCTCAATACAGCACGGTACAATTCAATACAATTCAATACAGCACAATACAGCACAATACAGCACGGTACAATTCAATACAATTCAATACAATTCAATACAGCACAATACAGCTCAATACAATTCAATACAATTCAATACAATTCAATACAATTCAATACAATTCAATACAATTCAATACAGCACGGTACAATACAATACAATTCAATACAGCACAATACAATTCAATACAATTCAATACAGCTCAATACAGCACAATACAGCACAATACAATTCAATACAATTCAATACAGCACAATACAATACAATACAATTCAATACAGCACAATACAATTCAATACAGCACAATACAATTCAATACAATTCAATACAATTCAATACAGCTCAATACAATTCAATACAATTCAATACAATTCAATACAATTCAATACAATTCAATACAGCACGGTACAATTCAATACAACACAATACAGCACAATACAACACAATACAATTCAATACAATTCAATTCAATTCAATACAATTCAATACAGCTCAATACAATTCAATACAATTCAATACAATTCAATACAATTCAATACAGCACAATACAATTCAATACAATTCAATACAATTCAATACAGCACAATACAGCTCAATACAGCACAATACAATTCAATACAATACAATACAATGCAATACAGCACAATACAATTCAATACAATGCAATACAATTCAATACAATTCAATTCAATACAATACAATTCAATACAATTCAATACAATTCAATACAGCACAATACAATTCAATACAGCACAATACAATTCAATACAGCACAATTCATTACAATTCAATACAATACAGCACAATACAATTCAATACGATTCAATACGATTCAATACAGCACAATACAATTCAATACAGCACAATACAATTCAACATAATTCAATACAATTCAACATAATTCAATACAATTCAATACAATTCAATACAGCACAGTACAATTCAATACAATTCAATACAGGGGTTCCCAAACTTTTTCTCACCCGAGTCCCGTCTGTTCAGCTGCATTAGACCCCGCGGTCCACTATTAGCACTCCTTGGGGGAAAATGTTAAAAAACCCCAAAGCAGAGCATGTAATATGTTTAAACCTGTAACATTATAAATAAACCCGATCTAAACGGTCCTCTGTTCATCTGAATACATATTACGAAAGATGGAAATCCCACACAATATGCACTGAGCGAAAAATAAAACAAACGAAACACTTTAATTGTAGTAAATAAAATAAATTGCAAAAACGAAACTGTTTTTATTATAGTTTTATTTTTTTATTTTGATCAAACCTCTGAATGAGGCACCTTTTGTATAATCGAACATTTTAGAAACCCAGTTTATTTTTCTTGGGCATGAAACAAGATTGAAGCGCGTGTCTCTTATTATTCCCATTCACGAACACCTGAACAGGAATCACTTTGAGTAAAACCAGCACAGCGCGCACAGAGACCCGACTCTTCAAAACCAGCACAGCGCGCACAGAGACCCGACTCTTCAATCCTAATTCCTGAACGCTGTGTAACGAACACGTCCAGCCGTTACCTCTGAGTAAAACCAGCACAGCGCGCACAGAGACACGACTCTTCAATCCTAATTCCTGAACGCTGTGTAACGAACACGTCCAGCCGTTACCTCTGAGGCTAAACCGTCCTGCAGAAGGAAGCGCGAGCCTTGCAGAAGTTACTTTTTCGCCACTACTCTGTGCAACCAAATACAACTTGCAAAATCACATTCAGTTGGCTTGCAACACCCCCCCCCCACCCCAACCCCCCCCCCCCCCCGTAACCAAAAGAAAACTTATGAAAATAAATCCATCTGCAGCGAAATCTGAACCAATAAACAGCCAGCATTGCAAAACAGCCGGCCACAAACTGCCGAAATCATCAGCAACTGTAATTATTATTATTATTATTATTATTATTATTATTATTATTATTATTATTATTATCCAACAAAACATATTCTAGCGTTATTTTAAGACGACTGTGAACGAGCCAGTAATCAATACAATAAAATATCCAAACATTCTACTAAATCAATGACCGGTATGTAACAAGATCGTTCAAGTTGATTACTATTATTATTTATTTCTTAGCAGACGACCTTATCCAGGGCGACTTACAATTGTTACAACATATCACATTATACATTATTTCACATTATACAGATATCACATTATTTTTTTACATACAATTCCCCATTTATACAGTTGGGTTTTTACTGGAGCAATCTAGGTAAAGTACCTTGCTCAAGGGTACAGCAGCAGTGTCCCCCACCTGGGATTGAACCCACGACCCTCCGGTCAAGAGTCCAGAGCCCTAACCACTACTCCACACTGCTGCCATTATATATATATATATATATATATATATATATATATATATATATATATATATATATATATATATATATATATATATATATATATATATATATTTATTCCAATGTTATTATTTTTTCATTGTTCTATTTTTAATCTTGGTTTTTTTTCTAATTAAAAGCACATTGTTGTGTCTCTTTTGTGTTTGTACTACAGGTTGTATGGGAGTGTTTTTCATGTGGTGGTTTCCTTGTGAATGTATTTATTTATTTTATTTTATTTTTGGTTCGGGGTGTGAAGCGCTTTGGGATCCTTGCTGCTGAAATGTGAATTGTATTTATTGGATTGTGAAGCTTCCCTCTGATCTGTTACAGAAAACAAACCGACACAAACATGTTACAGACGCACGAATAGATTTAAAACAAACCACTACTCCACACTGCTACTAACTTGATTTAATTAATACTCAAACAGACTTCAAAGCACTGGATATTTTAAATGTGAATAGCTAATCAGTCGCAGAAACGTATTCCTCAGAGGTATCAATTGAATTTTTCAGCAGTCCGTTATAGCCGGGCACCAGAGCAGCACAAAAACACGTGATGCCAAAAAAAAAAAAACCGGGGGTTCAATCAGGGGGTCTCTAAATCTCTCGCGGGTTCATACTTTACAGACACTCTCTCTCTCTCTCTTTCTCTCAATCAGCACACCCGGGAATAGCAATTATTTTAATAACATATATAACTAGTATATAAATACTGTATTTTTTTTTTGTATTATTATTTTTTTTAATATAAAGTCGACATGAGCCCGGACTCCGGCGTTGCGTTTTTGCGCTCGCTTTTCCTTCTCTTGGTGTGCGGCTGCGGTGTGGATGAAATCCAAGCAGACGGTGAGTAACAGCATCCTTCTAATAGAGAGACACAGCTTGCAGTTTTCACGGTGACAGTGTGTAAGAATATCCTTCTAATAGAGACTCACAGCTTGCAGTTTGCACGGTGACGGTGAGTAACAGCATCCTTCTAATAGAGACTCACAGCTTGCAGTTTGCACGGTGACAGTGTGTAAGAATATCCTTCTAATAGAGACTCACAGCTTGCAGTTTGCACGGTGACGGTGTGTAAGAATATCCTTCTAATAGAGACTCACAGCTTGCAGTTTGCACGGTGACGCTGTGTAAGAATATCCTTCTAATAGAGACTTTGCACGGTGACGCTGTGTAAGAATATCCTTCTAATAGAGACTCACAGCTTGCAGTAACAATATCCTTTTAGAGACTCACAGCTTGCAGTTTTGTGTAAGAATATCCTTCTAATAGAGACTCACAGCTTGCAGTTTGCACGGTGACGGTGTGTAAGAATATCCTTCTAATAGAGACTCACAGTTTGCAGTTTGTAAGAATATCCTTCTAATAGAGACTCACAGCTTGCAGTTTGCACGGTGACAGTGTGTAAGAATATCCTTCTAATAGAGACTCACAGCTTGCTCGGTGACGCTGTGTAAGAATATCCTTCTAATAGAGACACAGCTTGCAGTTTGCACGGTGACAGTGTGTAAGAATATTTAATAGAGACTCACAGCTTGCAGTTTGCACGGTGACGGTGTGTAAGAATATCCTTCTAATAGAGACTCACACAGGTGACGGTGTGTAGTTTGGAGACTCACAGCTTGCAGTTTGCACGGTGACGGTGTGTAAGAATATCCTTCTAATAGAGACTCACAGCTTGCAGTTTGCACGGTGGCGGTGTGTAAGAATATCCTTCTAATAGAGACTCACAGCTTGCAGTTTGCACGGTGACAGTGTGTAAGAATATCCTTCTAATAGAGACTCACAGCTTGCAGTTTGCACAGTGACAGTGTGTAAGAATATCCTTCTAATAGAGACTCACAGCTTGCAGTTTGCACGGTGACGGTGTGTAAGAATATCCTTCTAATAGAGACTCACAGCTTGGAGTTTGTGATGGTGTGTAAGAATATCCTTCTAATAGAGAGACACAGCTTGCAGTTTGCACGGTGACGGTGTGTAAGAATATCCTTCTAATAGAGACTCACAGCTTGCAGTTTGCACGGTGACGGTGTGTAAGAATATCCTTCTAATAGAGACTCACAGCTTGCAGTTTTCACGGTGACGGTGTGTAAGAATATCCTTCTAATAGAGACTCACAGCTTGCAGTTTTCACGGTGACGGTGTGTAAGAATATCCTTCTAATAGAGACTCACAGCTTGCAGTTTTCACGGTGACGGTGTGTAAGAATATCCTTCTAATAGAGACTCACAGCTTGCAGTTTGCACGGTGACGGTGTGTAAGAATATCCTTCTAATAGAGACTCACAGCTTGCAGTTTGCACGGTGACGCTGTGTAAGAATATCCTTCTAATAGAGACTCACAGCTTGCAGTTTGCACGGTGACGGTGTGTAAGAATATCCTTCTAATAGAGACTCACAGCTTGCAGTTTTCACGGTGACGCTGTGTAAGAATATCCTTCTAATAGAGACTCACAGCTTGCAGTTTGCACGGTGACGCTGTGTAAGAATATCCTTCTAATGGAGACTCACAGCTTGCAGTTTGCACGGTGACGGTGTGTAAGAATATCCTTCTAATAGAGACTCACAGCTTGCAGTTTTCACGGTGACAGTGTGTAAGAATATCCTTCTAATCGAGACTCACAGCTTGCAGTTTTCACGGTTGACGCTGTGTAAGAATATCCTTCTAATAGAGACTCACAGCTTGGAGTTTGCACGGTGACGGTGTGTAAGAATATCCTTCTAATAGAGACTCACAGCTTGCAGTTTGCACGGTGACGGTGTGTAAGAATATCCTTCTAATAGAGACTCACAGCTTGCAGTTTTCACGGTGACGGTGTGTAAGAATATCCTTCTAATAGAGACTCACAGCTTGCAGTTTGCACGGTGACGGTGTGTAAGAATATCCTTCTAATAGAGACTCACAGCTTGCAGTTTGCACGGTGACGGTGTGTAAGAATATCCTTCTAATAGAGACTCACAGCTTGCAGTTTGCACGGTGACAGTGTGTAAGAATATCCTTCTAATAGAGACTCACAGCTTGCAGTTTTCACGGTGACGGTGTGTAAGAATATCCTTCTAATAGAGACTCACAGCTTGCAGTTTGCACGGTGACGGTGTGTAAGAATATCCTTCTAATAGAGACTCACAGCTTGCAGTTTGCACGGTGACGGTGTGTAAGAATATCCTTCTAATAGAGACTCACAGCTTGCAGTTTGCACGGTGACGGTGTGTAAGAATATCCTTCTAATAGAGACTCACAGCTTGCAGTTTGCGGTGACGGTGTGTAAGAATATCCTTCTAATAGAGACTCACAGCTTGCAGTTTGCACGGTGACGGTGTGTAAGAATATCCTTCTAATAGAGACTCACAGCTTGCAGTTTGCACGGTGACGGTGTGTAAGAATATCCTTCTAATAGAGACTCACAGCTTGCAGTTTGCACGGTGACGGTGTGTAAGAATATCCTTCTAATAGAGACTCACAGCTTGCAGTTTCCTGGTGTGTAAGAATATCCTTCTAATAGAGACTCACAGCTTGCAGTTTGCACGGTGACGGTGTGTAAGAATATCCTTCTAATAGAGACTCACAGCTTGCAGTTTGCACGGTGACAGTGTGTAAGAATATCCTTCTAATAGAGACTCACAGCTTGCAGTTTGCACGGTGACGGTGTGTATGAATATCCTTCTAATAGAGACTCACAGCTTGCAGTTTGCACGGTGACGCTGTGTAAGAATATCCTTCTAATAGAGACTCACAGCTTGCAGTTTTCACGGTGACAGTGTGTAAGAATATCCTTCTAATAGAGACTCACAGCTTGCAGTTTGCACGGTGACGGTGTGTAAGAATATCCTTCTAATAGAGACTTTGCAGTTTGCACGGTGACGGTGTGTAAGAATATCCTTTAATAGAGACTCACAGCTTGCAGTTTGCACGGTGACGGTGTGTAAGAATATCCTTCTAATAGAGACTCACAGCTTGCAGTTTGCACGGTGACGGTGTGTAAGAATATCCTTCTAATAGAGACTCACAGCTTGCAGTTTGCACGGTGACGTGTTAAGAATATCCTTCTAATAGAGACTCACAGCTTGCAGTTTGCACGGTGACAGTGTGTATGAATATCCTTCTAATAGAGACTCACAGCTTGCAGTTTGCACGGTGACAGTGTGTAAGAATATCCTTCTAATAGAGACTCACAGCTTGCAGTTTGCACGGTGATGGTGTGTAAGAATATCCTTCTAATAGAGACTCACAGCTTGCAGTTTGCACGGTGACGCTGTGTAAGAATATCCTTCTAATAGAGACTCACAGCTTGCAGTTTGCACGGTGACGGTGTGTAAGAATATCCTTCTAATAGAGACTCACAGCTTGCAGTTTGCACGGTGACAGTGTGTAAGAATATCCTTCTAATGGAGACTCACAGCTTGCAGTTTGCACGGTGACGCTGTGTAAGAATATCCTTCTAATGGAGACTCACAGCTTGCAGTTTTGCACGGTGACGGTGTAAGAATATCCTTCTAATAGAGACTCACAGCTTGCAGTTTGCACGGTGACGCTGTGTAAGAATATCCTTCTAATAGAGACTCACAGCTTGCAGTTTGCACGGTGACAGTGTGTAAGAATATCCTTCTAATAGAGACTCACAGCTTGCAGTTTGCACGGTGACGCTGTGTAACAGCATCCTTCTAATAGAGACTCACAGCTTGCAGTTTGCACGGTGACAGTGTGTAAGAATATCCTTCTAATAGAGACTTGTTAATCACAAGACGACGTCACTCGTTTTTACCTGCATATCTCGACTGAGCCCGATACTGCTTCGCTTCATGTTCATTTGAAGCAGCCGTGTATCGCTCATCGCTTATCCGCGTCGCATTGCATTCTTGCGATCGCATGGCTGCTCGTTTGCTGTTGTTATTTCTCCGCGTTTAACAGAGCTGTCCTGGCAGATTTACTTCTCCAGCAAACAATAGCTACGCGGTCCGGACTAATCTTTTTTGAATTAGCGGGTTTTCTCTTCATTTTTAAAAATAAACCCCGACGCGTTCAAGCCCTGTGGATATCGTTTAAGTTTCTTTCTATCTCAAAGGCGTTTCATTAAAATCATAGCGTGCCAACGCTGTAACATCGCTTGTAGTCTCTTGCCTGTAAAATTATGCGGTGTTAGATCTGTCCTGTTCTTTATAATGCATAGCACAGTTTCCTTAGCGCTTTTTTTCAAGTTTTGAGAGGGCAGCTTAGCGTACCCTATAAAATTCACATAAACAGTTAAGTGATGACTTTTATTTTAAACTAATTGGTGAATTTATTGCATAAGATTTATCATAACAATACAGCCATGGGCAAAAGTTTAGCATCATCCTGTAGCATGAACTCCCTCAGCTTCATAGAGTCCAATGAAAGCTGCTGAATAATGTTCCCTTGTTAACATATTGAATTCCACCCCCTCTATATAGAATGAACTCCCTCAGCTTCATAGAGTCCAATGAAAGCTGCTGAATAATGTTCCCTTGTTAACATATTGAATTCCACACCCTCTATATAGAATGAACTCCCTCAGCTTCATAGAGTCCAATGAAAGCTGCTGAATAATGTTCCTTGTTAACATATTGAATTCCACCCCTCTATATAGAATGAACTCCCTCAGCTTCATAGAGTCCAATGAAAGCTGCTGAATAATGTTCCCTTGTTAACATATTGAATTCCACCTCTATATAGAATGAACTCCCTCAGCTTCATAGAGTCCAGTGAAAGCTGCTGAATAATGTTCCCTTGTTCATATTGAATTCCACCCCTCTATATAGAATGAACTGTTCAGCTTCATAGAGTCCAATTGCTGAATAACTTGTTAACATATTGAATTCCACCCTCTATATAGAATGAACTCCCTCAGCTTCATAGAGTCCAATGAAAGCTGCTGAATAATGTTCCCTTGTTAACATATTGAATTCCACCCCCTCTATATAGAATGAACTCCCTCAGCTTCATAGAGTCCAATGAAAGCTGCTGAATAATGTTCCCTTGTTAATATATTGAATTCCACGACCCTCTATATAGAATGAACTCCCTCAGCTTCATAGAGTCCAATGAAAGCTGCTGAATAATGTTCCTTGTTAACATATTGAATTCCACCCCTCTATATAGAATGAACTCCCTCAGCTTCATAGAGTCCAATGAAAGCTGCTGAATAATGTTCCCTTGTTAACATATTATTGATATAGAATGAACTCCCTCAGCTTCATATAGAATGAATTCCACCCCTATATAGAATGAACTCCCTCAGCTTCATAGAGTCCAATGAAAGCTGCTGAATAATGTTCCCTTGTTAACATATTGAATTCCACCCCCTCTATATAGAATGAACTCCCTCAGCTTCATAGAGTCCAATGAAAGCTGCTGAATAATGTTCCCTTGTTGAATTAACATATATAGAATGAACTCCCTCACCCCATAGAGTCCAATGAAAGCTGTTTGTATATTTTCCACCCCCTATATAGAATGAACTCCCTCAGCTTCATAGAGTCCAATGAAAGCTGCTGAAAAATTTGTTAACAATTCCACCCCTCTATACATGAAATACTGAATAATGTTGCTTGTTTATTGCTGTTTTTTTTTAAACGATCTATTTAGACAAAAATTTTGTAGTTTTGCTAAAATATCTGATTTTGTGTTTTGTAAAATTTGAATGTGTGTTTGACGTGATGTGACGTGTATCTGCAGCTGTGACGTGTCGTGACCGGACTGATGTCTGCGTGTTTCTCGTGCTTGTGTTTTTCAGGTCCCCACTGGTCTTACACAGGTGAGGCGGTTTGATCTGAGCGAGCGACCCCGTGTGCCGCGCCCTGCACGGAGAGAGAGACCCCGCTGTGGGAGAATGCTGTAGCCAGTCGCTGTCTTTCTTCCCTTCTTTCTTTCTTTCTTTTTATTTTTCTCTCTTTCTCTATTTTCTTTCTTTCATTTTTTCTTTCTTTCTTTCTTTCTTTTTCTTTCTTTCTTTCTTTCTTTCCATTCTCAAAATCAGGCTCACGGGCAGCATTTCAACAATAAAAGTCTTTGTTTTTTCCTCAGAATTATACAGATTTTAAACTGCATTTATGAAGTAACTTTTGTCTCTTTATTTGCTGCTCGCCCCAGTTTTCCACGGCTGACAACTCCAATTAGACCCGCAGTGGCGTTTTTGCAACATTGTAAAAACCTCTTTTAATAACGCATGGTTTGCTCCTGAGCTAATCTCTCTCTCTCTCATTCTCTCTCTCTCTCTCTCTCTCTCTCTCTCTCTCTCTCTCTCTCTCTCTCTCTCTCTCTCTCTCTCTCTCTCTCAAAAGTCCATCAAATGACTAATTAATAAAAAAACAAACAGCATTACCGAACCTCTCATCTCCCCTCCCCTCTCCCTTTCCCCTTCTTCTCTCTCTCATCTCCCCTCTCCTCTCTCTCCTCCCATCTCACCTCTCCCTCCCCTCCCCCCCCTCCCTCTCCTTTCCCGTCTCCCCTCCCCTCCCCTCTTCTCAGGGTCCCATGGTCAGTCTCACTGGCCCGAGTTGTTCCCTCCCTGTGGGGGTCTCTCTCAGTCCCCAGTGAATATCGATACTGACTGTGTCAAGCTGGACCCCTCTCTGTGCCCCGTCGAACCCCAGGGGTACAGCACCCTGAGCAGCGACTTCTTCACTCTGGAAAACAACGGCCATTCGGGTGAGCAGCGACTCCGACTCGGGTTCAAATCCAGCGTGTTTCTCAAGGAGAGAACCAGGGTGAACTAACCTTTATAAGAGTGTCCCACAGTCAAAGCACAGCACAGTGTGATACAGTGACAGCATGGGGAAGCATAGGCAAGCATTGTGAAGCACAGACCAAACATACCTCTCTGTTCTTTACAATGCTTCCCTATGCTTTACCAGACCTCTCTGTGCTTTACAATGCTTCCCTATGCTTTACCAGACCTCTCTGTGCTTTACAGTTCAGATGTCTCTGCCGAGCTCCATGTCTCTGTCTCAGAGGTTCACTGCTGTCCAGCTGCACCTGCACTGGGGGAGCAGGGGTAACGGGGCGGGGTCGGAGCACCTCATCAACTGGCAGGCCAGTCCGGCGGAGGTGGGTACCCCCAAACTGACAACCCCCCCCCCCCCCTGGGGTAACCCTGCAATGATTCAGTCCTGCTTCACAGTCATTGCTGAGATTTCAGCCTGATCTCCCCTCTCCCTTTCCCTCTCTCCACCTCCCCTCTCCCTCGCTCTCTGCCACCCTTCTCTCCCCCTCCCCTCTCCCTCACTCTCTGCCACCCTTCTCTCCACCTCCCCTCTCCCTCTCTCCACCTCCCCTCTCCCCCTCTCTCTCTCCCTCCTCTCCCCTCCCTCTCCTCTCCCCTCCCTCCCATCCCCTCCCCCTCCTCTCCCTCTCCTCCCCCTCCCCCCCTCCCTCCCTCTCCCTCTCCCTCTCCCCCTCCCTCTCCCATCCCTCACTCCCCTCTCCCTCTCTCTGCTGATAAAATGAAATGTGTGGAGTCAGCTCCCCGACCCCCCTTTCTCTCTAACAAGCGTTTCAGTGCAATATCTCGTGAGCCGGCAGAAATCATTCCAGAACAGACAGAGAGAGCGGGGATCAGCCAGGCTTAGCCGAGCACAGTCCCAGCATGCACTGCAGACACACACACACTCGCTTAATCACGCTTTCATTTAGTCCTTTATTCATTCATTCATTCATTTAAATAAGCCAGCATGACGTGTGCATGTCTGTCTGTCTGTCTACATTGCCACTCAGTGTAATACAGACCCATTGTAGTGCTATTGAAGATCATTCAGGAAGGGTATAGTGAGCACACTGGGGTCCCATTCTACCAGCCTCACCCCATTGTAGTGCTATTGAAGATCATTCAGGAAGGGTATAGCGAGCACTCTGGGGTCCCATTCTACCAGCCTCACCTCATTGTAGTGCTATTGAAGATCATTCAGGAAGGGTATAGTGAGCACACTGGGGACCCATTCTACCAGCCTCACCCCATTGTAGTGCTATTGAAGATCATTCAGGAAGGTAATGCGAGCACACTGGGGTCCCATTTACCAGCCTCATAAGCACACTGGGGTCCCATTCTACCAGCCTCACCCCATTGCAGTGCTATTGAAGATCATTCAGGAAGGGTATAATGAGCACACTGGGGTCCCATTCTACCAGCCTCACCCCATTGTAGTGCTATTGAAGATCATTCAGGAAGGGTATAATGAGCACACTGGGGTCCCATTCTACCAGCCTCACCCCATTGCAGTGCTATTGAAGATCATTCAGGAAGGGTATAGTGAGCACACTGGGGTCCCATTCTACCAGCCTCACCCCATTGTAGTGCTATTGAAGATCATTCAGGAAGGGTATAGTGAGCACACTGGGGTCCCATTCTACCAGCCTCACCCCATTGCAGTGCTATTGAAGATCATTCAGGAAGGGTATAGTGAGCACACTGGGGTCCCATTCTACCAGCCTCACCCCATTGTAGTGCTATTGAAGATCATTCAGGAAGGGTATAGTGAGCACACTGGGGTCCCATTCTACCAGCCTCACCCCATTGCAGTGCTATTGAAGATCATTCAGGAAGGGTATAGTGAGCACACTGGGGTCCCATTCTACCAGCCTCACCCCATTGTAGTGCTATTGAAGATCATTCAGGAAGGGTATAGTGAACACACCGGGGTCCCATTCTACCAGCCTCACCCCATTGTAGTGCTATTGAAGATCATTCAGGAAGGGTATAGTGAGCACACTGGGGTCCCATTCTACCAGCCTCACCCCATTGTAGTGCTATTGAAGATCATTCAGGAAGGGTATAGTGAGCACACTGGGGTTCCATTCTACCAGCCTCACCCCATTGTAGTGCTATTGAAGATCATTCAGGAAGGGTATAGTGAGCACACTGGGGTCCCATTCTACCAGCCTCACCCCATTGTAGTGCTATTGAAGATCATTCAGGAAGGGTATAGTGAGCACACTGGGGTCCCATTCTACCAGCCTCACCCCATTGTAGTGCTATTGAAGATCATTCAGGAAGGGTATAGTGAGCACACTGGGGTCCCATTCTACCAGCCTCACCCCATTGTAGTTGCCCTATACTTGTGCTGCCATTGCCCCTCAATGTAATACAGAACCATTATTGCATTGCCACTGTAGAGCCACTGTCTGTGTGTCTGTCTGTGTGCGTGTCTGTCTGTATTGATTTTGTAATAGTGGTTTGCTGTTGTTTTTACCCCTCCCAGCTGCATGTGGTGCATTTCAACTCAGAGAAATATCCCAACGTCAGTGTAGCGAGGAACCAATCGGACGGGCTGGCAGTGCTGGGTATTCTCATTGAGGTGAGTGCAGGCAGGGAGACAGGGAGACAGGGTGACACAGCACAGGGGCAGCATGGGAAAGCACAGAGAGGCATGGGAAAGCATAGGGAAGCATTGTAAAGCACAGAGAGGTCTGGTAAAGCATAGGGAAGCATTGTAAAGCACAGAGAGGTCTGGTAAAGCATAGGGAAGCATTGTAAAGCACAGAGAGGTCTGGTAAAGCATAGGGAAGCATTGTAAAGCACAGAGAGGTCTGGTAAAGCATATTGCAAAATGACCGTGATAAACTTTTCTAAGGGAAACTCTTGTCTTCTTGCTGTGTAGGTGGGGGATGAGACAAACCCAGCCTACGAAAACATATTCAGCCACCTGGGCTATGTGAAGTACGCAGGCAAGTGTATCACGCTCGTAATAATAATAATAATAATAATAATAATAATAATAATAATAATGATGATTGTAATGTCGTGCCACCTGTACATTAAAGATTACATTTCAGTTCAGTTGAAACTTTCCCAGTTTGCCTGCAGCAGATGGCGCTCTTGCGCACAGAGCCACGCGTGTAACAGGTCTGTGCGCAATATTATTTTTAATTATTTATTCAATTGGTCATTTAGCGGACACTTTTATCCAAAGCGACTTACAGAGACTAGGGGGGTGAACTATGCATTATCAACTGCTGCTGCTGCTGCAGAGTCACTTCCAATAGGAGCTCGTTTGTTTTACGTCTCATCCGAAGGACGGAGCACAAGGAGGTGAAGTGACTTGCTCAGGGTCACACACAGTGAGTCAGTGGCTGAGCCGGGATTTGAACCTCCTGGTATCAAGACCCCTTTCTGTAACCACTGGACAGCATGCCTCCCTGTAATACCCAGCGTGTGCATCGCTGTGCGGCAGCGAGGGTGCTGACTGGGGTTGGTAACATTCTCTCTCCTCCTCCTCCTCCTCCTCTCCAGGTCAGAAGGTCCTGCTCCCTTCCTTCGATGTCGGGGCGCTGCTCCCCGAGCGGCTCGATCAATTCTTCCGTTACAACGGCTCCCTGACCACGCCCCCCTGCTTCCAGAGCGTGCAGTGGACCGTCTTCCACCAGAAGGTGTCGCTCTCGCGGTCTCAGGTACAGTAGAGTGACACGGAGGCAAACGGGAATAATTAAAGAGAGCGTGCAGCCTTAATGTGATTTCCATCGGATACCAACTCTCCGACACAAACTAATTCAAAATGATCCGAGACGATCTCACGCTAACAATCTCACGCTAATGATCTCATACTAACGATCTGACAAAAACTATCTCATACTAACTATTACCCCTTTACTGTCCTGCTTGTGTTGCCACATCTATGTAATGCCTGCTTTCTCAATGTATATCGGACACTAGGCAGCACAGGGTGACCCGTCTCTCTCTCCCCTCCTCCTCCTCCTCCAATGCAGATTGAGAAGCTGCAGACCACCCTGCTGTCCTCGGAGTTCGGGATCCTGCCTCCAACCCCCCTCGTGGACAACTTCCGCGCGCCCCAACCCCTGAACCAGAGAGTGGTGCTCGTGTCCTTCCCATTGGGTGAGTCCGAGTACCCCCTAAATACACCCTCCCCCACCCTGAGTTAGCACACCGGGGTCCCTACCAGCCCCCCCATGCTATTGAAGTTCAGGAAGGGTATAGTGAGCACACTGGGGTCCCATTCTACCAGCCTCACCCCATTGTAGTGCTATTGAAGATCATTCAGGAAGGGTATAGTGAGCACACTGGGGTCCCATTCTACCAGCCTCATCCCATTGATTGAAGATCATTCAGGAAGGGTATAGTGAGCACACTGGGGTCCCATTCTACCAGCCTCACCCCATTGCAGTGCTATTGAAGATCATTCAGGAAGGGTATAGTGAGCACACTGGGGTCCCATTACCAGCCTCACCCCATTGTAGTGCATGAAGATCATTCAGGAAGGGTATAGTGAGCACACTGGGGTCCCATTCTACCAGCCTCACCCCATTGCAGTGCTATTGAAGATCATTCAGGAAGGGTATAGTGAGCACACTGGGGTCCCATTCTACCAGCCTCACCCCATTGCAGCTGCCCTATACTTGTGCTGCCATTGCCCCTCAGTGTAACACAGAGCCACTGTAGTGCTGCTCTCTGCATTGTGATTGCAGATGGTTTGGGAATGGTATTGATGTGTTTTGTTTTGTGCTAATGCAGTGTGTTTAGGGGGGGTGAGGGAGGAGGGGGGAGGGGGGAGGGAGGAGGAGGAGGGGGGTGAGGGAAGAGGGGAGAGGGGTGAGGGAGGAGGGGGGAGGGGCATGCCCTGAAATCAGGATGCTTTTCAAAGTGCTGTGGGAGTCCGTTCCAAGCCGATAGGGTGGTTGCATCATCGCATCATCGCAGAGGAACAATGAGCTGTGTGTCTGAATCCACGTCCTGATTAGGAGCTCAGTCTGATCAGCGTTTTCAAAGAGACCTCTTTCACAAACTGGACTTTCAACCACCAGCTGAGCTGCTAATCCGCTCCAGGGTTCAAAACAAAATCCCCTCCGGCATTTTTGGATCGGTACCACAGTACACTTGCATGGCTGTTCTGCAGCCCCTCCCCCTCATGTTTTTCCCAGGGTCATACAATGCATTTTGTTTACCATTGTTTGCCATGTTTAGAAATATGCTTTACCAGACCTCTCTGTGCTTTACAATGCTTCCCTATGCTTTACCACACCTCTCTGTGCTTTACAATGCTTCCCTATGCTTTACCAGACCTCTGTGTTTTTTTACAATGCTTCCTATGCTTTACCAGACCTCTCTGTGCAGCAATGCTTCCCAATGATTGAACCAGACCTCTGTGCTTTTACAATGCTTCCCTATGCTTTACCATCCCCTCTGTGCTTTACAATGCTTCCTATGCTTTACCAGACCCTCTTTTTTGTGCTTCCCTTTACAATGCTTCCCTATGCTTTTACCAGACCCTCTGTGTTTTACAATGCTTCCTATGTTTTTACCAGACCTCTCTGTGCTTTTACAATGCTTCCCTATGCTTTACCAGACCTCTCTGTTCTTTACAATGCTTCCCTATGCTTTACCAGACCTCTCTGTGCTTTACAATGCTTCCCTATGCTTTACCACACCTCTCTGTGCTTTACAATGCTTCCCTATACTTTACCACACCTCTCTGTGCTTTATTACACTTTGCTGTGCTTTTACTGCAGGAAATGTTCCCTCCAGTCCAGGGCAAGCTCTCATACAGTTTATCTGTGCATTAAAATACATTTTTAAGATAATCCTTTTTTTTTTATCATGTATTACTGCAGATGCCAGAGTTGTATATTCGATTGGTAAGTAATTGCATTATTATTATTATTATTATTATTATTATTATTTTTTACGATCTGATTTTAGTTTGCTGTTTTAATTGATTTTTGGAAAGGGCTGACGATGAAATCAGATGTTTGGTGATTCTAATCGTGTTTGTTTTCTCGATAGGGGAGACCATCGCTGTCATCGCTGGAATCCTGTTTGGAGCTCTGGGCATCATTATCACGGCTCACTTCATTATCAAAAGCATACGGTAAGCGCGGCCTCTCTCATCCCTGCCTTTATATGGGGAGCAACAATTCACCCTCATCTAAAGAGGTCTGCAGACAGAAGCACAGTGAACGGTCTCTCGATACTATGGGGAGGAGCGACTTGGATTCTGGGGTGCGGGGCGGGCGGGTGGGGTGGGGGTGTTCAGTTAGGGGAGCAGTCCTCATCTGCGCATGTCGGTTATTGTGGTCGCGTTGGGACAAGAGCCCCTCAGCCCCGCTACAGCAATCGCTATCGCTGCAGTGACCCGCCGCTCAGTCTAATCCTGCTAAACTAACTTTTCTGTTTGTAGTTCCTCTTCCAGTTGGGACGAGAGCCCCTCACCCCCGCTACAGCAATCGCTCTCGCTGCAGTGACCCGCCGCTCAGTCTAATCCTGCTAAACTAACTTTTCTGTTTGTAGTTCCTCTTCCAGTTGGGACGAGCCCCTCAGCCCCGCTACAGCAATCGCTCTCGCTGCAGTGACCCGCCGCTCAGTCTAATCCTGCTAAACTAACTTTTCTGTTTGTAGTTCCTCTTCCAGTTGGGACGTTCTGCCGGACAGTATCACGTCATCGGCCAGATTCAGGTTACCACACCCGTACATATTAAAAATAAATAATAATAATAATAATAATAATAATAATAATAATAATAATACATAGCTGTCCTATAGTAATACATAGCCTAGAATAATACATAGCTGCCCTATAATATATAGCTGTCCTATAATAATATATAGCCTAGAATAATACATAGCTGTCCTATAGTAATACATAGCTGTCCTATAGTAATATATAGCTGTCCTATAGTAATATATAACTGCCCTATAGCTGTCCCATAGAGCTTATATACAGTAATACATAGCTGTCCTATAGTAATATATAGCTCCCCTATAATATATAGCTCTCCTACAGTAATACATAGCTGTCCTACAGTAATATATAGCTCTCCTATAATATATAGCTCTCCTATAGTAATACATAGCTGCCCTATAGTAATACATAGCTGTCCTATAGTAATATATAGCTGTCCTATAGCAATACATATTTATTCAAAACAACATCATATTTAATAGTCATGGTATGGAATGCATATATACTGCATGGTATCTGTACGGTCTGTATTAAAGGAACATCCTTTATCATTATTATTATTATTAAGTATTTTACACTAATATTGAACTACCTTTAACTGTAATTATAAAATAAAACTGAAAACCAGATCAATCGATCAGACAGCCATTGAAAGTTTAACCCTGCCTGGTTTAACAAGAAAAAAACAAAACCACAGCCACATTTAAACAGGAATGGAAAGATAATCCCACAGAGGAAGGAAAGGCGCCTTGTGCTACAGCAGGTGGTTCTTTCAACACTGCACGTCCCAGACCTTGATAATGAATGGAAGCGAGCGGCAGAAAATGAACACAGGAACTATTTTGGCAGCTATGCGATCACTTTGAATCGCACCGATGTATTTATTATAATTATTATTATTATTATTATTATTAATAATTACATTTGTTTTGTTTTTTCGGAACAGGTCGAAAAAACATGAAGAGCCCAAACAGGAAGTGGTTTACAAGATCTCTAACCTGGAAGAGGAAGTTGTCCAACAGCCGGAACAGTAACAGCCTTGAACTTTCACCTTTGATCGGGAAGATGTATATATATTTTATTGCTATTAGAGTCTGGTTAGCAGTGCCATTATTGTAATTTTACTATTAATGAATCATTTAGCAGACGCTTTTATCCAAAGCTACTTACAGAGACTAGGAGGGTGAACTCTGCATCATCATCAACTGCTGCTGCTGCTGCAGAGTCACTTCCAATAGGACCTCGTCTGTTTTACGTCTCATCCGCAGGACGGAGCACAAGGAGGTCTCTCTGCTCCGAATCAGATGCTAACCGTATAAAGTCATATAATGCAACTTGTAATGTAACGCAGGCACGGTAACGAACAAATCAGCTTTGCAGGCAGAGTGCTCTCCTCAAATTATTCTACAGTTAAAAAGAAAAGATGCCTTTTATTATTCATTCTATTATCATTATTAGACTGTTGATGCAAATAAAAAAAATCATAAATACATTCTGTTTAAATTATAAAGAGTGATCTATGTATGTATTTATTTCTTGATAAGGTCCAGGTTTGGAATACATCGTTCAGTTCAGCGTCGAGAGAGAGAGAGAGAGAGAGAGAGAGAGAGAGAGAGAGAGAGAGAGAGAGCTCTTGGCTTTGTGAGAAACACACACAATGAAATACAGAGCTTGCTAAGACTTTGCACAGCATCTCCGATTACTGTGCGTTTACAGGAGCGACTTCCTTAAAGCACGCGTGCTTAAGACATCGCTGCCGTGTTATTCTGCGCAGTTACAACGTCCTTGGTGTGGAAAGACAGCTGCATGAGAAATGCAAGCACAGATTTACATCAGAAAAAGAAGTGGGGTTAGGGTTAGGTTTGTATCCCAGCAAAAGAGATTCACATTCAGTATATCGTGACTGCGCAGAATAACATGGACAGAGAGTTATTATCATGCAAACGTCGAAACAGAAGTAAAAAATAAATAATAAATTGGACCAGCAGAGAGAGAGAAATAAAAATCAAACAGAAACGTCTTCTAGTGAAACAAACACACACAAAAAAAGTCTTTAATAGCATCTACTGTAACTCTGTTTTGTTTACATGATGGCTTACAAAACGTACATCCGTTTACTTCATATTTACAAAATCATAACTTCCTATGTAATGCCCGCAGATGCAGCGCACGACCCCTTGATGCTCAGTAGTAGTTTCTTTTTCTTTGAAAGACAGATTATTTATCAAAGTGAGATTTGTAGTTTATTTTTTTGTCAAAAATGATACCGATTCTCTACAAAAGAATCATGTTATATTTTCTTTACTATTTGATGGTGTTTGCAATCATTCTTTGATCCAATATTGAATCATCAGAACCCAAACACTGCAAAACAGTAAATAATAATAATATTACTAATAATAATAAATAATATTTGTATAATATGTTATACAACACATATCATATTTATGGCGTGTCTTATTAATATAATCTTATAACACAGAGCTCTATCCACACAGCTTTAACCCGTGAATTGTGTTTTCAAAGTCTAGTTTTTATTAATAAAATCAAGTTTGCTATTCCTGAAACCTGTTCTTTACTGTTCTTAATGAAACCCGCCAACAGTCCAGAACAGTTACAGGAATATCAAACTGGATTTTGCAGGGCTGGGAATGAGACTCCTATTGCACAGCAGTGTCACCCAGTCCAGGTTTTACTGCTACCAGCTTGATCAGCCCCCAGTGTGTCTAGCTAACAAGCTGAGGTGTGTCTGATTATTAAACTCCTAGTGAAACCAGGACTGGATCACACCGCTGTGCAGCAGGAGTCTGATTCCCATCCCTGCTTTATTCATAAGGAAGACTTGAAATACCTGGATATATCTGGGGGTCTGTGCCTCGCTGTAACCTTCCTTTAAAAAGTTATCATCATTATTATATATTTACATTAAACAAATACCCATCTACTTTGTTTTCTTAAGCTGAACACCCGAGTCATTCAGCAGACGCTTTTATCCAAAGCGACTTACAGAGACTAACGGGGGTGAACTCTGCTTCACCAACTGCTGCTGCTGCTGCTGCAGAGTCGCTTCCAATAGGAGCTCGTTTGTTTGACGTCTCATCTGAAGGACGGAGCACAAGGAGGTGAAGCGACTTGTCTTTGAAGTGTCTTTTTTTTTTTTCATCCAGCTAAAGGACTCGAAGTCCGTAACGTCCCAATATCATTGATAATCAATTGTTCACATTTTACAAAACAGGACCCGTAAAAATATACATTTAAATCGAAAACGTTCCAGTTTCTCTCAACCACGTCTCTCTCTGGACTCAAAACTCTTTATTTTCGTTCACAAGCGAAACCACCGCAGTAAAACGCCCTTGGAAATGATTTCCCCCCCCCAAACAAATCGACACTTGAAAAACGAGAAATAAAACGAGACAAAATGTACACGACCGCATTCTCTCTCTGCGACGTCTTTCGTTTTGTCCGATTTTATCACAGAAGTGTTTCTGTTTTGTGTTTTCTCTGTACCAGCACCTCGCCTCTGTCCATTATAATGTGCAGCACGGCTCCCTCTGGTGGCCAGATCAGGAATAGTTGCGATAGTTCTACTTCGTCCATTTTGCAGGGATGGGAATCAGACTCCTATTGCACAGCAGTGTGATCCAGTCCAGGTTTTACTGCTATCAGCTTGATCAGCCCCAGTGTGTCTAGCTAACAAGCTCAGGTGTGTGTGATTATTAAACTCCTAGTGAAACCAGGACTGGATCACACCGCTGTGCAGCGGGAGTCTGATTCCCATCCCTGGTTTGTTGGTGGCCTTGTCCTCTGCAGTGCTGCCTGTCTCAATTGCCTGTATGAACTGGACAGGCACTTTCTTAGTCCTCCGAGGGGGCCTGGAGAGCTGAATAGACCACCACGCGATCGTCAATTTTCTGTTTGCCTGTCGGAGGAGAGGAGAGGTGGGTGGAGAGGGGGAGGAGAGGAGGAATAGAAGAGAATTAAGTCAACACGCATTTTTTTTTTTTTAAATGATCATGGAAAGAGAAAGCAGTTTGAAATGTCATTGATTTTGCTTCCTTTACTCCCTGATCGTGTCGCTACAATAAATAATAAAAAAAAAAAAAAAGGGCTAGATCCGCACCCCCGCATCATCATCATCTTCATCATCTTCACCTGGCTTTGCTGAGCCTGTCTGGAGACTCCTAACTGCCCACCCCTGTGGAGTTCAGAGGAGGAACGCTACACTGCGAGGGTGTCGATGCAAACACCTCAGAAACACTACAAGCAAGCAAGCAAGCGTGTGTGTGTGTGTCAGTGTAGTGTGTGTGTGTGTGTCAGTTTTGTGTGTTAGTGTATATGTATGTATGCAAGTCTTGTGTGTGTGTGTCAGTGTATAGTGTGTGTGTGTAAGTCTTGTGTGTGTCAGTGTATAGTGTGTGTGTGTCAGTGTATAGTGTGTGTGTGTAAGTCTTGTGTGTGTCAGTGTATAGTGTGTGTGTAAGTCTTGTGTGTGTCAGTGTATAGTGTGTGTGTGTAAGTCTTGTGTGTGTCAGTGTATAGTGTGTGTGTAAGTCTTGTGTGTGTCAGTGTATAGTGTGCGCAAGTCTTGTGTGTGTCAGTGTATAGTGTGTGTGTGTGTGTGTGTGTGTCAGTGTATAGTGTGTGTGTGTCAGTGTATAGTGTGTGTGTCAGTGTATAGTGTGTGTGTGTCAGTGTATAGTGTGTGTGTGTCAGTGTATAGTGTGTGTGTGCAAGTCTTGTGTGTGTGTCAGTGTATAGTGTGTGTGTGCAAGTCTTGTGTGTGTCAGTGTATAGTGTGTGTAAGTCTTGTGTGTGTCAGTGTATAGTGTGTGTGTGTAAGTCTTGTGTGTGTCAGTGTATAGTGTGTGTGTGTCTTGTGTGTGTCAGTGTATAGCGTGTGTAAGTCTTGTGTGTGTCAGTGTATAGCGTGCACAAGTCTTGTGTGCGTCAGTGTATAGCGTGTGTTAGTGTATAGTGTGCGTGTGTGTGTGTAAGTCTTGTGTGTGTCTGCTTGCGTATACTTGGCCTCTAGCATGAGGTGGCCTTTGACACCTCTGAACCAAATTACAATGTGGGCGGACCACGGCTCCCATCAGCCTCGAATCGCAGCCCCACCCCTCTACCCCTCTACCCCCCGGTCCAGGTCAGGGCGCTCACAGGTAAAGCAGCGCTGCAGGGTGCGGACGGACCCCCCAGCCGTGCTGAAGGCCCACGCGGCCGTGCCCGCGGTGAGGAGGTAGATGGGGACGAGACTCGTCTCATACCAGGGGCACAGGAAAGTCTGCGGAGAGACGCGGAGAGACACACAGAGAGAGAGAGAGAGAGAGAGGCCAGCGTCACTACAGGGCAGTAACAAGACTCCTACTGTACAGCAGCAGTGTGGAGTAGTGGTTAGGGCTCTGGACTCTTGACCGGAGGGTCGTGGGTTCAATCCCAGGTGGGGGGACACTGCTGCTGTACCCTTGAGCAAGGTACTTTACCTAGATTGCTCCAGTGAAAACCCAACTGTATAAACGGGGAATTGTATGTAAAAATAATGATATCTTGTAACAATTTGCCCTGGATAAGGGTGTCTGCTAAGAAATAAATAATAATAATAATAATAATAATAATAATATTGCACAGCAGTGTCACCCAGTCCAGGTTTCACTGCTACCAGCTTGATCAGCCCCAGTGTGTCTAGCTAACAAGCTCAGGTGTGTCTGATTATTAAACTCCTAGTGAAACCAGGACTGGATCACACTGCTGTGCAGCGGGAGTCGGATTCCATCAACAGTGCTTCACGATATTTAGACCGACGCTGCAATTACTGTTTTTTTTTTTTTTTAATTTTTGTAAAAATTAAAAATCTAATAAAAAACAAAACACACAGGCGAGCCCCTCCATGCACCAGCAAGAGGGAACTGGGATCTCACCAGTGCTGAGGTGACGAGGTGGGAGACCACCACTCCCATACCAGCCAGCCACTTCCCCCGCTCGCACGCGTCGAAGAAAATCACCCCCCAGAAAGTGTGCAGCAGCACCAGCGCCATCGTGAGGAAAGCTGGGGTACAGCAGGAGAGAGACGAGAGGGAAGGAAGAGGGGGAGTCACCACAAAGCAACAACAGGAACGCGCGCATGCACAGCTCTGGACAAAAGACTTGCATCACATAGAATATTAGAATTGATACGTCATTTAAAAATATTTCATATATAAATAAATACATACAGAAATAAATAAATGCAAGTATAATTGATCTTATTTATCATCATCATGGAAGTCAAAAGAAACTTAAAAATGATATCACTTATAAAAAAAAATAAAAGTCTACCAGCAGGAAGCCATAATAGTAGTTCAGTATTTCATGATAGATTTCAAAATGTCACTTTTTTCAATTTGTCAGTTTTTTTTTTGGTAAGTATGTATGTGGAAAAAACTACAGAAAAGCAGCATGAGCCAATTATTCGATTATCGCAACGCAGCCCTCCACAGAAATCAGGGTGCGAGGGTCTCTGGAGTGGATCGGGGGGCTGATTCACCGTTCAGAGTGAAGTAAGAAACAGCTGCTTGGGTTTGTGTGGATCGCTGATCTCCACAGAGTCTCAGGAAAGCAGCATGAAATCATCACAAACCCAAGCAGCTGTTTCTTCATTCACTCTGAACGGTGAATCAGCCCCCCGATCCACACCAGAGACCCTCGCCCTGATTTCCGCAGAGACCTCCATCCCATGACCTGAATAATGAATGGGTGCAGCTCTGGTGAGCTTTGCTCTTGAACCCGTGTCCGAGGCCGGGCGTCACTGACCGGAGGTGATGAAGAAGTGGGGGGAGTCTCCGTGTATCCCCACGATCCCGGGACCCAGCGAGTCCGTCAGGATGTTAACTCCGGAGAAGGCACCACTGATCAGCCCGAACGCCAGCCCCGACACTGAGCAGGAACACAGGCATGTTGCAATTCAAAATGCATTTCATTAAAACTGCATCCGGATCCTAGCAGCTGAATGATCTCAAGTCAGTCCCTGGATCCCAGTGATTCAGATTCAACTGCATGTGCTTTTACTGTGGGAAACTTTTATAAGGGTTAGTTTACCTCTCTGTGCTTTACAATGCTTCCCTATGCTTTACCACACCTCTCTGTGCTTTACAATGCTTCCCTATGCTTTACCAGACCTCCAATGCTTCCCTATGCTTTTACAATGCTTCCCTATGCTTTTACCAGACCTCCTCTCTGCAATGCTTCCCTATGCTTTACCAGACCTCTGTGCTGTGCTTTACAATGCAGGACACTTAAGGGAATATGTTTTACCAGACCAGCCTTCCCTGTGCATTTTACAACATTAAAATGATTTTGTTTCCCTCCCTGCATCATCAACTTTGCAGAGTCACTTCCAATGCTTTATGCTTTACCAGACCTCTCTGTGCTTTACAATGCTTCCCTATCCATGCTCTGTTTACCAGACCTCTGTGCAGATTTTACAAGACCTCCCTATGCTTTACCACACACCTCTGTGCTTTACAATGCTTCCCTATGCTTTACCAGACCTCTCTGTGCTGTGCTTTTACTGCAGGACACTTAAGGGAAGCCTTGATTGGTCTCTTACCATACGCCATCTGCTGGAGAGAGATGGGAGACCTTCCATCCTCACTGATAGATGCTAGCCCTTGATCAGCCTTCCTAGAGAGAGAGAGAGAACATTTAAATACAGTACATTAAAATGATTTTTAGTTTGTGATTTTAGCAGACGCTTTCATCCAGAGCGACTTACAGAGAATAGGGGGGGTGAACTCTGCATCATCAACAACTGCTGCTGCTGCAGAGTCACTTCCAATAGGAGCTCGTTTGTTTTACGTCTCATCCGAAGGACGGAGCACAAGGAGGTGAAGCAACTTGCTCAAGGTCACACACACACGCACACGCACACACAGGGAGTCAGTGGCTGAGCCGGGATTTGAAAATCCTGGTATCGAGCCCCCTTTCTCTAACTTAAGTGTCTGTTAAATGACTAATTCACCATAATCACCATCATAATAATAATAATAATAATGATGGAATTGTTCACACACTTGAGCAGCTTGTAGTTGGCGAAGCGGAAGGCCTCCTGCAGCAGCACCGACACGGCCGCCCCAAAAACAAGCAGCCCGGACTGGAGACTGGGGTTTCCACGATCACTGAGCTGCACCCCGACAAACCACACGAGAGAGCCCAGCAGCACAGACACCAGCCAGAAGAACGACCTGGGGGAGGGGGAGGAGTAGGGTAAAATTAGCAGGTACTTTTTTAAAATTTAAATATCTGATTAATTATCGATTAAACACTTTTGGAAATGACGGGTTAATAAAAATAAATAAATAAAAAAAACCTATTGTAAACGTACAGCGTGTGAAGCGATTACATTTAGAAACATTTAAAAGAACCTCAATAAATTCAATAACAAACTGCTGTGAAGCCTTTCTCGGCGTGTTCAAGGTCTGCAGTTTATTATTATTATTATTATTATTATTATTATTATTATTATTATTATTATTATTAATAATATGAAACAAGCAGCTTCACGCAGTCTGCTGAAAACGCGCGACACCTGTCGACTGATAAAGAAGTTAAGAGAAATAACGATAAAGTATTGTTTCCTCTACTAGAAAACTGTAGTTTGCTAATTTTAAGATATATATAGATATATATAATGTGTGTGTGTGTTGTGCATGTGGCTAATTTTGAGCAGAGTAAGAACAAGGCGAGCAGAAGCCAAGGACGCTAGAAATTACAAAGATATCTATCGGGAACAGTGTTGCGAACTACCAGAAATAACTCGCCCAGAAACACTATAATAATAATAATAATAATAATAATAATACTACATTTATAACAACACAAAGCAAAGACCCGCCTTTCTTTGCGAGTTTGAGAAAAAAACAAACAAAAAAAAACAACAGTAACTGGTCGCTTTTATATGGTCGTAAAAAGACATGACACAATAATAACAATAATAATAACATTTGAAAATACGAATAAAATAAATTAAAACTCACCCTGCAACGAGTATTATGATTCTCAATGGATCGACCGCTACCGTCAGTATAAACAACGCAAAAGCCGGGCCAAACGCAATGAAAGTACAGCCGACAAACACCGCCAGCCCCATTGTCCGTACCCGAAGTGCTTTCCGTGCAAAACTTAAACAAAATAATCCAAAATCAAACAAAAAAAACAACAACGAGACGCGTTTTATCCTTTCTCTTTCGGCATGTTTGTAGATATCTGCTTCCGACCTACAAACACAGCATCACGCCGGTGAGGGGCGGGGCGAAAACCTGCCCTCCTGACCAATCAGCTGCGTCAACGCCAGAACGTCTTTGTATTTGCTGATGTCGTAGCCCAATGGGAGAGGGGCGGGACGGAGTAGGCGGGCGTTCTTTTCCCTTGTCGCCACAACTGTATGTTCTTCTACTGCGCATGCGTCCAACCCCCGCCCTCCCCTAGGTTACAGGTGCATCATGGGAGTTGTAGTTTTTCTTTTAATCTGTACATTGTAATTCGAGGCACACACAAGCGGAAAGTTTGTATGTAAAATGTTGAATAGAAGTAAATAAATAAATAAAGGAAACACAACTACAAATAAGTAAGGAATCTGGGACGTTTCCGAGTTTAATAAAGCACAATATTATTTGAAATGTCAGTACTGTGCAAGAAAATATAACAAAACAAAAAAAGTGACAATGCATTTTTAGTGTCGGTGTGAAACGTGCTGCTTTCCAGCGAATGTTTGATCTTGATTTGAAATGTAATAACTTGACCCTCCGATACAGAGACTCCCAAAGGCTGAGCGTTAAAGGATGCGGGTCAAAGACGTGACTTAGTATAGGGAAGCATTGTAAAGCACAGAGAGGTCTGGTAAAGCATAAGGAAGCATTGTAAAGCACAGAGAGGTGTGGTAAAGCATAGGGAAGCATTGTAAAGCACAGAGAGGATGGTAAAGCATAGGGAAGCATTGTAAAGCACAGAGAGGTCTGGTAAAGCATAGGGAAGCATTGTAAAGCACAGAGAGGTCTGGTAAAGCATAGGGAAGCATTGTAAAGCACAGAGAGGTCTGGTAAAGCATAGGGAAGCATTGTAAAGCACAGAGAGGTCTGGGAAAGCATAGGGAAGCATTGTAAAGCACAGAGAGGTCTGGGAAAGCATAGGGAATCATTGTAAAGCACAGAGAGGTCTGGGAAAGCATAGGGAAGCATTGTAAAGCACAGAGAGGTCTGGGAAAGCATAGGGAAGCATTGTAAAGCACAGAGAGGTCTGGGAAAGCATAGGGAAGCATTGTAAAGCACAGAGAGGTCTGGTGAAGCACAGGGAAGCATTGTAAAGCACAGAGAGGCCTGGTAAAGCATAGGGAAGCATTGTAAAGCACAGAGAGGTGTGGTAAAGCATAGGGAAGCATTGTAAAGCACTGAGAGGTGTGGTAAAGCATAGGGGAAGCATTGTAAAGCACAGAGAGGTCTGGTAAAGCATAGGGAAGCATTGTAAAGCACAGAGAGGTCTGGTAAAGCATAGGGAAGCATTGTAAAGCACAGAGAGGTGTGGTAAAGCATATGGAAGCATGGTAAAGCACAGAGAGGTCTGGTAAAGCATAGGGAAGCATTGTAAAGCACAGAGAGGTCTGGTAAAGCATAGGGAAGCATTGTAAAGCACAGAGAGGTCTGGTAAAGCATAGGGAAGCATTGTAAAGCACAGAGAGGTCTGGTAAAGCATAGGGAAGCATTGTAAAGCACAGAGAGGTGTGGTAAAGCATATGGAAGCATGGTAAAGCACAGAGAGGTCTGGTAAAGCATAGGGAAGCATTGTAAAGCACAGAGAGGTCTGGTAAAGCATAGGGAAGCATTGTAAAGCACAGAGAGGTCTGGTAAAGCACATTGATAAACAAGGCAAAGCAGATTAAGCGATGGTAAATGCACGGGGGGAGGGGACTGTAAAAATACTGTGCAAAAAAATACAGTTTCCTAGGGGATTAACGGCACTGCCCAACAAAGAGGGAATCCGCACAAGCCAGCAGTGTAACAGAATCCTGTGCCCCGAAATCTACAATGCAGACGTTTTATTTTACAAATGTATAGGAACCCTGCAACCCTTCACCCCCCCACCCCCATCTTAAAACATCTTTCTGCTGCCCCCCCCCCTCCATCACATCACACACATGCCTTTTCCTGTCACTTTACATCAATACTGGACACCCCCCAGTCCCAGTCAAGGCTTTACAATCCATTCTCCTACCTCTCATTGAGCTTGTTACCTAGACACACTGGGGCTCCTAGTAAAACCTGGACTGGGTGACACTGCTGTGCAATAGGAGTCCCCCATCTCTGATCTATCTTTATAAATATCCCACTACTACCACCAATACACTGTTGCTGTCCCCTATAAAATAAGCTAAAAACCTCCTTCAACCAACGACTGTCTATCCATCTACAGGGATGGGAATCAGACTCCCGCTGCACAGCAGTGTGATCCAGTCCTGGTTTCACTAGGAGTTTAATAATCAGACACACCTGAGCTTGTTACCTAGACACACTGGGGCTGATCAAGCTGGTAGCAGTAAAACCTGGACTGGGTGCTGCTGTGGACGACAGATATACTTATGTTGGTGTTAATAAGAGGTAAGCTAATGGGCTCCACAGCCTTGGCTAGTCCTCTGTTCAACCCTCTCATACTCTACAACAAACCCCCAACATTTTTAATACACCCCCCGATCACTCGCAGACAGGGTGGGTCGATTTCTGTTTCCAATTTCGAATTCCATTTCCAACGCCTTTTTAAAAATCAATTCCCAATTCTGAATTTCCTTTTTTTTCAAAATCAATTCCTTACGAAGGGATTGGAATTGATATTTTAACGATGCAATAATAATAATAATAATAATAATAATAATAATAATAATAATAATTTGTGATCGTTCACCTGCTTTCATGTCATTTGAAGCTGGTTTTTAAATCGCCTCTGTTGTGAGAAGCTCATTTTAACACAACGCTGTTGCTGAAATCGCCAATTCTGATCAATGGCGAGGTGTTTGGAATTGATTAAAAGGGGGGTGGGAATTGGGAAATTGGGGGCTCGCCTGGGTTACACGGAATACTCGCAGGACTCCGGGAAACGCTCGGAACGCTTCCCGCATACCCTAACATCACGGAACGCCATTCCTCCATTCCGTGCTCAGGATTCCGGGGACCACGCAGTGGGATTGTGGGGCAGATTCTAAAACCGAACACTACTTTGAATCAATGAAGAGGCTGTAACACTGTTGGCAATTATTATGGGCTGTCGTCATCGTCTTCTTCTCTTCCTTCTGCTTCTTCGTCTTACAAAAGCTGTGTCTCTCTGATTTGATTTGGGGGGGTGGGGGGGGGCGGGGCTGGGTTTATCGGCGCAGCTGTAGTGAAGCTTTGAGTCCCAGGGCTGTCTGCATTTTCCCGGCGTTTTCTCTCGTTAGACTAACGAACACTTGGAGGTGTTCTTATCGGTCGAGTTCATCTTGACCTCTCGACCTCCGCCACCCTAGACACACGGGGGGGAAAAAACGAAGTTATAACTTGTTTAGAGCAGAGTGGGATCAATTCACAGGGCTGGGAATCAGACTCCTATTGCACAGCAGTGTCACCCAGTCCAGGTTTCACTGCTAGCAGCTTGATCAGCCCCAGTGTGTCTAGCTAACAAGCTCAGGTGTGTGTGATTATTAAACTCCCAGTGAAACCAGGACTGGATCACAGTGCTGTGCAGCGGGAGTCTGATTCCCATCCCCGTGTTCTCTCAGATTGTGAGGCTCGCGGAGGGCAGTAATCTGGAGCCTTTGCGAGGGAACTTACTGATTTCTTGTCCGATTTCAGAAGGATGTCTCGAGCCAGTTCTACGAAAGACTGAAATCAGGGAGAGGAAAAAATAAGAGTCAATTCCAGCGGGTTATCCGGCTCATCGTGCAGATTAATGCTGAAAGGAAAACGGAAGGTAACATTCAAAAACACCCCGACCCCACCTCCTCCACGTTGATGCTCGACTTGGCGCTCGTTTCGAAGAACCGGATCCCGTGATCCTTCGCCAGCTGGGATCAGGAAAAACAGAGAAAAATAAACGCGGGATTAGAGCGGAATGTGATGAGAGAGAGAGAGATGTGATGAGAGAGATGTGATGAGAGAGAGAGAGAGATGTGATGAGAGAGATGTGATGAGAGAGAGAGATGTGACGAGAGAGATGTGTGATGAGAGAGAGAGAGATGTGATGAGAGAGAGATGTGATGAGAGAGATGTGATGAGAGAGAGGTGTGATGAGAGAGAGAGAGATGTGATGAGAGAGATGTGATGAGAGAGAGAGAGATGTGAGAGAGAGAGATGTGATGAGAGAGAGAGATGTGATGAGAGAGAGAGAGGTGTGATGAGAGATGTGATGAGAGAGAGATGTGATGAGAGAGAGATGTGATGAGAGAGAGATGTGATGAGAGAGATGTGATGAGAGAGAGGTGTGATGAGAGAGAGATGTGATGAGAGAGAGAGATGTGATGAGAGAGGTGTGATGAGAGAGAGAGAGAGAGATGTGAGAGAGAGATGTGATGAGAGATGTGATGAGAGAGAGAGAGATGTGATGAGAGAGATGTGATGAGAGAGATGTGATGAGAGAGACAGAGATGTGATGAGAGAGATGTGATGAGAGAGAGGTGTGATGAGAGAGAGAGGTGTGATGAGAGAGATGTGATGAGAGAGAGAGATGAGAGAGAGAGATGAGAGAGATGATGAGAGAGATGAGATTCTGAGAGACTTGTGATGAGAGAGAGAGAGAGGTGTGATGAGAGAGATTGATGATGAGAGAGATGAGAGGGTGATGAGAGAGAGAGATGTGAGGAGAGAGAGATGATGAGAGAGATGTGTGATGAGAGAACATTGTGATGAGAGAGATGAGATGAGATGAGATGAGAGAGATGTGATGAGAGAGAGATGTCCAAATGATGAGAGAGAGGTGTGATGAGAGAGAGGTGATGAGAGAGAGGTGTGATGAGAGAGAGATGTGATGAGAGAGATGTGATGAGAGAGAGAGATGTGATGAGAGAGAGATGTGATGAGAGATGGAGAGAGATGATGAGAGATGTGATGAGAGAGAGGTGTGATGAGAGAGAGAGGTGTGATGAGAGAGAGGTGTGATGAGAGAGAATGAGAGAGAGATGTGATGAGAGAGAATGAGAGAGAGATGTGACGAGAGATGTGATGAGAGAGAGGTGTGATGAGAGAGAGAGAGGTGTGATGAGAGAGAGGTGTGACGAGAGAGAGAGGTGTGACGAGAGAGAAAGGTGTGATGAGAGAGAGATGTGATGAGAGAGAGGTGTGTTGAGAGGGCGCTGTGCTGTGGTGAGAGAGCTGACAGGACTCACCTTCTCCCCCGTCTCTCGCGGGACCTTCCTCTTATTCTCGATGTCACACTTGTTACCCAGGAGCATCTTGTTCACCCCCACAGAGGCATTCTGGGAAAAACAGGGGGGTGGGGGGTGGGATGAGACAAAACAGGAATTAAAAATGTCCAAATGTACATGAATATTGAACATTTCTATCAATACATGACATGTAGTGTGTGTGTGTGTGCTTGTCTCTCTTCCTCAGTAATGACATTGTAACTCTGTACCTCTTTGATGCTCTTCATCCAGTTCTGAATGTTCTCGAAGGATTTCTCGTCTGTGATGTCATAGACCAGGATAATCCCCTGAAAAATCACAAGCATCACAATGGAATGAGATCGCTGCTCCAGCGGTTAGAGAAAGGGGCTCGATACCAGGAGGTTCAAATCCCGGCTGAGCCTCCGACTCCCTGTGTGTGTGTGTGCGTGTGTTTGTGTGTGTGTGTGTGTGTGTGTGCGTGCGTGTGTGTGTGTGTGTGTGTGTGTGTGCGTATAGAATGCGTGCGTCCCTCAGGCTTCATAGAGTCCAATGAAAGCGCTGAATAATGTTCCCTTGTTAACACTTCACCTCCTTGTGCTCCGTCCTTCGGATGAGACGTAAAACAAACGAGGTCCTATTGGAAGTGACTCTGCAGCAGCAGCAGCAGCAGTTGGTGATGAAGCATAGTTCACCCCCCTAGTCTCTGTAAGTCGCTTTGGAAAAAAGTGTCTTCTAAATGACTAATTCATCATAATAATAATAATAATAATAATAACCGATTCTCTGGACACAGCGCTGTGTAAAAATACGAGCTGATTTTGGGGGTACTCACCATGGCCCCCCGGTAATACGCTGTCGTGATGGTTTTAAATCTCTCCTGCCCAGCTGTATCCCTGAGAGAGAGAGAGAGAGAGAGAGAGAGAGAGAGAGAGAGAGACATATGGAAACAACTCTTAGACCCTTGTTAACATATTGAATTCCACCCCCTCTATATAGAATGAACTCCCTCAGCTTCATAGAGTCCAATGAAAGCTGCTGAATAATGTTCCCTTGTTAACATATTGAATTCCACCCCCTCTATATAGAATGAACTCCCTCAGCTTCATAGAGTCCAATGAAAGCTGCTGAATAATGTTCCCTTGTTAACATATTGAATTCCACCCCCTCTATACAGAATGAACTCCCTCAGCTTCATAGAGTCCAATGAAAGCTGCTGAATAATGTTCCCTTGTTAACATATTGAATTCCACCCCCTCTATATAGAATGAACTCCCTCAGCTTCATAGAGTCCAATGAAAGCTGCTGAATAATGTTCCCTTGTTAACATATTGAATTCCACCCCTATACAGAATGAACTCCCTCAGCTTCATAGAGTCCAATGAAAGCCGCTGAATAATGTTCCCTTCTTAACATATTGAATTCCACCCCCTCTATATAGAATGCGCTCCCTGTGATGTCATGTTCCAGTAGTTTCAGGTGTTCTCTCTTTGCTCCCACACTGTTAAACACTCACCACACCTGCAGCTTGATCTTTTTCCCCTCCACCTCGACCGTCTTCACTTTGAAATCGATCCCTGAGATCGGAAGAGACAAGAAACCGATTCAAATCCAGCCTGCGAGTGACAGCCATCCCCCCATCGCCGTGGCTACGCCTGTGAGTGACAGCCGTCCCCCATCGCCACGGCTACCTCCGTCCACCCAGACCCCCTGAAGTGGTTCATGATCCCACTTTACCTGTTAAACCTCCCGGAGTGGAATAGCGCCCCCCGCAGGACCGGGACTGATCGCACAGCCCTGGTCTACAGGACAGCATTGAAGAATTAGCAACGAAACGTTTCATCACAATGGGGTAAGCGATTCTCCAGATATGCGAGTTGTTGCTGAGCGTGCTAGACAAGACTTGCTTTCCCTTGAATTCCCCTCTCCCTCCTCTCCCCTCCCTCTCCCTCTCCCTCTCCCTCCCTCCCTCCCTCCTCCCACCTCCCTCTCCCCCCTCCCTCTCCCTCCTCTCTCCTCCTCCCTCTCCCCCTCCCTTCTCCCTCTCCCTGTCCCTCTCAAGAAACCCCCTCCCCTGTCCCTCTCCCTCTCCTCCCCTCTCCCCTCTCCCTCTCTCCACCTCCCCTCGTGTGTGTCTCTCTTTCTAGATTCAGTCGAGGAAGTGTCCACCCATCCCTGGAGACCAGCATTCCTCGGAACACAGAACAGATACATTCCATGACAGGGATGGGAATCAGACTCCCGCTGCACAGCACTATGATCCAGTCCTGGTTTCACTAGGAGTTTAATAATCAGACACACCTGAGCTTGTTACCTAGACACACTAGGGCTGATCAAGCTGGTAGCAGTAAAACCTGGACTGGATCACACTGCTGTGCAATAGGAGTCTTGTTGCTTTGCAGACGCCCCTGGAGGGGTACTTGGGGGTACACGAGGGGTTAAGTCAGACAGGAATGTGTCCGGTGGGGGTAGCTGTGCTCCCTCGGGAGAGTCTGGGCGTTTCAGAGAGAGGGAAGCAGAGATCCCGGAGATTGCAGACTGACTGTCTGCAAACATGCAGAGAATGCACAGACTGTGTGGGAATACAGGGAGGGAGCCAGGTATAGCATAGGGAAGCATTGTAAAGCACAGAGAGGTCTGGTAAAGCATAGGGAAGCATTGTAAAGCACAGAGAGGTCTGGTAAAGCATAGGGAAGCATTGTAAAGCACAGAGAGGTCTGGTAAAGCATAGGGAAGCATTGTAAAGCACAGAGAGGTCTGGTGAAGCATAGGGAAACATTGTAAAGCACAGAGAGGTCTGGTAAAGCATTGGGGAGCATTGTAAAGCACAGAGAGGTCTGGTATAGCATAGGGAAGCATTGTAAAGCACAGAGAGGTCTGGTAAAGCATAGGGAAGCATTGTAAAGCACAGAGAGGTCTGGTAAAGCATAGGGAAGCATTGTAAAGCACAGAGAGGTCTGGTAAAGGATAGGGAAGCATTGTAAAGCACAGAGAGGTCTGGTAAAGCATAGGGAAGCATTGTAAAGCACAGAGAGGTGTGGTAAAGCATAGGAAGCATTGTAAAGCACAGAGAGGTCTGGTAAAGCATAGGGAAACACTGTAAAGCACAGAGAGGTCTGGTAAAAGCATAGGGAAGCATTGTAAAGCACAGAGAGGTCTGGTAAAGCATAGGGAAGCATTGTAAAGCACAGAGAGGTCTGGTAAAGCATAGGGAAGCATTGTAAAGCACAGAGAGGTCTGGTAAAGCATAGGGAAGCATTGTAAAGCACAGAGAGGTCTGGTAAAGCATAGACAAGCATTGTAAAGCACAGAGAGGTCTGAAAAAACAAAGGGAAGCATTGTAAAGCACAGAGAGGTCTGGTAAAGCATAGGGAAGCATTGTAAAGCACAGAGAGGTCTGCTAAAGCATAGGGAAGCATTGCAAAGCACAGAGAGGTGTGGTAAAGGATAGGAAAGCATTGTAAAGCACAGAGAGGTCTGGTAAAGGATATTGAAAAACAGGGTAAACTAACCCTTATAAAAGTCTACCGCAGTAAAAGCACAGCGGTCCCTGTATACACAGCTGTGGAGTCAATAGCGTAGCGTCCCTGGCTGCTTCCACGCACGGATATTTTCCACGCACGGATATTTCACCCGCATCATGCATGTTCTATTGTATCGTCAGAGTCCTGTCTCTCTCAACTCTATCATTATAAACCGCGGTGAGCTGGAAACCAACAAACAGACACCTCAATGCAAACCTCAATGTAATTACTAGTGACAGCTGGCAAAACCAACATCCTTCACATTACAGCTAGGGTTTCCACTCGTTTATGTAAAGGAGGATTCATTCTAATAGTTTAGTGTGAATGCTGTTTTTTTTTTGTTTTTTTTTACATTACAGACACAAACACACACACACACACACACACACACACGCACACGCCCACACACGTTTGTATAGAATATTTCTGTGTTCTTTGCATGGACTCTGATACAGTGAAGATTTCCTATTCAAAACTCTATATAACTATAGCCACTCCCTTACACACACTGTGCAGTGATTAGATAGATTATATATATATATATATATATATATATATATATATATATATATATATATATATATATATATATATATATATATATACAGATAGATAGATAGATAGATAGATAGATATAAAGAAATATGAAATATAATCTGCCAAGCATACGCGTCGGCAGCAATTAAACAAAGGTACGGTCAACAAGAAAATAAAAAAAGTTGTTTTTCTTCCCTTTAAAAAACAAACAAAACAAACAAACAGACAAATAGCACTCAGCCACACGTACCGATCGTGGAAATGTATGTCGAGTTGAAATTATCCTCAGCGAATCTGATTATAAGACACGTCTTTCCAACCCCGCTGTCGCCGATTAGAAGGAGCTTATAAAGAAAGTCGTATTTCTTAGCCATGTTTTTTTTTTAGGAGTGGTTTCGATATCCTGACTCGCCGCCTCCCCCTCTTTCTCTCTCTTTCTCTCTCTCTTCTACAACTTTTGCTTGAAAACAGTTCCTGATCTCATTGAAGCTGCCGGTTATCAAAACAATTAAAAACGTTTTTTTTTTTTTTTGCTGTGTCTGGTTCCTCTACGCCTCCTCTTCCGTTTAAGATTTGTAGAAAGTGTTTCTGGAAGAAAGAAAGAATGAAAAAGTGAAACTTTTTCCCTTGTTGAATGACCGTGCTGGAGAGACAGACGCACAATCCCGATTCACTGAGAAATGAAAGGCGAGTGGGAGGAATGGGAGACACGGCGGTGCGTTGCCGCCAGAGGGCGCTGTTTTACCGAGTCGCAGACTCCGCTGATAAATGCACAGGACCTGTTTCATCAGATTCGCACAGGGAGTGGACGCTGCTATCGGCAGGTTTTTTTGTTTTAATTTTTTTTTGTGTCACATGACGGTTCAAAGACAATTACATTGCCGTGCAGTACTGCTGAGGCATAGTTTAAAAGTTAAGGTGACGTTTACAGTTAAACCCTCAAGCATGTTAATATATAACGAATCAGCGTCCTTTTAAAATCTACGGACGGTACACCTTTTTAAGATGCGTCATGGTTGTAGCAATGTTGTTTTTTTTATAAAAATATATTTATTTATTTGTTAGTTTCCCGAAGCCTTCGTTTATTTGCAGTTAAATCATTTAGTATGGCTGCGGTTAATGTTAGTATAGACACAGTGAATGCGACACGTGTTTCGCAGTATAGTGCGACAAAGTTACGCCAAAGTGAAAATAAAATACTCTTTTTTTTTGTTTGTTTAGTACTGCTGGAGTATTCTGTTGAGTTATGTAGAAATTATTCATCATCCCACGTCGGTAGTCAAAAGAATAGCTTATTTAATAAAAATAAAACACTTTAAATTAAATTCACTAGTAGTTTTATAATTTATATATATATGTGTGTGTGTGTGTGTGTGTGTACAATTATTTTGCTCTCGGAATGATAACCTAAATGAATGTGAAGTGCATCTGGGTCTTAAAAAAAAATAATAATAAAGAAAAATATATTAAAATTATATATATATATATATATATACATTAACAAAACCATCAATGAATGAAATACAAAAAAAATAATAATAATGTGTGTTTTTTTTTAAGGCCTGTTATCTATCTATCTATCTATTTATCTATTTATCTATTTATTTATTTGCAAGCTTGACCTCACAAACATGTCCGCCGCTGCGCGACCCTGACGTCAGTTCCGCTCCCTGCCCGCAAACCCCGTTGATATGAGCGCCCGTTTCCGGTCCTTCCTTCTTTTCGGCAGCGGCTCGATTCACGCCAACATGCCTGTGAGTTTCTGCGCCGCGCAAACCGGGGGAAAAACGCCTTAAAAACCGGCTCCAGCGGGGCCGGACCGGGCCAGCCTGAACGAGCGGGGAATGGAAATACATCTGGGGGTTGTTTTTGAAAAAAAAACAGGAGATATTAAAGTTTAAAACGAGCTGCGGGGACCGGAGTGTTGTGATCTGTGGGGCGACAAGATGGCGCCGCTCATGAGTCCAGAGAGGCATGGAGCCAGAAAGACAGCGACATGAAACCGAGATCGCGAATTCAATAACAATAATAATAATAATAATAATAATAATAATACAGCCGTTATATAGTCCGTTTCTTTAAGATGATGGCAAGTTCGCCCTCAGAGAACGATAAATACATTTTTACGGGCGTGTTTATTGAAAAAAACGCCAGTGTAAACTGTTTATAAATTTCGTTTAGGTATGATTTATAGTAAATATTTAAAAACGCACATCGTGTTGAAATTCACATTAACCATTTCCCCCCATGAGAAATTGTAACACACACACACACACACACACACACACACATATATATATATATATATATTCTTGCGATCCTTGCTCGCGAATGGAGCCCGACGTTATGTTAATAATATGTATTTAGAAAGCCTGCATTTGGTTTCATGCTCGTGTAATCATTTGGTTTCGTGCTCGTGTAATCATTTGGTTGCGTGCTCGTGTAATCATTTGGTTTCATGCTCGTGTAATCTCCATTTTTCTGTTATCCGCTGCACGGTTGCTTTTAATTTGATCTGGGTTCATGTTTTCAGTAGATGGGGTACCTCACTTGTGTTTTGTAAGTCAGTGGCGAGGCCTTGTCATCCGAACACGAGTTTATCCGAAACGCACGGACTCGACGCTAAATCTCTGAAAACGCGCTGCTGTAGCAGATAAACGGGCATTTGTGGATTTTGTAAATTGATGCTGGTAGATCGGGTCGTCTGTTTTGGATTTGTAAGATTGCAATGTTTTTTTTTGTATTTTGAGGAGGGGGGTGGTCACTTTTAGATTGTGTGGCTGGTTTATTATTTACTGTAATATATACCTTTTTAATTCTCGCTGGTTTTAAAGCGTGTTTGGTGCTGGCAGTTGTGTGTTGGTGATGCGAGTTTAATCTGCATCGCTGGCTGTGTTTTTTTCCTCGTGTTAAAATGGCGTGTTTGGGGCGCGTAGCAGGAATAAAGCCGGATGGTTCGTGTTTAATAATAATGTCAGGACGCTGCAGACAGAGACGCGAATGCATCGAGTCCGGTAAAGACGCGTCTTCACTCCCATCGTGGAGATCATGCGATTGTAAACTTTGACATCCCGTGAGAGAGTGTTGTTTCTGTTATAAACGCGTTTTGCGATCGGCAGGATTAGATAACTGCGCGTCATTCGACGGGGAGTGATACTGTAGTGCGCATTGTGGGGGGGATTGTACCTCGTTTTAAGTTTCCTATCCTAAGTATCGAGGTTATGATGCGTGTGTGTTTTTCAAAGTTATGTAACTAGGGCGACTTTTTGAACTCCACAGAGTTCACACACAGTTTTTTTAAATGTTAAAATGTCAGTTGGCTGAGCGGCAGGGAGAGACCCAGCTGTTGTTGCTTTGGGAAGGTTGCTGACCGTGCGTTTTTTTTCTCAATGTAAAGCTCGCGAAAGACCTGCTGCACCCGTCCCCCGAGGAGGAGAAGAGGAAGCACAAGAAGAAGCGTCTGGTCCAGAGCCCCAACTCTTACTTCATGGATGTGAAGTGCCCCGGTACGGACGTGGGGTGTCCCTGTCTGTCCATGTCCCTGTCTCTGTCTGTCTCTGTCTCTTGAAGGTCATTCATGAATGCTTTTTTTGGGGCAACTGTCTCAAACATGTTGTTTTGACTGGGACTCTAACCTGTGTCGCAGAATCTTAACAGTGCGAAGCAAATTCAGAACTTTGTGCTTAATAAATATAGTGTGTGTGTATATGTTTGTCACTTGATTGGAAATGTAACTCTCGTAATAAGTAGGCGATGTTTGGACTGGTACCCTAATCTAACCCCTCCTCCTCTCCCCCCCTCCTCTTCTCCCTGCCCCCCCCTCCTCCTCTCCCTGCCCCCCCCTCTCTCTACAGGATGTTACAAGATCACCACCGTGTTCAGCCACGCCCAGACCGTGGTGCTGTGTGTCGGCTGCTCCACAGTGCTGTGCCAGCCCACTGGAGGCAAAGCTAGGCTAACAGAAGGTACGGGCTGGGCCGGGCTGGGCTGGGCTGCCCACAGACCAGGGGGTGGAATGTTTTGCACACTGTGCTGTGTGTTTAATACCTACACTGATTCACAGAAGAGAAAACAGACCAGATTCAGCTTCTATTGGATTTGTGCAACAGGAGTCTTATTTCCGTCCCTGTAGATAGATAGTCGTTGGTTGAAGGAGGTTGTTAGGACAGGACAGTACATTGATGGAAAATTGGATATTTAGACAGATCAGGGATGGGAATCAGACTCCCGTTGCACAGCAGTGTGATCCAGTCCTGGTTTCACTGTGAGTTTAATAATCACACACACCTGAGCTTGTTAGCTAGACACACTGGGGGCTGATCAAGCATTGTAGCAGTGAAACCTGGACTGGGTGACGCTGCTGTGCAACACAGTAAGATGATGTCTGATCAATGTGCTGTGGTTGAGTTTCCTTTCAGTGTTTTTTTATATTCTGCACTATTCAGAGTTTTATAGATCGGGATGTGAATATTTGACATTAGTCATATTCCTGTACTGCTCAAAACCCATCAAACCTCCGTGAAACATCTTTACAGAGATGAAGCCCCGTTGCACAGCAGTGTCACCCGTCCCAGGGTGTGCCGGACAACCAGCCTCGTCTTTTACAATGTATTCCTAAAGCTGAGGGAACACAGAGCCACTCCGTAGCTTGGAGCCTGGTTTCAGGAGACTGTAGGTTTCAGGCCGCTACGTGGCACACCAGGCAGGGAGACTTGGGGGTTTGATACAGCAAACCTCAAACTAGGTCACCCGGGGGTCTCCTGGAACCAGCTTTCAAGAAACATGTTCCTGAAAAAAAGAGGCTTTAAGTAAACTTCTACAGAATGTGATTAGAACAAATCTTGGACCCTAGTTCATATTCCAGTAGTGTTATTATTATACATAGCATCCTAGTTCATATTGTATTCTAGTAGTGTTATTATTATACACAGCATCCTAGTTCATATTGTATTCTAGTACTGCACCATTATATATGCCATCCTAGTTCATATTGTATTCTAGTAGTGTTATTATTATACATAGCATCCTAGTTCATATTGTATTCTAGTAGTGTTATTATTATACATAGCATCCTAGTTCATATTGTATTCTAGTAGTGTTATTATTATACATAGCATCCTAGTTCAGATTGTATTCTAGTAGTATTATTATACATAGCATCCTAGTTCATATTGTATTCTAGTAGTGTTATTATTATACATAGCATCCTAGTTCAGATTGTATTCTAGTAGTGTTATTATTATACATAGCATCCTAGTTCAGATTGTATTCTAGTAGTGTTATTATTATACATAGCATCCTAGTTCATATTGTATTCTAGTAGTGTTATTATTATACATAGCATCCTAGTTCAGATTGTATTCTAGTAGTGTTATTATTTGCACTGACTGTAAACTACACTGTGTTTAAATATGAAGACTTATTAGTAATAGTAATACAGTTTTTCACGGTGAACACACACCTTTGGGAAGTGTCTTACCCCCCCCTCCGCTCTCTCTGTGTTTTTCAGGTTGTTCATTCAGACGAAAGCAGCACTAGAAGGACGCCCCCCAGTGGTGTCATGTGAGATGGGTTGAGCTGCTTGTAATAGTCTGGTCTCCAGTGAGCAGCTTCTAACTGCTAGCCAGCCGGACCGACTGTGCTCTAGCAGAGACGCACACACACACACAGGGGGAGCTGTCTGTCTGTCTGTCTGTCTGTCTGTGTGTCTAGCCAGGCGACGCTCTCTCGCTCTGTCTCTCAGTCTTGTATTTATACCAGCCAGCGTCTTCTTTCTTGAACTCACCAGGCGGTTAGTGACGACAACGGGGGAGAGAAAAAACATCAAACGAAAAGAGAAAATGAAGAACGACAGCCAGCTTTACTGATTTCTACTGTGCTTGTAGTCTCAACCCATCTGACCTTTCAATAAATTTTGTTTAGAAAAGATTTGACGGCAGTCGTGTGTGTGTTTTTTTTTTTTAAGCGGGGCGAGGTATGTTTCTTTGGTGTGTTCTGAGGCCTAAGAATTCTAAACTTTGTTTTTTGAATAGTAATTTATCATTTTCACAAGCAGAATTTGACACTGTTCCCTAATTAAACTCGAGTGCTGAATTTGGAAACCTTGAAAGAAACTTAAATTCAGTGACAGCTGTTTCCACTAGAAGTCTTTCTCAGTGTCTTCAGTGTAAATTCAGTGACAGCTGTTTCCACTAGAAGTCTTTCTCAGCGTCTTCAGTGTAAATTCAATGACAGCTGTTTCCACTAGAAGTCTTTCTCAGCGTCTTCAGTGTAAATTCAGTGACAGCTGTTTCCACTAGAAGTCTCTCAGCGTCTTCAGTGTAAATTCAGTGACAGACGTTTCCACTAGAAGTCTTTCTCAGTGTCTTCAGTGTAAATTCATTGACAGCTGTTTCCACTAGAAGTCTTTCTCAGCGTCTTCAGTGTAAATTCAGTGACAGCTGTTTCCACTAGTTGTGTTCCAGCTGAAAGCTGTTTCCACTAGTGTGTTCAGTGTAAATTAGTGACAGTGTTTTATTAAAGTCTCAGCGCCTCAGCCAGTGACAGCTATTCACCTTGGGTAAAAGTGACAGCTCCTTTGAATATTTCAGTGTCTTGATGCTTGTTTCCACCAGAAATCTCTGTGTGTTCTGTTTAAAGTGAGTGACCTGAGAGATTCAAAGCTTGTGTATGTTCTTTATAACCCTTATCTCTGCTTTGAAAACCATCACAAACAACACAGCTTGGTTTTTAACACACCTCCCCAAAAATAATTGAGAAACCCTAAACCTTCTTAAATGACAGCTGTTTCCACTAGAAGGTTTCTCAGTGTCTTCAATCAAAAAGAACGAGTCAGTGACAAGAATCTTGCTGAAACAGGTTTTTTTTAATTGTCAGAATCCTCGTTGATTTGGAAAACTCCTTTGAATATTTCTAAATACTTGATGCTTGTATTTTGAGTGATGCAGACCTGAGAGATTCAAACTCTGTCTAGGTGCTTTCCACAGCCAGCGAAAACCATCACAAACAACTCTGGTTTTGGGGTTCAGGATAGGGGACCCTATGATACAATCCATCACCTGGAATGCAGGACAATCAAAAAAACAAGGTTTTTTTTATATAGAGAAGCTGGGATTTGGAAACTCACACGCAGCCCTGCTGCTGCTGTTGTACCCAGTCCTGGGGTTCAGTGCTCCCAGCAATGAAGTCTAGTTTATTTTATTGAAATGTTCAGGAGCCAGGGTTTGAGCAGAATTTGAAACCATCACTAGAATGCTGGACTGCTGCTGCTGCACCCAGTCCTGGGGTTCAGAGCGGGTTCAAAGAAACTTAAATTATTGAAATGATTGACAGGAGTTTGAGCAGGGTTAGAAACTCACACTAGCCCTGCTGCTGCAGCCAGTCCTGGGGTTTAGAGCTCCCCTCAATGAAGTCTATTATTATTAATATTGAAATGATCAGGAGCCAGGAGTTTGAGCAGGGTTAGAAACTCACACTAGCCCTGCTGCTGCTGTCCTGGGGTTCAGAGCTCCCCTCAATGAAGTCTAGTATTATTAATACCCATGTCCTGGCCAGGAGTTTGAGCAGGGTTTTCACTCTCCCCTGCTGCTGCTGCACCCAGTCCTGGGGTTCAGAGCTCCCTCAATGAAGTCTAGTATTATTATTATTAACATTGAAATGATCAGGAGCCAGGAATTTGAGCAGGGTAAGAAACTCACACTAGCCCTGCTGCTGCTGCTGCAGCCAGTCCTGGGGTTTAGAGCTCCCCTCAATGAAGTCTATTATTTAAATGATCAGGAGCTTGAGCAGCCTTTGGTAAACATATTGCTCAACATGTAGCTCTTTCCCTTAACAGCTGCAAGGACTCCTCCTAACAGCCAACTACACCGAGCGGTGTGCTGGTCTTGTGTCGTGACGCGTCTCAGAAAGCAAATTGATTCATCGGTACACAATGAATCATTACACACATACCCCACCCAAAAATGAGCGCTGTAAGGACCCCCCTAGCTCGGAGCACACCTACCCGAGAGGTGTGGGGGCGCTGTTGGGACGTAAACCACCGGCATGGTCCTCACACGATTCGCTATGGCGTTGTAGGCTGCAGGACACAAACACAGACACCTCAGCATTAACCTGACATCTCTGAGAGCAAATCAGTGAAAAAAGAAAAAAAAACAAGCATAGGGAAGCACAGAGAGGTGTGGTAAAGCATAGGGAAGCATTGTAAAGCACAGAGAGGTCTGGTAAAGCATAGGGAAGCATTGTAAAGCACAGAGAGGTCTGGAAAAGCATAGGGAAGCATTGTAAAGCACAGAGAGGTGTGGTAAAGCATAGGGAAGCATTGTAAAGCACAGAGAGGTGTGGTAAAGCATAGGGAAGCATTGTAAAGCACAGAGAGGTCTGGTAAAGCATAGGGAAGCATTGTAAAGAACAGAGAGGTCTGGTAAAGCATAGGGAAGCATTGTAAAGCACAGAGAGGTCTGGTAAAGCATAGGGAAGCATTTAAAGCACAAATGCATAGGGAAGCATTGTAAAGCACAGAGAGGTATGGTAAAGCATAGGGAAGCATTGCAAAGCACAGAGAGGTCTGGTAAAGCATAGGAAGCATTGTAAAGCACAGAGAGGTCTGGTAAAGCATAGGGAAGCATTGTAAAGCACAGAGAGGTGTGGTAAAGCATAGGGAAGCATTGTAAAGCACAGAGAGGTGTGGTAAAGCATAGGGAAGCATAAAAGCACAGAGAGGTGTGGTAAAGCATAGGGAAGCATTGTAAAGCACAGAGAGGTCTGGTAAAGCATAGGGAAGGGCAAAAGCACAGAGAGGTGTGGTAAAGCATAGGGAAGCATTGGACAAAGCACAGAGAGGTGTGGTAAAGCATAGGGAAGCATTGTAAAAAAGCAAGAGGTGTGGTAAAGCATAGGGAAGCATTGTAAAGCACAGAGAGGTCTGGTAAAGCATAGGGAAGCATTGTAAAGCACAGAGAGGTCTGGTAAAGCATAGGGAAGCATTGTAAAGCACAGAGAGGTCTGGTAAAGCATAGGGAAGCATTGTAAAGCACAGAGAGGTCTGGTAAAGCATAGGGAAGCATTGTAAAGCACAGAGAGGTCTGGTAAAGCATAGGGAAGCATTGTAAAGCACAGAGAGGTCTGGTAAAGCATAGGGAAGCATTGTAAAGCACAGAGAGGTCTGGTAAAGCATAGAGAGGTCTGGTAAAGCATAGGGAAGCATTGTAAAGCACAGAGAGGTCTGGTAAAGCATAGGGAAGCATTGTAAAGCACAGAGAGGGATGGTAAATGCCTGCACAGTATTGTTTCTAGCGCGGCGGTCGGCACTGTACCTATGAAGACGGCGGCGGTCCCGGCGAGCACGGCAAACACGGTGAAGAGGAGGAGGTGGGAGGAGCCTGTGAGCTGCCAGAACAACCCGGAATCCTGGCACTGATCCCAGCCGGGCACGGACTCTGCAGGGAGGGACACACACACACAAAGATTACGACGGGATCGCTGAGATTGAGGAGTGAGTTTGACAGCAGGATGGGAGCTGATCGAGTGTTGGGGATCCCTGCGCCGGGTGTACCTGTGTGCTCGTCGCCCCGCACTGTGACCCCGATAGTGACGTGCTGCCCCGTCACCGCGCTGGTCAGGTGCAGCCTGGCCGTGGAGTCTGCCCCCTGCTGGAGCACAGAGGCACTGCTGGGGAACACGGAGAAGAGCAGGAGACCTGGAACCTGCAGAGACTGAACGGGATCACCCACCCTGATATCAGGACAGTCCGACCACACCTGGGGGAGGGAGGGAGGAGGAGGAGAGGAGAGGAGAGAGAGGAGGGGGAGGAGGGAGGGGAGGGGAGGGGAGGGGGAGGGGGAGGGGAGAGGGGAGGGGAGGGGGAGAGGGGAGGGGAGGGGGAGGGGGGGAGGGGAGGAGGAGGGGGAGGGAGGGGAGAGGGAGAGGAGGGAAGGAAGGAAGGGAAGGAGGGGGAGGAAGGGAGGAAGGAAGGGGAGGGGGAAGAGGAGGGGAGAGGGAGGGAGGAAGGAACAAGGGACAAGGGGAAGAGGAGGAGAGGGAGAAGGGAGGGGGAGAGGGAGGAAGGGAACAAAGGGAGGAGGAGAGGGGGAGGAAGGAGGGAAGGGGTGAGAGTGACAGGGATGAGGAAGTGAGAGGGTAAATGAAAGAGCGAGAGAGAGAGAGAAAGAAAAGCATAAAATGATAACACACACAAGAACCCTTTTAAATCGCTCGTCCTGCGCTAGACGGAGTCTCGCTCGTGGTGCAAACTGGATTGTTTGTGGTGGTATTTTTATAACCCGGGGTGATTTTTCGCGAGCTGCGATCGCTCCCCTACCTGCAGGGAGTGCAGCAGGGCCGGGGTGCCCCGCACAGGGAGCTCGGCGCTGGGGTGCGTGCTGTTCAGCACCAGGGCGCTCGGGCTGGCGTGGAAGGCAGGCTGGAAGGGGATGGATGCAGAGGCCGGCCTGCCCTGGGGGAGCCATCGCAGGGAGGCAGACAGGAGGACCGAGGCAGAGGCTGTGGAGAGAGTCCTGAGGAGGCTGTCGGACTGGGGGCGCAGGGCCACGACGCAGCTGTACTGACCTGCGGGGGGAGGAGAGGAGAAGGAGATGACGTTTATCGGGTTTATTTTTCATCACACGACGTCCCTTTAAACCTCAATCTGAAGCCCAGTTTGTAATGAAAAGTTTTCTCTTTATTGGGACGCGGAGACGGCTTAAGGAACTACTAATTCACATTTTAAAAAAAGATTCGGAGAATAAAAAAATGAAAACTTCAAACCCTAAAGATCTGCGGTGCCTCTCTGATTACCCCTGCCCCCTGCCCCCTGCCCCCTGCCCCCTGCCCCCTGCCCCCTGCCCCTTGCCCCCCGCCCCTGCCCCTCTTACCGGTGCTCGTGCTGTAGTGAGGGGACACTCTGAATGCCTGCTGCAGGACGGACTCCACGCACGGGCCGCTGAACTGGAGGGAGCAGGATAGGTCCAGCTCCGGTCTGAGCGCAGAGTGGACAGCAGACAGCTGGACAGGGCTGCAGGGGCCTGGGGAGAGAGAAGAGAGGAGGGGGACCGTCCCATCAACTGTCCCAGTCTCCTGTCCCAGTCTCCTGCACTGGAGCCCAAACGCTGGTCTGCATTTCGGTCCTTCAGTTTCAATAATGAACACTGATGAAGGCACTGGAGCCCAAACGCCGGTTGCTTGCTTCTTCTAGTTTTGAACATTGATGAAGCTGGTCTGCTTGACTAGAGCACTGAAGGCACTAGAGCCCAAACGCTGGTCTGCTTGACTCGGTCTCTTCTAGTTTCAATAATAACACTGATGAAGGCACTAGAGCCCAAACGCTGGTCTGCTTGCCTCGGTCTCTTCTAGTTTCAATAATAACACTGATGAAGGCACTAGAGCCCAAACGCTGGTCTGCTTGACTCGGTCTCTTACAGTTTAAAGTTAGGGACGATACCTTTGAGATGGCTGGCAGTGGCTCCGATGGTCACAGTCACTCTGTACTCGGGGCTCCCGGGCGAGTTGGTGAGATAACGGTCTGCGGGGGGGGTGAGTGCAACACTGTCAGCAGCCCTGACCGTCACCTAGGCGACACGCAACAGGGGGAGGGGGGAGAGGAGACGGAGAGAGGGAGAGAGGGAGGAGAGCATTGGGGTTGTTTGAAGAGAGATTACTGATCTTGTGAAGCTACAGATGCATGCGATGGTTGTGATGCACAGTAAGATCACATGGTCGTTTAACAATGGGAAAGCATAGGGAAGCATTGTAAAGCACTGAGAGGTCTGGGAAAGCATAGGGAAGCATTGTAAAGCACAGAGAGATATGGTAAAGCATAGGGAAGCATTGTAAAGCACAGAGAGGTCTGGTAAAGCATAGGGAAGCATTGTAAAGCACAGAGAGGTATGGTAAAGCATAGGGAAGCATAAAAAGCACAGGAAGCATTGTAAAGCACAGAGAGGTCTGGTAAAGCATAGGGAAGCATTGTAAAGCACAGAGAGGTCTGCATTGTAAAAGCACAGAGAAAGCATAGGGAAGCATTGTAAAAGCACAGAGAGGCATGGTAAAAGCATAAAGCATAAAGGGAAGGCATTGCATAAAGCACAGAGAGGTCTGGTAAAGCATAGGGAAGCATTGTAAAGCACAGAGAGGTCTGGTAAAGCATAGGGAAGCATTGTAAAGCACAGAGAGGTCTGGTAAAGCATAGGGAAGCATTGTAAAGCACAGAGAGGCATGGTAAAGCATAGGGAAGCATTGTAAAGCACAGAGAAGTACGATAAAGCATATTAAAAAAAAACTCTGGTAAAGGCAGTCTAACAGCTCCTGTGTTAAACTCTTGTCAGGGGTGTGCTGAGGGAATGTTCTGCTCCGGGTTCGAGGTGCTGTTCTGTACCTCTCTGGAGGTCTGCAGGCTCTCGCTCAGCTTGTAGTAAACCACCACTGTCCCAGAATCCTTCACTGCAGCCGCCCCCGTGGCGGAGTCGATGTGGAGGACGTGGCTGGAGGACACGTGCCACGAGCCGGTCTGACCTGCAGGAGAAAAAGACAACAACACGAGAGAATTCTTCTTATTAATATTAGCAGGATTCTGTTTATTCTGATTACTGATTGGTTGATTGGACCCCGGTTCTGGTACAGAAAGCCCCTCACCCTTCTGGTTCACCAGCGCGGTTCTGAAGCAGACGAGGTCCCCGGCGCTCAGCGGGCCGCTCAGCTCGGGTGCGATGGCGTTCTGGGCCGGCACGGACATGTAATCCCCCATGTTGGGGTGCTTGGGGTCCCAGGCCTCCAGCACGGTGACCCCCGGACTCGTGGTCTGAGCTGTGAAGGTGTGTGAGAGAGACTCGGAGCCCAACTGAAGGAGATCATCCCTGCAAGAACAGCACAGGGATCAAACTCCTCATCATCGCAATATTAATAATAATAATAATAATAATAATAATAATAATAATAATAATAATAATGGACTTCATTGAGGGGAGTTCTGAACCCCAGGACTGGTGCAGCAGCAGCAGCAGCAGCAGGGCTAGTGTGAGTTTGTAACCCTGCTCAAACCCTGCTCAAACTGGACCTGAGGGGTTCTCCTAGTGTGAGTTTGATCAAATTTCCTGATCATTTCAATATTAATAATAATAATGGACTTCATTGAGGGGAGTTCTGAACCCCAGGACTGGGTGCAGCAGCAGCAGCAGCAGGGCTAGTGTGAGTTTGTAACCCTGCTCAAACTCCTGGCTCCTGATCATTTCAATATTACCTGTTCGAGGTGAACCCGAGTCCGGTGTTCTCCGCGTGGAACTTGTCTCCCACGCAGTCGTAGAACTGGACCTGGAATGTGAGGCTCATTCCCAGCGGGAATCCCGACAGACTCTCCCCGTCAGCGGAGTGGAGCTCCGGAGAGGAGCTGATCCGCAGGTAAGAAACCGGGGCCACCTGAGAGAGAGGGAGGTGGGGGGGACCCCAAAACTAGGTTCTGATGCTCCTCCAATCTTAAGAGCGAGTGTCACGTTTCTCTAAGTCTGCCATTTCAAATCGCGTTATGTAAACGGATTCAGTGTGTTAGTATCAGGCTTTGGTCTGTCTTTTTATTTAGATGCAGTGTAATATGCTTGTAAGTGTTTTGAGCGGCACTTCAGTATACTAGTAGTTTTATCCCTAACAATATAAAATTACCATAACAATTGTTATCTTTTTTTATTTTTTATTATTGCTATTGTGGTTTTAATTATTATTATTATTATTATTATTATTATTATTATTATTATTATTAATAGTGGAATCCGTGGCTACCTTAACTCCAACGAGGATGGTCTGGTTGACCCCAAAGTGCTCCATGCAGGTGACCTCTAGGATCGCTGACCCCGTGGCTGCATGAGCCCTCAGCACCCCCGCACTGTCCACACTGACCACGGCCGGGCCTTGCAGACAGGGCTCCACGTGGTACTGGATCACACCCATACCGTCTCTGAAGAGCACAGAGACAGCCAGGCTGGGTACGATACAGCACAGACACAGCCAGGCTGGGTACGATACAGCACAGAGACAGCCAGGCTGGGTACGATACAGCACAGAGACAGCCAGGCACAGAGACAGCCAGGCTGGGGCACAGAGACAGCACAGAGACAGCCAGGCTGGGCGACGATACAGCACAGACACAGCCAGGCTGGGCACAGAGACGAGGGTGGGTACGACAGCACACAGAGACAGCCAGGCTGGGCACATATGCAGCACAGAGACAGATACAGCACAGAGACAGCCAGGCTGGGTACGATACAGCACAGAGACAGCCAGGCTGGGTACGATACAGCACAGAGACAGCCAGGCTGGGTACGATACAGCACAGAGACAGCCAGGCTGGGTACGATACAGCACAGACAGCCAGGCAGCACAGAGAGACAGCCAGGCTGGGTACGATGCAGCACAGAGACAGCCAGGCCAGGCTGGGGCACAGAGACAGAGGCTGGGCACGACAGCACAGAGACAGCCAGGCTGGGTACGATACAGCACAGAGACACAGATACAGCACAGAGACAGCCAGGCTGGGTAATGACACAGCACAGAGACAGCCACGAGCACAGAGATACAGCACAGAGACAGCCAGGCTGAGGAGATACTGCAACAAATGCAGTCAATGACAAACCACTAGCTTTAAAAAAAAATGTATATGGAAGTTAATTGAATTTAGCAGACTGCTTTGTGAAACTAGCCCCAGAGTTGTTTAAACCAGTCCCGGGTTTTGTGAAACACGCCCCCGACCTCCCACACTGCGCCGCGTCTGGGCTTCCCTGCTCACCTGCTGGTTTCCAGTTGAAAGTTGGAGTTGGGAGACATGAGGATGGGCTCCAAGTGGCCGGTGGGGAGGGAGGCTTTCTCAAACACCTGCAACCAGCAACGAGAAACACAGTGTCACAGTGCAGCACAGCTAAACCAACACATCTACCACACCGCTCTGCGCTTTACAATGCTTCCCTATGCTTTACCAGACCTCTCTGTGCTTTACAATGCTTCCCTATGCTTTACCAGACCTCTCTGTGCTTTACAATGCTTCCCTATGCTTTACCAGACCTCTCTGTGCTTTACAATGCTTCCCTATGCTTTACCAGACCTCTCTGTGCTTTACAATGCTTCCCTATGCTTTACCAGACCTCTCTGTGCTTTTACAATGCTTCCCTATGCTTTACCAGACCTCTGTGCTTTTACAATGCTTCCTATGCTTTACCACACCTCTGTGCTTTTACAATGCTTCCCTATGCTTTACCAGACCCTCTGTTTTTACAATGCTTCCCATGCTTTACCACCTGGCTTTCCCTATGCTTTACCAGACCTCTCTGTGCTTTACAATGCTTCCCTATGTTTTATAATACATCTCTGTGCTTTACACTGCTTCCCTGTGCTTTCCCATGCTGTCACTGTGCTGTTACTATGGGAGACTGTTTGATTCAGGTTAGTTTACCAGGATCTGTATCTCGTCGCTCAGCCCCTCTGGCGCCCCCGCTGGCTGGCTGTGGTTGCGCAGCAGCACTGTCACGCGCAGGGTGGTCCGGCCCACTGTCCTGGTGCGCACCAGCATGGCGAAGTTCATCTCGGGAGTCAGCTTGACATTCGTCTGCAGAGACAGAGACAGGGGGTTGGGGTGTGTTGGGGTTGGGGTTGGGGTGTGTGTTGGGGTTGGGGTTGGGGTTGGGGTTGGGATGTGTGTTGGGGTGTGTGTTGGGGTTGGGGTTGGGGTGTGTGTTGGGGTTGGGGTGTGTGTTGGGATGTGTGTTGGGGTGTGTGTTGGGAAACAGCTAAACCAGGGGTGTGGGTTGGGGTTGGGATGTGTGTTGGGGGTATGTGTTGGGATGTTGTGTTCTGGTTTTACAATGTGTTCCTATGTTTGGGGTTGGGGTTGGGGTTGCTTTTGGGATGTGTTGGGGTGTGCTTTTGGGGTTGGGGTTGGGGTTGGGTGTTGTGTTAAATGTGTGTTGGGGTATGGGTTACCACACCTGTGTTAGGATGGGTTGGGGTGTGTGTTGGGATGTGTGTTGCTTCCCTATGTGTGTTAGGGTTGTGGTTGGGTGTGTGTTGCTTTACCAGTTGGGGTTAGGATGTGTTTTGGGGTGTATGCTTTGGGATGTGTGTGTTTTACAATGCTTGGGGTTGGGGTTGGGGACCTTCTGTGTTGTTGGGATGTGTGTAATGGGGGTGTGTGCTTTGGGGTTGTTGGGGTTCCCATGCTGTGTGTTAGGATGTGTTGTTGGGGTGTGTGTTTGGGTTGGGGTGTGTGTTGGGGTTGGGATGTGTGTTGGGATGTGTGTTGGGGTGTGTGTTGGGGTGTGTGTTGGGGTTGGGGTGTGTGTTGGGGTGTGTGTTGGGGTGTGTGTTGGGGTTGGGGTGTGTGTTGGGGTGTGTGTTGGGGTGTGTGTTGGGGTGTGTGTTGGGGTGTGTGTTGGGGTTGGGGTGTGTGTTGGGGTTGGGGTTGGGGTGTGTGTTGGGGTGTGTGTTGGGATGTGTGTTGGGGTGTGTGTTGGGGTTGGGGTGTGTGTTGGGGGGTTGGGGTGTGTGTTTGGTGTTGGGGTGTGTGTTGGGGTGTGTGTTGGGGTGTGTGTTGGGGTTGGGGTTGGGGGTGTGTTGGGATGTGTGTTGGGGTGTGTGTTGGGGTGTGTGTTGGGGTGTGTGTTGGGGTTGGGGTTGGGGGGTGGGGTTGGGGTTGGGGTTGGGGTGTGTGTTGGGGTGTGTGTTGGGGTTGGGGTTGGGGGGTGTGTTGGGGTGTGTGTTGGGGTTGGGGTGTGTGTTGGGGTTGGGGTTGGGGTTGGGGTGTGTGTTGGGGTTGGGGTGTGTGTTGGGATGTGTGTTGGGGTGTGTGTTGGGGTGTGTGTTGGGATGTGTGTTGGGGGGGTGTGTGTTGGGGTTGGGGTTGGGGGGTTGGGTGTGTTGGGGTGTGTGTTGGGATGTGTGTTGGGGTGTGTGTTGGGGTGTGGGTTGGGGTTGGGGTGTGTGTTGGGGTGTGTGTTGGGGTGTGTGTTGGGGTTGGTGTTGGGGTTGGGGTTGGGGTGTGGGTTGGGGTTGGGGTTGGGGTGTGTGTTGGGGTTGGGGTTGGGGTTAGAGACACTGGGGCTGCTGCATATCCTATAAGAAATTTACCCATGTTCATACTCTGCATTTAACATACATGTTTATTAATATGCTTGCTTACGCTCCAGGGGTGGGAATCAGACTCCCGCTGCACAGCAGTGTGATCCAGTCCTGGTTTCACTAGGAGTTTAATAATCAGACACACCTGAGCTTGTTACCTAGACACACTGGGGCTGATCAAGCTGGTAGCAGTGAAACCTGGACTGGGTGACGCTGCTGTGCAATGGGAGTCTTGCTTCCATCCCTGCAGCTCTCTGTACAGCACTGTGGCCCAGCCTTACCTGCCAGTGCCGGGGTACCAGGTCCAGGACGTCCCGTTTGCTCTGGGTCCAGTGGAAAGTCAGCCCTTGCCAGGAATTAGCGAAGGACATTGGGGTCTGCAGGCTGCTGCTGCCCATCACATACACAGGCATCTGAGAGAGAGAGAGAGAGAGATAGACAGAAAGGCAACTAGAGTCAACTAGACTCTTCCATAGACTTTACAATGCTTGACTATGCTTTACCAGACCTCTCTGTGCTTTACAATGCTTCCCTATGCTTTACCAGACCTCTCTGTGCTTTACAGATGTGCTTTTACAATGCTTTTGCTTTACCACACCCTCTGTGCTTTACAATGCTTCCCAATATGCTTTTACCAGACCCTCTGTGCTTTACAATGCTTCCATATGCTTTTACCAGACCTCTGTGCTTTACAATGCTTCCCTATGCTTTACCAGACCTCTCTGTGCTTTACAATGCTTCCCTATGCTTTACCATGCCTCTCTGTGCTTTACAATGCTTCCCTATGCTTTACCAGACCTCTCTGTGCTTTACAATGCTTGTCTATGGTCCTGGTTACCTCAGTTCCGGTCCGGAGTCGAGTGACTGGCGCGTGGATCCTGACGGCTCTCAGCTCCCTCACCTCCACCTCAATCTCATCCTGCACAAGAGAAACCGGGTCATGCAGCACCCTGCGCCCCCCTGTGCTTTCCCCCCCACGGCTACACTCTGCATGTGCTGCAGCAGATCTGACCATGGCTCCCCACTCCAACACTTATAATTACACTCCGTGTGCAATTTCATGAATGTCAATGACAAAGCGTTTAACCCACAACAGGTTCTATGCAAGCAGATTAAATACACTGATATCAGCTTGCCGTCTGTTTATTGAGTTAATCAACTCGCATTGCAATGCATTCTGGTACATTTATACCTGTCGCAGGTACCCTTTCACTTGATTAAGAAAAGGAGAACTACACTTACCAGAATGACTATTATTATTATTATTATTATTATTATTATTATTATTATTAGTCATTTAGCAGACGCTTTTATCCTAAGCAACTTACAGAGACTAGGGGGGTGAACTATGCATCATCAACAACTGCTGCTGCTGCTGCAGAGTCACTTCCAATAGGAGCTTGTTTGTTTTACGTCTCATCCGAAGGACGGAGCACAAGGAGGTGAAGTGACGCACACACACACACGCTGAGCCGGGATTTGAACCTCCTGGTATCAATCTAGCCCCTTTCTTTAACCGCTGGAGCAGCGAGCCTGAACTGTCCCAGCGAATGCTGGAGTCACGCGGTCACCCTGGCTCACCTTCGAGATCTCGATCGTGGCTCCTGTGGTCTGGTGGACCGTCCTCACCGCCCCTGTCACTCTCACACTCCCCAGGGACACGCCCATCACCAGCCCCGCCTCTGTCACCGAGGCGACCGTCTCGTTGTCGACGGAGAAGTGGATGTGAGACCCGGGGTGCGGCCCTCCCTCTGATATCACCTGGAACAGGAAGTGACACGCTCACACAGAGCAAAGAGTCAGTGGAAACTGTAATGGGAGTCACATTATTATTATTATTACAAAGACATTTCAGAGGGCTGGATCGCATCAATATCAGGGTCTAGTGCTGTATATTATAAAGACATTTCAGAGGGCTGGATCGCCTCAATATCAGGGTCTAGTGCTGTATATTATAAAGACATTTCAGAGGGCTGGATCGCATCAATATCAGGGTCTAGTGCTATATATTATAAAGACATTTCAGAGGGCTGGATCTCATCACTATCAGGGTCTAGTGCTGTATATTATAAAGACATTTCAGAGGGCTGGATCGCATCAATATCAGGGTCTAGTGCTGTATATTATAAAGACATTTCAGAGGGCTGGATCGCATCAATATCAGGGTTTAGTGCTGTATATTATAAAGACATTTCAGAGGGCTGGATCGCATCAATATCAGGGTCTAGTGCTATATATTATAAAGACATTTCAGAGGGCTGGATCGCATCAATATCAGGGTCTAGTGCTGTATATTATAAAGACATTTCAGAGGGCTGGATCGCATCAATATCAGAGTTTAGTGCTGTATATTATAAAGACATTTCAGAGGGCTGGATCGCATCAATATCAGGGTCTAGTGCTATATATTATAAAGACATTTCAGAGGGCTGGATCGCATCACTATCAGGGTCTAGTGCTGTATATTATAAAGACATTTCAGAGGGCTGGATCGCATCACTACCATGGTGTATGATATATAAATTAATGCCCTACCTGCCTGCTGTTTCCAATGATCAGAGTCATTCTCCGGGGCAACAGCCTGAACGAAGGGAAGACCTGGAGACAACACACAACAAACATGTCTGTCTGTCTGCCTGCCTGCCTGTCTGCCTGTCTGCTTTTCCCAAGCTTTTACTGTGCATTTACCATAGTTTACTGTGTTTATTAACATGCTTTACAATCACTTAGCCTTACAAAACGCTTAGCCATGCTCTTTCACTGTGCTTTATTAAACTTTGATATGCTTTTACCACGCTCCCCTGTGCTGTGCCCACAGTAAAAGCACAGTGGAAGCATAGGGAAGCATTGTAAAGCACAGAGAGGTGTGGTAAAGCATAGGGAAGCATTGTAAAGCACAGAGAGGTGTGGTAAAGCATAGGGAAGCATTTACCAAACACAGAGAGGTCTGGTAAAGCATAGGGAAGCATTGTAAAGCACAGAGAGGTGTGGTAAAAGCATAGGAAGCATTTTCACAGAGAGCTTTAAAAGCATAGGGAAGCATTTAAAGCACAGAGAGGTGTACTGTGCATAGGGAAGCATTGTAAAGCACAGAGAGGTCTGGTAAAGCATAGGGAAGCATTGTAAAGCACAGAGTCTGGTAAAGCATAGGGAAGCATTGTAAAGCACAGAGAGGTCTGCTAAAGCATAGGGAAGCATTGTAAAGCACAGAGAGGTGTGGTAAAGCATAGGGAAGCATTGTAAAGCACAGAGAGGTGTGGTAAAGCATAGGGAAGCATTGTAAAGCACAGAGAGGTCTGGTAAAGCATAGGGAAGCATTGTAAAGCACAGAGAGGTCTGGTAAAAGCATAGGGAAGCATTGTAAAGCACAGAGAGGTCTGGTAAAGCATAGGGAAGCATTGTAAAAGCACAGAGAGGTCTGGTAAAGCATAGGGAAGCATTGTAAAGCACAGAGAGGTGTGGTAAAGCATAGGAAGCATTGTAAAGCACAGAGAGGTGTGGTAAAGCATAGGGAAGCAAAAAGCACAGAGAGGTCTGGTAAAGCATAGGGAAGCATTGTAAAGCACAGAGAGGTCTGGTAAAGCATAGGAAGCATTGCAAAAGCACAGAGAGGTCTGGTAAAGCATAGGGAAGCATTGTAAAAGCACAGAGAGGTCTGGTACAGCATAGGAAGCATTGTAAAGCACAGAGAGGTCTGGTAAAGCATAGGGAAGCATTGTAAAGCACAGAGAGGTGTGGTAAAGCATAGGGAAGCATTGTAAAGCACAGAGAGGTGTGGTAAAGCATATTAAAAAACAAACTATGGTAAATGCATTGGTTAAACATGGAGAAAGCATTGAAGGAAAGCTGCAAAACCTCTGTGTGCCGATGTGCGGAGCTCAGCCTGCGCCCCGATCTCTCCCTCGCCGTCACGAACACCTTGGTCTCCCCGAGAGACACGGCCTGAAGCACGTAGCTGGCGGTGACCTCGTCACGATCCGCGATCTTCCTGGGAAACAAACACAGGAATCAGGGGAAAGAGGCGCGCTCCATCAGGAGAGACTTCCACTGACTCATTCACAGGGTCCCGTTCACAACCCAACCCAACTGAACCATGCCATGACAAACCATGCCATACCATGCCATACCAAACCACCCAATACCATACCAAACCATTCAAAACCATGCCAAACCATTCAAAACCATGCCAAACCATTCAAAACCATACCATACCAAACCATTCAAAACCATGCCATACCAAACCATTCAAAACCATGCCAAACCATTCAAAACCATACCATACCAAACCATTCAAAACCATACCATACCAAACCATTCAAAACCATACCATACCAAACCATACCAAACCAACAAAACCATACCATACCACACCATTCAAAACCATGCCAAACCATTCAAAACCATAACATACCAAACCATTCAAAACCATGCCATACCAAACCATTCAAAACCATGCCATACCAAACCATACCATACCATGCCAAACCATTCAAAACCATGCCATACCAAACCAGCCCCTGGAACCTGCACAGAGCATGGACCCAGCCCCTTCCCTGCGTTGCAACAGCCAGCACCTACTCCACAGTGACTATCGAGGAAGCCGTGCGCACTCGGAGCTCCATGAGTCCGAAGTATCTGCTGTGGAAGGGGAGCCGCGAGGAATCCAGGACCCTCACATTGAGAGGAGTGGGCTGATTCACCTCCATCTAGAGGAGAGGAGAGGAGAGGAGAGGAAAGGAGAGGAGAGGGGCAAACATACAACACTCACGAGACTTAAACTGAGAGGAGCGGGCTTACGTTGTGGATGAACTCCAGCTCGAAGTCAGAGATGTCGGACACGTGCAGGGCGACCCCTGCAGGCTCGGAGGACTTCAAGCACAGGTCATAGACATAGAGGAGAGAGGAGCCGGGTTTGAGAGGAGACACCTGCACACACACAGGGGGGCAAGTTATAGAGGACACCAAAACAGTACAGTCCAATTCAATACAGTACAATTCAGTACAGTACAGGGCGCCCCAGTGTCCCATTGCTTTTCTCTCCTTCTCTCTCACCTGCACAATGTTCTTTGCTTCCAGCATGGTCACCTCCACCACCTCTCTGTCCACAACCCTGACCAGGAAGTGACCCGAGCCCTGCGTCAGGGTCAAGTTCTCCTGGGGAGACACAGTGAAGAGTCTGTCCAGGAGCTGCAGGGGTGGGAATCAGACTCCCACTGCACAGCGGTGTGATCCAGTCCTGGGGCTAGTCAAGCTGGTAGCAGTAAAACCTGGAGTGCATGACACTGCTGTGCAACAGGAGTCTTATTCCCATCTCTGATCTATCTATCTAAATATCACACCAAGATACTGCAGCTGTCTTGTCTAGAAAATCAGCTAAAAACCTCCTTCAACCCACGACTATCTACCTACAGGGAGGGGAATAAGACTCCTGCTGCACAGCAGTGTGATCCAGTCCTGGTTTAATAATCAGACACACCTGAGTTTGTTACCTAGACACGCTGGTAGTATAACTGCTATGCAATAAGGGTCTTATTGACATCCCTGTTAGCTAACTAAATAATTCCCTAACTGTTCCGTTAGCTCTCAAATGTATGAGCTAACGGAAAAGTATTGGCGTGTGTGTGTGTGTGTGAGTGTGTGTGTCTCACCAGCACGTCTCTGTGGTTGAACAGGGTGTGTGTGTATGTGTGTGTATGTGTGTGTGTGTGTCTCACCAGCACGTCTCTGTGGTTGAACAGGGTGTGTGTGTCTCACCAGCACGTCTCTGTGGTTGAACACGGTGTGTATGTGTCTGTGTGTGTGTGTGTGTGTGTGTGTGTGTGTGTGTGTGTGTGTGTCTCACCAGCACGTCCCTGTGGTTGAACACGGTGTGTGTATGTGTGTGTGTGTCTCACCAGCACGTCTCTGTGGTTGAACACGGTGTGTGTGTGTGTGTGTGTGTGTGTGTGTGTGTGTGTCTCACCAGCACGTCTCTGTGGTTGAACAGGGTGTGTGTGTCTCACCAGCACGTCTCTGTGGTTGAACACGGTGTGTATGTGTCTGTGTGTGTGTGTGTGTGTGTGTGTGTGTGTGTGTGTGTGTGTGTCTCACCAGCACGTCTCTGTGGTTGAACAGGGTCATGCTCTTCTGTTGCAGAAGCACGTCCTTGACCAGGAGCAGCTCCAGGGAGGCGGAGGTGGGAGGCAGGGAGACGTCCTGCCGGGGAGAGCAAAGGGTTAAACCAGACATCAGCTCTACAAACAACAGGGTGCTCTCAAACTGAGTCACCTGCAAAGACAGAGAGAGAGATGGAGAGATGGAGAGATAGATAGAGATAGACAGACAGACAGACAGACAGACAGACAGACAGACAGACAGATAGACAGATAGATAGACAGACAGACAGATAAACAGATAGACAGATAGAGAGACAGATAGATAGACAGATAGATAATTAAAAAATAAAACAAACAAAAAAAAGGCTATATGAACATAATTTAGATCTTTTACTTAATATCATGTCATCAAACTACAAAATGATATCGCCAAAAAAAAAAAAAGTCTACTGGAAGGAAGCCATAATAGTCGTACAGTATTTCATGTCAGATTTCTATTTGTCAGTTTTTTCGTTCAGTATATGGAAAGCGATACAAAGCGCTGGTGTGTAATTCAATATGTTAACGTCACATTGTTCAGCAGCTTTCATTGGACTTTATGAAGCAATTTTTTTTCATTATAAAGGTGATTCACCACTTTTGACCAGAGCTGTATACACACACACACACACACACACACACACACACACACACACACACACACACACACACACACACACACACACACACACACACACACACACACACACACACAGCAGTAAAGTACCCTACCCTACCCTGTGGAAAGGCTCCCTGGCGCTGCCCGCGCTGGTGTCGCTGGCACCGTGCCGGTAGCTCATGAAGCTCGCTGTCACCGTGCAGGACCCTGTCCGTCGCTGCGGCTCGAAAACCTGGAGCCCTGAACCAAGAACGAGCCACACAGAGACCCCGTGAACCCTCGCAGTGTACTCTCTCTACACTGCATGCACTCTGTGTGTGTGTGTGTCTCAGTCTAAGTGTGTGTGTGTGTCAGTGTGTGTGTGTGTCAGTGTGTGTCTCAGTACCTGGGTGTGTGTCTTAGTGTCAGTGTGTGTGTGTGTGTGTGTGTGTGTGTGTCAGTGTGTCAGTGTGTGTGTGTGTGTCAGTGTGTGTTTCAGTCTGGGTGTGTGTCTCAGTGTCATTGTGTGTGTGTGTATGTGTGTGTGTGTGTCTGTGTGTGTTTGTGTGTGTGTGCGCGTCTCGCACCGTGCATCTTGAGCTGCCCCTTCTCGTCGGCTCGGAGCTCCGTCTCCAGGCCCCTCTCCGCGGGGAGGCTCAGCAGGGTCTGGTTGGACGAGCTCCACTCGATCAGCAGGGAGCTGAAGTTGTCAAACTTGGTCCTGTGCTGGTCAAAGGCAGCCAGCTCCAGCACTGTCTCCCTGGAGCTGGAGATAGGAACCTGGGGGAGAGGGGAGAGAGTGGAGAGAGAGAGAGAGAGAGGGGAGAGAGGGAAGAGAGAGGGGGGAGAGAGGAGAGAGGGAAGAGAGAGGGAGAGAGAGGGGGAGCAAAGACTGCTTCCAGATCAAGGGGTTCATATGGGGGAGTTCTGTGAGATACAGAGGGCCTCCAGAGATATCCAGTGGACAGCTCAGCTCTAAATGTGTAACATTTGGAAAACAGTGTGTGTGTCTCTCTGTATGAGTGTGTATCTCTGTGTGTCTCTGTATCTCTGTGTCTCTGCTTGCGTCTGTGTGTCTCTCTGTCTCACTCACGGTCTGCCGGTGGTGCTGCAGGATTGGGCAGGGCTGGCTGGGGACGGGCTCCTGGAGCAGGGGAGAGAGGGCCAGGCTGGCGGGCAGGGCGCACACCAGCTTCACCTGCACGGCCTCCGCAGCGGGATGCGGGTTCAACACACCCGGCAGGTTCCCAATCCGGAACGTCAGCCACTGCCAGAGAGAGAGAGAGAGAGAGAGGGAGGGGGAGGGAATAACAGAGAGTCACATGGTATATTATATATTATAAGTGACACCACCCCCCCCCCACTTATAATAATATCTCTGAGAGTGGAGAACTCACAGTCAGAGTGTCAGTGACAAAGCCTTCCACACGCTTAAACCACAACAGCATCTACAGAAGCACGTTGGATACGTTAGTATCAGGCTTTGGTCTGTCTTGTTATTTAGATGTAGTGTAATATGTTTGTAAGTGATTTGGGAGGCTGCCTCTAATCAAATTGAGAGCGGCTTTCTGTTTGTATGACAGCCCCCCACGCCCCACCCCGACACGGCAAAGAGTGACAGAGAATGAAACACCGGGAGACACCCGACACTTAGAGAAACACACAACAGGTCCTGTATAAACACATGGAACAACATATACCATTATTAGACCCCTACCCCAACCCCAACCCATCCCCATCCCCTCACCTCTTCCCCCAGGCTGGTGCAGGTGACCCGGTAGCCGTGCTGGTTCTTCTGGACCTCGGGCTGGCCCAGCTGCACGATCCGGACCCCCTCCTGCTCCGAGTCCGGACACAGTTCTGTGTAGAATCGAGACGGCACCAGGATCCAGGGCCGGGGCCCACCTTCGAACAGCAGAACCTGATCAGAACCCGGGGTGACCAGAGCCTCCAGAACCAGCGGCTGAAATACAAGGGGGGAGGGCGGGGTATTTACTGGAACAGCTAAAAATCTCCTCCAACCAATAACTATCCATCTACAGAAATGGGAATCAGACTCCCGCTGCACAGCAGTGTGATCCATTCCTGGTTTCACTGTGAGTTTAATAATCAGACACACCTGAACTTGTTACCTAGACACACTGTGACTAATCAAGCTGGTAGCAGTAAAACCTGGACTGGGTGACGCTGCTGTGCAACAGGAGTCTTATTCCCATCCCTGCATTACAGGCGTGTGATTGCCTGTCATACCTGCAGTGGCCCGTAGGTGGCGATGGTTGCGCTGGCGCTGAAGGGCTCCTGCTCCGGTAGAGAGCTGGCGGTCAGCAGGACGTGGCCCGGACTGACCGCCTCCAACCGAAACCCGCTGCAGAACTCAGGACCCGGGTGCAAACGGCCTGCAGAGACAGAACCGATCAGATCAGAACCAGTTCAATACATACAGAGACAGACACAGAGTCAGAGACAGACACACACACACACACACAGACTCACACACCGTGCAGCAGAGTGAAGACCCCCTTCCTGTCCGGGTGCAGGTGAAGGCGCAGCAGGGAGCAGTCTGTGAAGGGGAGGGGCTCCTGGCCCAGGGGCTCCCTCAGTCCCAGCACCGTGAAGGGCAGGTCCAGCGTCCCCCCCAGCACCACGTCAGCCTGCTGGGGAGCCAACTGCATGAACCCTGGCCTCAGCACATACACCTGGAGAGAAACACACAGTACACAAGAGAGAGGCAGGGAGTGAGAGGGAGGGACAGGGAGTGAGAGGGAGTGAGAGGGAGAGTCTAGTAATGTGGTCCCATCTCCACTAACCTCAGCAGTCAAGCCAGGTATGCATGGCTGGGTTCTCATTGCTAGGAACTGGTTTATGACCTTGTTGAGATATTCTTTAATATGCACACCGCCTTGTACTGCACAGCACTGTGATCCAGTCCTGGTTTCACTAGGAGTTTAATAATCACACACACCTGAGCTTGTTACCTAGACACACTGGGGCTGATCAAGCTGGTAGCAGTGAAACCTGGACTGGGTGACACTGCTGTGCAATAGGAGTCTGGATTAGACAGTGTGGATGAAGCTCCTGGTACCGTGGTCTCTCCGTGGTGGGTTGGGTTCTGGGAGTCCCGGGCCCGGATCACACTGGTCCCCAGCTCAAGGCCCGCCAGTACCGCCCCCTTCACCGTCACCGTGGAAACGCTCAGGTTAGAGGAAGACCAGGTGAAGTTACCACTGCCGCCCTCCACCTGAGGAGAGAGGGGAGAGGGGGAGAGGAGAGGAGTGAGAGAGGAGAGGGGAAGAGGAGAGAGGAGAGAGAGGAGGGGAGAGGAGAGAGAGAGAGGAGGGGAGAGATGAGAGGGGAGCGAGGAGAGAGATAGGAGGGGAGAGAGGAGAGGGGAAGAGAGAGGACAGAGGAGGGGAGAGAGGAGAGGGGAGCGAGAAGAGAGGACAGGGGAGAGAGGAGAAAGAGAGGAGGGGAGAGAGGAGAGGGGGAAGAGAGGAGAGAGAGGAGAGGGGAGACAGGAGAGAGAGAGGAGGGGAGAGACGAGAGGGGAAGAGAGAGGAGAGAGAGGAGAGAGGAGCGAGGAGACAGAGAGAGGAGAGGGGGGAGAGAGGAGAAGGGAGACAGGAGAGGGGAGTGAGGAGGAGAAAAAGCAGAGAGGAGAAGGAGAAAGAGGAAAGGAGAGGGGGAGAGAGGAGAGAGAGAAGGGAGAGAGAGAGGGGGAGAGGGGAGAGAGAGGAGAAGGGAGAGAGAAGAGACAAGGAGACAAGAGAGAGGGAGAGACAACACAGTAAAAGTTTTTTGTTTGTTTGTTTTAACAATGTGAAAGGGCTTGCTGGAGTGGGGCAGGTGTAACGCACCTGGATTTGATACCGGTAGACCCCGTTGTTTGGTTGCCAAGGAAACGCCAGAACCTTGGGTATCATAACGATGGGGCTGTAGATGTGAACTTCTTGCAGGTGGCTGATTGGAGGACTCAGGGATAGGACTGAACCATTCTAGAGGGAGAATGGGGGGGGGATAAAACATGGACTGTTCTATAAGAATACTACTACTAATAATATTTTGTTATTATTATTTCTTTCTTAGCAGACGCCCTTATCCAGGGCGACTTACAATTCTTACAAGATATCACATTATTTTTACATACAATTACCCATTTATACAGTTGGGTTGTTACTGGAGCAATCTAGGTAAAGTACCTTGCTCAAGGGTACAGCAGCAGTGTCCCTCATCTGGGATTGAACCCACAACCCTCCGGTCAAGAGTCCAGAGCCCTAACCACTACTCCACACTGCTGCCCTTAATAATACTAGAGTAGGGAGTCTTGTTTCCAGCCCTGCATGTCAACGCCCCACCTGCGCTGTGACAGACACCAGCGTGGCTCTGACGGCCGTGGCTCCGGGCTGCAGGGTCCTCACGTGGAAGCAGGACCCATTCTCCGTGGACAGCAGCCTGTCGAAGTATTCCACTGGGATTTCGTGGACGATCTTTATATTCTGAGACGATGAAAAAAAACAAAAGCAACACACACTTTGTGTTTATTGACTGCAGCTCGGGCCAGAAGTTTTGCATCAACTAGAATTTTAGGATTGAGACATAATTAAAAAAAAACAAAAAAAAAACTATATGAATATAATTTAGATCTTGTAACATTGTGTAATCAAAAGAAACTACAAAATGATATCGCAAAAAAAAAAAAGAAATGTCTACCAGAAGGAAGCCGTCACAGCAGTGCAGCGTTTCAGGTCAGATTTCAAATTCAAATTTTTCTATTAGTCAATTTTTTGTTAAGTATACAGGTGGAATTCAACATGTTAACAAGGGAACACTATTCAGCAGCTTTCATTGGACTCTATGAAGCTGAGGGAGTTCATTCTATATAGAGGGGGTGGAATTCAACATGTTAACAAGGGAACACTATTCAGCAGCTTTCATTGGACTCTATGAAGCTGAGGGAGTTCATTCTATATAGAGGGGGTGGAATTCAACATGTTAACAAGGGAACATTATTCAGCAGCTTTCATTGGACTCTATGAAGCTGAGGGAGTTCATTCTATATAGAGGGGGTGGAATTCAATATGTTAACAAGGGAACATTATTCAGCAGCTTTCATTGGACTCTATGAAGCTGAGGGAGTTCATTCTATATAGAGGGGTGGAATTCAGGGGTGGAATTCAACATGTTAACAAGGGAACACTATTCAGCAGCTTTCATTGGACTCTATGAAGCTGAGGGAGTTCATTCTATATTGGAATTCAACATGTTAACAAGGGAACACTATTCAGCAGCTTTCATTGACTCTATGGGAGTTCATTCTATATAGAGGGGTGGAATTCAATATGTTAACAAGGGAACATTATTCAGCAGCTTTCATTGGACTCTATGAAGCTGAGGGAGTTCATTCTATATAGAGGGGTGGAATTCAATATGTTAACAAGGGAACATTATTCAGCAGCTTTCATTGGACTCTATGAAGCTGAGGGAGTTCATTCTATATAGAGGGGTGGAATTCAATATGTTAACAAGGGAACATTATTCAGCAGCTTTCATTGGACTCTATGAAGCTGAGGGAGTTCATTCTATATAGAGGGGGTGGAATTCAATATGTTAACAAGGGAACATTATTCAGCAGCTTTCATTGGACTCTATGAAGCTGAGGGAGTTCATTCTATATAGAGGAGGTGGAATTCAACATGTTAACAAGGGAACACTATTCAGCAGCTTTCATTGGACTCTATGAAGCTGAGGGAGTTCATTCTATATAGAGGGGGTGGAATTCAATATGTTAACAAGGGAACATTATTCAGCAGCTTTCATTGGACTCTATGAAGCTGAGGGAGTTCATTCTATATAGAGGGGTGGAATTCAATATGTTAACAAGGGAACATTATTCAGCAGCTTTCATTGGACTCTATGAAGCTGAGGGAGTTCATTCTATATAGAGGGGTGGAATTCAATATGTTAACAAGGGAACATTATTCAGCAGGTGGAATTCATTGGACTCTATGAAGCTGAGGGAGTTCATTCTATATAGAGGGGGGAATTCAATATGTTAACAAGGGAACATTATTCAGCAGCTTTCATTGGACTCTATGAAGCTGAGGGAGTTCATTCTATATAGAGGGGTGGAATTCAATATGTTAACAAGGGAACATTATTCAGCAGCTTTCATTGGACTCTATGAAGCTGAGGGAGTTCATTCTATATATTCAGCAGCTTTCATTGGACTCTATGAAGCTGAGGGAGTTCATTCTATATAGAGGGGGTGGAATTCAATATGTTAACAAGGGAACATTATTCAGCAGCTTTCATTGGACTCTATGAAGCTGAGGGAGTTCATTCTATATAGAGGGGTGGAATTCAATATGTTAACAAGGGAACATTATTCAGCAGCTTTCATTGGACTCTATGAAGCTGAGGGAGTTCATTCTATATAGAGGGGTGGAATTCAATATGTTAACAAGGGAACATTATTCAGCAGCTTTCATTGGACTCTATGAAGCTGAGGGAGTTCATTCTATATAGAGGGGGTGGAATTCAATATGTTAACAAGGAACATTATTCAGCATTCATTGGACTCTATGAAGCAGTTCATTCTTTCATTGTTAACAAGGAACATTATTCAGCAGCTTTCATTGGACTCTATGAAGCTGAGGGAGTTCATTCTATATAGAGGGGGTGGAATTCAATATGTTAACAAGGGAACATTATTCAGCAGCTTTCATTGGACTCTATAAAAGCTGAGGGAGTTCATTCTATATAGAGGGGTGGAATTCAATATGTTAACAAGGGAACATTATTCAGCAGCTTTCATTGGACTCTATGAAGCTGGGAGTTCATTCTATATAGGGGGTGGAATTCAATATGTTAACAAGGAACATTATTCAGCAGCTTTCATTGGACTCTATGAAGCTGAGGGAGTTCATTCTATATAGAGGGGTGGAATTCAACATGGGAGGAACATTGGATTCAGGCAGCTTTTTCACTTGGAATTTTTCAAGGACATTACAGCAGACATTGGTCAACTGGAGTGATGTCATATACACTGGCTGTGAATTCAATGGCCCTGCCCTCAAGTGTAGTGCTCCCCAGTATTTTAAAAGCTCACAGCAGGTCAATGAACACATTGGACCCTCAGGGAGGCATGGTAATACAAGTCTATGGAAAGAGCTGGGACACAGAACAGAACCACATTGGACCCCTTCGGATTTGCCAGCAAAAACACTGGCCTCCACTTGTAGCACAGATGAGGTGGCCTGCATGTGGATAGCAGTGTGATGTAAGCATTGTAAAGGTATGGTAAAGCATATTAAACACATGGGAGTGTATGGAAGTCAATAAAAGTCAATAAAAGTCAATGAAAGTCTATGGAAGCCAATGAAAGTCAATAGGAGTCTATGAAAGTCAATGAAAGTCAATGAAAGCCAATGAAAGCCAATGAAAGCCAATGGAAGCCAATGGAAGTGTATGGAAGCCAATGGAAGTGTATGCAAGTCAACTGAAGTCAGTTGAAGTCAATTGAAGTGTATGGAAGTCAATGGGAGTCAATGGAAGTCTATGGAAGTGAGACTCACTGAGAAAGCTGGCCTCCACTACGAAGATGGTGCAGTTCGGGAGTTGAGAGGCGGCCTGCATGTGGATATCTGTGAGTGAGGGAGAGCTGAGGAAACAAACAGCAATCTGCAGCGTTGAGATTTCACAGAACCCCCTAACCCTCCCCTCTCCTCCCCTCTCCCCTCTCCCCTCCCCTCAGGATACTGCTGTAGTGCAGTACGAGGCTGGCCTGGCCCGGCTGCACAGCGGTCACTCTCACACTCTCCTGCTCGATCGTGGCCACGGGCTGCTCGGGGTCTCCGACCTCGCTGACCAGCTGACCCTGCAGCTGCAGCCTGAACTCCGGGGAGGGCAGCCGGACATCTGGGAGCCGACAGACAGGGGGGACAGGCAGGGGGACAGACACAGAGAGGGAGATTAATAATAAGACTCCCATTGCAGAGCAGTTTGAGCCAGTCCAGGTTTTACATGAATTCTACCTGTGAGCTCCCCCTCCCCCTCTCTCACCAGTGTCTCTGCCCTGCTGTCTCCTCCACACTCTGTAGTAGGCGTGTGCCCCCACAAGCAGGTACAGGTCCTGGGGGGGGCTGAGCAGGATGTTCTCCAGGATGAGCAATCGCACCGTCGCAGCGGAAACTTTCTGCAGGAACACTGAGCCGTGAGAGGAGCTTCCCAGTGAGAGCACCGCACAGTGGAGCACAGCACAGCACAGTGTAGTACAGCACAGTGGAGCACAGTGTAGCACAGCACAGCAACAGGGAGCGCATGAGCAAGCATTGTAAAGCACAGAAAGGTCTGGTAAAGCATAGGGAAGCATTGTAAAGCACAGAGAGGTCTGGTAAAGCATAGGGAAGCATTGCAAAGCACAGAGAGGTCTGGTAAAGCATAGGGAAGCATTGTAAAGCACAGAGAGGTCTGGTAAAGCATAGGGAAGCATTGTAAAGCACAGAGAGGTCTGGTAAAGCATAGGAAAGCATTGTAAAGCACAGAGAGGTCTGGTAAAGCATAGGGAAGCATTGTAAAGCACAGAGAGGTCTGGTAAAGCATAGGGAAGCATTGTAAAGCACAGAGAGGTCTGGTAAAGCATAGGGAAGCATTGTAAAGCACAGAGAGGTATGGTGAAGCAGATTAAAAAAACAAACCCTGGTAAACTAACGACATCTGAATCTACTTCACCTTGTAGCCGGGCTCGTCGATTTGAACCCTCAGCCTGGCAGGGCCGCTCCTCAGGCCCGACACCAGCACCAGATCCCCCTGCTTCCCCTCGGCCTCCATGTTGAGGATGTACTCGGGAGGGGAGTACTCTGCATCCGCAAACCAGACGAACCTGAGAGAGGAGGCAGCAACGCAAACACAGACACAAGCTAGAGGTGTGTGAGTGAGTGTGCGTGTGTGTGTGTGTGTGTGAGCGTGTGTGTGTGTGTGTGCGTGTGTGCGTCAGTCAGAGCCGGATAGGACTAGCATATAGGAAAAACACAGCACAGTGTGATAAAGCACAGGGACAGTATGGAAAACCATAGGGAAGCATTGTAAAGCACAGAGAGGTCTGGTAAAGCATAGGGAAGCATTGTAAAGCACAGAGAGGTCTGGTAAAGCATAGGGAAGCATTGTAAAGCACAGAGAGGTGTGGTAAAGCATAGGGAAGCATTGTAAAGCACAGAGAGGTGTGGTAAAGCATAGGGAAGCATTGTAAAGCACAGAGAGGTGTGGTAAAGCATAGGGAAGCATTGTAAAGCACAGAGAGTAAAGCAGAGGAAGCATTAAAGCACAGAGAGGTGTGGTAAAGCATAGGGAAGCATTGTAAAGCACAGAGAGGTGTGGTAAAGCATAGGGAAGCATTGTAAAGCACAGAGAGGTCTGGTAAAGCATAGGGAAGCATTATAAAGCACAGAGGGGTCTGGTAAAGCTTATTAAAAACCATGAGAGCCACTCTCAGCTTGGTTAGGAGGCAGACACCCAACGCTTGTAGGATGGTGTGAGAGTCGCTACCTGACTCTGTCAGGGGAGTCGGGGGCTGCTTCAGTCTCAGGGTCCTTCACTGCACTCCACTGGAAAGTCAGCCCTGCCAGACTGCTGAAGGTGTTCCCTGAGAGAGCAGGAGAGAGGCGGGGATGGGAATGAGATTCCTGTTGCACAGCACTTTCATCCAGTCCAGGTTTTTAGGAGCTTGATTAGTCCTCACCCTCCTGGTCCAGGGCTCTGACGGACAGCTCTAAGGGAGAGTCGTCCAGGTAGAGCTCCCGGGTCGTGGAGACGATCTCGATGCTGCAGATCACATCCACCACGACACTGCAGCGCAGCACCTGACCCGTCACTGAAACACAGGACCAGAGGAACAGAGCGTCTCAATACAGAGCAGAGAGGAACACACACACACACACACAGACACACACACACACACACACACACACAGAGCACAGAGGAACACACACACTGACACACAGGACAGAGGAACAGAGCGGCTCAATACAGAGCAGAGAGGAACACACACACACACACACAGACACACACAGACAGAGGAACAGAGCGTCTCAATACAGAGCAGAGAGGAACACACACACACACACACAGACACACACAGACAGAGGAACAGAGCGTCTCAATACAGAGCAGAGAGGAACACACACACACACACACACACACACACACACACACACACAGACAGAGGAACAGAGCGTCTCAATACAGAGCAGAGAGGAACACACACACACAGACAGAGGAACAGAGCGTTTTAGTACAGAGCAGAGAGGAACACACACACACACTACCGAATGATATTTCCTGTTATGAGCGGCAGCCCTGTATGAACACAGCGCTGGCAGGGTACAGCACTACACACCCATCTCCTCCGCCACGATCCCACTGGCCAGTCTGCTGGGCTGGGTGGAGAAGGCAGAGACCACAGCACTCCGAGAGCAGGGGGTCCCGTTCACAAACACGGGTTCCACAAGCACTGCTGCCACACGAGAGGACTGCCTGAAACAGGACGGAGAAACCGAAGGGAGAAGATTGCATTAGATCTGCTTCATTCAAATTTTAAAGTCGAGTCTTAAATTGTAGTTCCACTGGTGGCCACAAGGGGGGAACTGGCGGCACACAGACCGACATAATTCAATGAAATCAGGGGCCACAGACAGCGGGTTCAACACTAGACAGGCCAATTTACTTTAATAATAATCACCCGGTTTATATATATATATATATATATATATATATATATGTATATATGTATATATATATATATATATATATATATATATATATATATATATATATATATATATATATATATATATATATATATTTGTATTTCAGTACCGCTTTCAGCTACCTTTGTGCTGGTAAAAAAAAAATCTTACTGGTAACGGTCTAACATTAATTACAAACAGTTTTTTCAAATTTGATTTTGAAATCCGAAATTGCTTTACCATTTATAGCACCCTTCTTCGGCCTCCAGTGTAAAATTCACTTTTGCTGCTGTTGTGTACGGCAGCAGGAGTTTGGGCACGTTTAATTTCGACGTTTCCGCTAAAAATAAAGCATTTAAACACCAAAAACACATCAAGTATAAACGCGGCGAGGGAAACGGGAAAGACATGACCAAAAATTCAGCCTCCTGCGGTTTCTTTTTCGCGTAGATTCGACCAGTTAAATAATAGACGTTTAGATTTGTTTGTTTTTTAAGAAAAACAATTGATCGTAAAACTTTTTTTTAACGCAACCCCTCCAGAATGTGGTGGTGTTATTAATAAACAAAACGTAATGTTTAACAACGTAAAATAATAATTATTTCAAATTTTGTTTTGTTTTTCACGGAATAAACTAAATTTACCAAACGAAGGTAAGTGAGGTATTTTATTTTTTTTAAAAAATATATTTATTTCAATTGTAATATCGGTCATTTTAAATCCCTAAACAAACTTGGGTATTTGATACTGTTTTACGCGATTAAGACAAGTACTTTGTTAGTCTGAAGTATGTTTTAAGTATTTAAAAACTTACAAACCTCCCTGCTAAGTCAATATGGTTGATGCCGCCGTGCTTCGGCGGTTGTCATGGAAATGATGGCCTGTTGTGTGGCTCGCGTTCGACTTTTATTAAAAACGGACAAAACGAAACTTTATTTACAGCGACGTCTTCACAGACTTCGCTGTGTTTTTATAATCGCTGTAGCGGCGAGTAGAGAAGAGAGTAATAGGATTTTGTCGCTGCTTTGCTACTTTTTTTTTTTTAAAACGGTGTATAAAACTGAAGGCATGTGAAAGAAAATGTTTTTATTTATTTATTTATTTTTTTTAAGTACACAAAAGGTTTAAAAGATTAAAAAAAATATTTTATTTTCAGGACCTTTTTTAAAATGATGTTCCCAATTATTCCGAGGGTCTCTTGTTGGGTTTACTTAAATACTGCGTGTGTGTGTTTTTTCTTCTTTTCTATTGGGTGTTGAGTTGCTGTTCTTCACTTCTAGGCGCTCTGTAATCCTCGGGAGGATAAATCACTGTCTTTATCTTAGTAAGCGTCACCGCCATCTAGTGCACATCTTGAGTACTGCCGGCAAAACCACAGCAAACGTGTTCCAGTGCGCGCTCCCTCCCTCACTCACTCACTGTCGCATCTATACACACACTTAAACATCAGAAAGAAAGGTACGAGGACAGTTTAAAACATTTTTAAAAAAATAACAAGCCCATTACACGAAATAAGGCGAATCTGAAATTGTGAGGGTTTTTTTTTTTACAGTATTAAATTACCAAAATAAATACATAACACATTTTATATATATATATATATATATATATATATATATATATATATATATATATATATATATATATATATGTGTGTGTGTGTGTGTGTGTGTGCGCGTGGCTTTGTACAAGTTTCATGTGGATAGACAATACTCCTGGCAAATATTTATTTCCTCAAAAAACTGATCCCGTTCAGACTGGTTCTTGGAAGCCCCCCCCCCCAAAAAAACAGGAAATGACTTCATAAGGCACTCCCAGCCGCAGCCAGTTTACAGCGCGAGCTGTTCCCGTTTGCAACTCAAAATGAAAGAGATTAAGAGATTAACGTGCTCTATCAACGAGCGGAAACCACACCTTTACAATCCAGAGTTTCACAGGGGAGGGGTCCGTACTGACACACTAACTAAGGAGGCTGTGTGGTTAAAGAAAAGGGCTTGTAACCAGGAGGTCCCGGGTTCAAATCCCACCTCAGCCACTGACACACTGTGTGTGACCCTGAGCAAGTCACTTCACCTCCTTGTGCTCCATCAGCACTCTGCAGCTGATGCATAGCTCACACACCCTAGTCTCTGTAAGTCGCCTTGGATAAAGGCGTCTGCTAAATAAACAAATAATAATAATAATACACAAATACAGTATGAGCATGAGAGAACAAAGAGAGCAGAAAACAAGAATGAATAACAAAGAAAAAAGAACAAAACAAAGAATAAACACATGAAAGAAAAGAATGAACTAAACGAAAGAAAATGAACGAAAGGAAACATAGAAAAAAGAATGAAAGAGAAAGAATAATCGAGAAAGGAAAGAAAAAGTAGCCCCTTTAAATCAAATTCATCTCCTCCCCCCTCCCCTCCTGTTCCCTCGTTTTCACAAAGTAAAATAAACCGGACAGGCAGCGTGAGGTGCATTTTATAATGAGAACTTCAAACACACAAAATCCAGGAATATTATTTATTACAAAGAAGAAGAAAAATACAGTTATACAAAATGTTTACATCTCGATACTCCTTTCTAAAAATGGAACTCAAACATTATTGCTTTGTAACATTTATTCAATTCGTATTACTGTTTTTTGGGGGTTTTTTTAAATTCCTTTTCACTTTCGGGTGTTATCTCTGTTAAGACGTTCCCTTCGCTGCTGTCCAGGTGACCTTTGACCTCTGTGTGGCTTTTGGGGGGGGGTTTGTTCCAACTGTACCCTAAATTACCTAATTGGACCAATTCAGCTTCTAATAAACTCTGAACTGCTCCGATGAAGTAATTTAGGATACAGTTGGAACAAAAACTAGAAGGGGCAGCGGCCCCCCAGGAGCAGGGTGGGAGACCCCCTGGAATAATGGATTGCAACCGAACAGAATGGATTGCAATGGCATGGATTGCAATGGCATGGATTGCAATGGCATGGATTGTAATAGAATGGATTGCAATGGATTGTAATGGAACAGAATGGATTGCAATGGCATGGATTGCAATGGAATGGATTGCAATGGCATGGATTGCAATGGATTGTAATGAAACAGAATGGATTGCAATGGCATGGATTGCAATGGAATGGATTGCAATGGATTGTAATGAAACAGAATGGATTGCAATGGCATGGATTGCAATGGAATGGATTGCAATGGCATGGATTGCAATGGCATGGATTGCAATGGATTGTAATGAAACAGAATGGATTGCAATGGCATGGATTGCAATGGAATGGATTGTAATGGCATGGATTGTAATGGCATGGATTGCAATGAATTGTAATGGAACAGAATTGATTGTAATGGAATGGATTATAATGGAATGGATTGCAATGGCAGTGGAGAATGAAAGCTGCCTCTCTTTCCCTCTCTCTCCAGGTCTTGTGGGAGAACGGGACTTCACAACACAAACAGACGAGGGAGGGAGGGAGGGAGGAATGAGGGGACGAGGGGCTAGCTAGGCCTTCATCTTCAAAATGCAGGTTTATTTATTCGTTAATAATCATCATCATCATCATCATAATAACAATACATCCTAAAGGAATGTCATGAAGCTTACATGTGCATTTTAACACCAGCACAGGCACTGCAGTGACAGCCTGCCAGAGCAGCTGGCAATCCGACAGCGAGGGGGGGGGGGGGCGGCGGTGGAGCGGCCCCGGGTGCGAGGGTTGCCACGGCGATCAGGGAGTCCGGTTTACAAGCTGTGCAGCTCTTGCATGGTCTCATCCAGCATGGACGCCATCTTCAGATTCTCCTCTTTGGTGCGAGCGAGCTTATCTGTGGAGATCAAGCGAGACAACATGAAAACACAGGCGTTACACACGCGGAGCGACTCTTACAAGCGGACCGATCAGGATCACTGTGCTTCAGAATGCCAGCTCTGTGCCCTGCAGTGTAACGAGTCGACCACTAGATGTCAGGCCTTCCCACATGCATGCGCAGGGCCCGCACCGAGTACTGTGCAACTCCAGCTGAAAGCGAGGGGTATTTTGTTTGTTTGTTTGAATTAGCGGTGGTTCCCCCGACTCCACCGCACTAAGAAAAACAAAACCAAAACGCTGATTTTAAAACTGCAAATCAAAGCTCCAGCCGGATCATTAACACTGCCCTCGGCCACCTCACGTTACAGTTAGCATCAGCAGTTTGAAATACAGCGTGCAAAACGTCAACGGTGCTCAATCACTGAGGACATCAAAACAAAGACCCGGTGGGTGAGCAGCTTGTTCCACGATCACGACTCTGCGCCCTCAAGACCGCAGAGTCCTATTTCACTGCAGCGTGTTTGAGAAGCGATCGTCCGGTGAGGAAGCCTGGTTTAACTGCCCTGCGGAAACATCCCAATGCAGAGGGTTTTCATGCTGGATTGTTTTTTGGATGATATAATAATAATAATTATTATTTTATTATTATTATTATTATTAGCATCAGTAATAAAACAAACTTAAAATGAGATTGATGCAGTAATTGTATCAATTAAAACCAAGATTAATGTATATCTATCTATCTGTGTTTAATAATCAATCAGACACACCTGAGCTTGTTAGCTAGACACACTGGGGCTGATCAAGCTGGTAGTAAAACCTGGAATGGGTGACACTGCTGTGCAACAGGAGTCTGATTTCTATCCTTGGATGAGCAAAAAACTTGTGGTCTAAAAGTTTGTGATGGGAACACAGCATGAGATTAAATACCTTGCTAGCGTTGCAATAGTTAGAAATCTGTGTGCACACAGTCCCTCTGAAGACAAATATTTAAGCTGCAGGGAAGTGAAAGCAGAGCGTGTGTGCGTGTGTGCGCGTGTGTGCGTGTGTGTGTGTGTGAGGCAGATTTAACACCGACACGTCTTATCAAAACCACACCCCTCCTCACCATGCCTTTATCACTCTGGGGTGCTTTCTCATTTCATTACACAGGATTAGAAACTCACACTAGCCCTGCCCTGTGGTTCATCACTGCCCTCAAAAGAGGTTTATTATTATTATTGATATGATCAGGAGCCAGGAGTTCTGAACCCCAGGACTGGGTGCAGCAGCAGCAGCAGCAGCAGCAGGGCTAGTGTGAGTTTTATCCCTGCATTTCAAACTAGACTTCATTGAGGGGCTCCTGTTCATTTCAATAATAATAATTTAATAATAATAATAATAATAATAATACTAGACTTCATTGAGGGGAGCTCTGAACCCCAGGACTGGTTCAGCACAGCAGCAGCAGCAAAAGTGTGAGTTTCTAACCCTGCTCAAACTCCTGGCTCCTGATCATTTATTAATATAATAATAGACTTCATTGAGGGGAGCTCTGAACCCCAGGACTGGGTGCAGCAGCAGCAGCAGCAGGGCTAGTGTGAGTTTGTAACCCTGCTCAAACTCCTGGCTCCTGATCATTTCAATATTAATAATAGTAACAATAATAATAATAATAATAGACTTTATTGAGGGGAGCTCTGAACCCCAGGACTGGGTGCAGCAGTAGCAGCAGCAGCAGCAGGCAGGGCTAGTGTGAGTTTGTAACCCTGCTCAAACTCCTGGCTCCTGATCATTTCAATATTAATAATACTAGACTTCATTGAGGGGAGCTCTGAACCCCAGGACTGGGCGCAGCAGCAGCAGGGCTAGTGTGAGTTCTGAATTTATTACTATTATTATTTTTAAAGAAACTAATTTGGTCCTTAATAGGTTAACACATTCTCCGAGCCACAGATTGTGCAAGAAAGCCATTCCTGCCATGGGTGTGTCTAGCCCCGCCCTCTTTCTATTACATCACAATGCCCTCCTGCCTGGGTTACACCCGATTGGTGCAGGAGGAGCTTACCACACCTTCCGATGGTGTATGCAACCCACACACACACAGAGAGACACACACGCACACACAGAGATGCACGCACACACACACAGAGAGACACAAACAGAGACACACACGCACACACAGAGACACACACACACACAGAGAGACACACACACAGAGATGCACGCACACACACAGAGATGCACGCACACACACACACACACACACACACACACACACACACAGACACACACACACACACACACACAGACACACACACACACAGAGACACACACACACAGACACACACACACACACACACACACAGACACACACACACACACACACACACACACACACACACACACACACACACACACACACACACACACATCAATAAAGTCAAGCATTCTGACAAGATGCAGAAGACAGACACTGTGTGGGAACGCTTGTAGAAATGAGGCGGACGCGTCAGCTGTTGTGTGTGTTACTGGAAGTTCAGAACACAATTAAAATGGTGAATTTGTAGAATACATTTAAGAAGAAAAAAAATCAATCTCCATTTCCAGTGATGGTAGATTCAGATCCAGGGCTGCACCCATGCTGACAAATAACCAAGCAAGGAAATCAACAAACAAACCGACGCAGACAGAAAGAAACGGGTCTCAGATTGTTTTTGAATGTATATAGTATACGTATGCATTACAGTACAGTCAGCAGATACAATATTCACACAGAGAGAGAGAGAGAGAGAGAGAGAGAGAGAGAGACAGAGAGAGAGAGAGAGAGAGAGACAGAGAGAGAGAGAGAGAGAGAGAGAGAGAGAGACACTAATTCTGGAATAGCAAATACATGAAACAAAATAAATACAAAACAGAAAAAAAAAACTCTTTAAAAATCCCCCCCCCCCTCCTCCCCCATCCCCACACTCCAAGTCCGCTGTTTTTCGGATCAGCACGGAGAGGAGGACAGGCTGCCGAGGACAGATAAAGAGACAGGAGGACAGAAAGGACAGACTGATAGAAGCTGAGCGGCCTTTTTTTTTTTATCTGTAAGAAAGAGGAAGCAGAGAGAAACGAGTGTAACCAAAAAAGGAAATGCAACGACTAACCGAAATCCAGAATGAAAGGAAGCACATTGTGAAGACTGCTGTCCTGTACTGCCACGTCGCTCTCAAACTTACCAGATAACATCCCTGTTTGCATCGAGTGCCTGAGCTGGTGACCTACACACACTGTGGGCTGATCAAGCTCCTAGTAAAACCTGGACTGGGTGAAGCTGCTGTGCAATAGGAGTCTGATTCCCATCCCTGATCTATCTGTGTAAATTTCCCAGTGCGTGTGTCTCTGTGTGTGCGTGTGTGTCTCTGTGTGTGTGTGCGTGCATCTCTGTGTGTGTATGTGTGCGTGCGTCTCTGTGTGTGCGTGTGTGTCTCTGTGTGTGTGAGTGTCACTGTCCTCTATAAAATCAGCTAAAAACCTCCTTCAACCAACGACTGTCTATCTACAGGGATGGGAATCAGACTCCCGCTGCACAGCAGTGTGATCCAGTCCTGGTTTCACTGTGAGTTTAATAATCAGACACACCTGAGCTTGTTAGCTAGACACACTGGGGCTGATCAAGCTGGTAGCAGTGAAACCTGGACTGGGTGACGCTGCTGTGCAACAGGAGTCTGATTTCCATCCCTGGAAAAATCCAGGTTTGATATTCCTGCAACTGTTCTGGATTACTGGCGGGTTTCATTAACGTAAAAACTTGGTTTTATTCACAAAAAAAAAAACAGTTTTGAAAAAAATAAAAGTCTTTAAAATAAATAACTTTAACAGCAGTTTTAAAAGACTATTCACTCTCTTGGGTTAAATCATGCTTTGAAAAAAATGACAAAACATCTATAAAAAAAGGTAACACTACAAACATGATGCAATTACTCAAAATGGTTAAAAAAAACCCTCAATAATTACACCTTGTGCGTTAAAAATATCCATAACTATTCACGGCACATGCAAACGATTCGGTTACTCTGCAGAAGTGTGTCTGGTTAGTCCACAGGGTTAGAAACTCACACTAGCCCTGCTGCCCACCCGTCCTGGGTTTCTGAATCAATGGAGCGGAATATCAAACAAATTCATTTAATTAAGAGCACAGGGATGGAGCTCTCCACAGAAATCAGGGCGAGGGTCTCTGGTGTGGATCGGGGGGCTGATTCACCGTTCAGAGTGAATGAAGAAACAGCTGCTCGGGTTTGTGTGGATCGCTGTTCTCCGTCTCAGAAAAGCAGCGATTATCACAAACCCAAGCAGCTGTTTCTGCACTCGCTCAGCTCAACCCTGGTTAGTTAGCTGGCTGGCTGGTGCGTGGGTTCGGACAGGCTGTCAGAGGTGAGAGAGACATGCAGTGGAGAGGATGGAGGAGAGGATGGAAGAGAGGTGGAGAGGTATTTACATGGAAGTCATGTCGTTAAGAGCGTGGTCCAGCTCCTCGCTGATGGCTTTGTATTTCAGCTTCTGGGCATAGAGCTCGTCTGAGGGGTGGCACAGAGGCAGGGGGAGGGAAGGGAGAGAGAGAGAGAGAGAGAGAGAGAGAGGAGAAGGGGAAGAGAGGGGGAGGAGGGAGAAATGTTGGAAGAGCAGATCCAAGGCACGGAGGCAACAGCAACAGAAGTGTTGAATTTTTTTTTTGCAGAAGAGAGAAAAAAGGAAAGGAAAATAAAGTTAGGCAGAGCAAGAGAGAAACAAATAAAACAGAAGGAGCAACAGAAAACAGAAACCAGGGCTCGGAAGATAACGAGCAGCGAAGCGACTCCGCGTGTCACGGGGGAGGGTTTGCTGCGATGTCCTGTCAGAAGGGATTGATCTCAATCCAACAAAAACCTTCAGACTAGAAATCTCTCTCCGCGCCTTCAACGGAAACGCTAAAAGAAGCTTAAATTACTTCAGTGACAGACGTTTCCACTAGAAACCTGCGTGGCGTCAACAGAAACTTCACAAATTCAATGACAGACGTTTCAACTGGAAGTTTTGCTCAGCGTCTTCAATAGAAACACTAAAAGAAACATCATAAATTCAACGGCAAAAGTTTCGACTAAGTCTTTTGACGAATTCACAGAATTTCTTCTAGTATTTCTAAACTCAGCACACAACCAGAAGGATGGAGAGAACACCCACAGTACTAAAAATATCAAACCTTTCAAATTAAATCAATCCAACAATAGCATGTTGTTGAAAAACACGATTTCCTGTCAGAGATGAGCATCAAGACCAATGAAGGAAAGGGGGAGGAGAAAGAGAAGCACGTACCTTCCAAGTCGTCGATGGACTTTTCCAGCTTGGCTACGGATCTCTCCGCAAATTCCGCGCGAGTCTCCGCCTGTGAGGGAAGAGGAGCAGGATTAGCCACGACTTCCACAGCGGTTACAATTTATACAGTGTCTTCCAGCAACTACTGTACCGCAGAAACTACGATCTGTAGGTCTTTCAATCCAATTCCCTTTTTAATCAATTCCCAAAACACAATCACCACCCATCAAAAATTAGCAATTAGCAGCAGCGTTCTGTTAAAAGGAGCTCCTCACAAGACTGGCAGCAAATTCACTTCAGATCGAAGAAGTCTATGTTTGTCAATTAAATTGGCTTCAAATGAAATGAAAGCAGTTGAACCAAAATCGCAAAAAATTATGGGTTCTCTAAAATATTGATTCTAGTTCCTTCAAAGGAACTCGGGATTGGTTTTAAAAAGGAATTCAAAAACAGGAACTGAGCCCCAAGCTCTGTCTAGGAGTCCCTGGCTTGAACGCCGTTCAGTTTTCTGCAGGAAAAAGGAAACACTTCTAAAAGGCGTTTTATAAAAACCAGACCCCCCGGATTTAATATTATTTTCTATTGCTTAATACATTTTCCTCACCTCTTTGAGCTTGTCGGTCAAGATCTTGATCTCCTCCTCATATTTATCCTCCTTCTGGGAGTACTGTTGTGATGGAAGAGGAGAGAGAGAGAATTCTAAATAATTTTGACTTTACCATCTTTACAGCAATATGGACATCAGGCAAACACACAGCAACACTCACATAAGCATTAAAACACTCCAGGTCTGAATTCAGAAATACTCAAAAGAAACTGAACGGATTCAATGACAAAAGTTTCGACAACGTTCGACAGGTTTGTCGTTGAATTCTTTTTGGTATTTCTAAAAATTCTGCCCACTCCTACAATAGAAAACACACACACAACTGAAAATACGACTCCTTTGAAATTAAAATAAATACAAATCAATGAATACAATTAAAGAAATATTTAATAAACCATGCGGCGCCTTCTGTGGGATAAAAACGTGCTTGAAAAGAAAGAAAGAAATGTTTTAAAAACACACGCGCTCACACGAATACCTCGTGTTGCCCCAGCACTGCAAAATAATACAAATTAAAAGATAAATAATAAAATCACAGCAAAAAGAAACCATGCATTTCCGAGGTCAAAAATAATAATAAATCCGACTGGCTCAGAACCCCCTAACAGGACATCAGGAAGAACGAAAAAAACTTCAATCTGGACCACCCTTGGGCGCCAAACGTTCCCAAACAGAGATTCATTTCAATTTATTAAGTGTCTATATATGATCCACTAAACTCACTTAGATTTCTGATTTACCCCCCCCCGAAGTCTTGAATGATTAATGCAATCGCTGTACGCACCGCGATACGCAGGTCGCTGTGCGGTACGTTCCTGCTGGTCCTGATGAGCTGCTTCTCGTTGCCACGGTATTATACAAGTGTACGGCTGTGGCCAAAAGTTTTTAGAATTTTAAGATTGAGGTATAATAAAAATGTTAAAAAATATATATATATATATAAACATCATTTAAATATTTTATTTAATATCATGTAAAATCAAAGAGAAACTACAAAATGATATCGCAAAAAAAAAAAGTCTACCAGAAGGAAGCCATAATAGTCGTACAGTATTTCATGTCAGATTTTGAAATGTCACATTTCTTAATTTGTCAGTTTTTCTTTCGTTAAGTATATAAGAAAAACGACAAAGCGCTGGTTTGTAATTCAATATGTTAACGTGACGTTATTCAGCAGGCTTTCATTCGACTTCATGAAGCAAAATTAGTTTATTTTATAGGGTGATGCAAAACTTTTGACCACAGCTGTCAACTCTCAAAGTGCAGCTTCTGCAAATAAGTTCCAATGAGGGGGGGGGTCACGAGCTCTAATGTCCGATTAGGGGTGCTGTCGCAGGGGCTGGGTGACCCCCTCTTTCACGGGGAGGGTGCAGGCAGCCCTACCTTCTCAGCCTGAGCTTCGAGAGATTTCAGATTGTTGGTCACGTTTTTCAGTTCCTCTTCCAGCTCCGCGCATTTGCTGCGTTCATCATCGCCGAAACACAGAGAGTACAAAACCGCACAACAAGAGGAGGAGAGAAGAGAGAGAAGGGGAAAGGGGTGAGAAAGAAAGCAAGAAAGAAAAAAGCAGGAAGGACGACACTGAGAAAGAGGAGAGGAAATCTAGATACTAGGGACTAGTTAATGCAGAAAATACTAAATAGAAGCTAAAGTCAATGCGAAATTTTTGGATTGAATTTATTCTTATTTTTAAGTTTCTAACCCTGCTCAAACTCCTGATCATTTCAATATTAATAATAGACTTCACTGAATGGAGCTCTGAACCCCAGGACTGGGTGCAGCAGCAGCAGCAGCAGCAGGGCTAGTGTGAGTTTCTAACCCTGCTCAAACTCCTGGAAGCTAAAGTCATTTCGAAATTTTTGGATTGAATTTATTCTTATTAATCCTCAAACTCCTGATCATTTCAATATTAATAATAGACTTCACTGAATGGAGCTCTGAACCCCAGGACTGGGTGCAGCAGCAGCAGCAGCAGGGCTAGTGTGAGTTTCTAACCCTGCTCAAACTCCTGGCTCCTGATCATTTCAATACTAAGAGACTAATAGTACTTAATCTCCAAGTCCGAGGGCTGTCCCTGAATGTCTCAAACAGTATTTTAAACGGCCCTCACACAAGGACAGTGAGGATCACTGAAGGCAAGAGATGGAAGGGAGACAGGGGAGGTAATCGTGTGTAAAACAGCACACATGAAACTATGAAGAGAGGGAGAGGGAGAGGGAGATCACTTTAGAGGATGAAGGAATCATTATACAGCCCAACAATCCAGATTGTTCAAATGCCACTAAACGCATTGAGCAGAAAGCAGTATCAAACATGGGGGAAATAAATTATACCACACTAGAACTTCGGGCGAGACTTAAAACAAACAAGCTCCTATTGGAAGTGACTCTGCATAGTTCACCCCCCTGGTCTCTAAGGCGCTTTGGATAAAAGCGTCAGCTGAATGACTAATTAATAGAATGTTTGTATTAAACTTAAACATTAAAACGTAAAAGTAACTTATAGGCACTTATTTACACTTTAACTACATGTTTTGCAACTTTAGTCCTAAAAACATTCAATGAAAATAATAATGAATAAATAACACATTTTTTCATTAGTGGCATTTTTTTTTTTTTTTTAATCACTTATTTTTTCGTACAACGCTGGACTGTTGGAGCCGAGAGAGAGCGAGAGAGAGGACGACAAAGAAAGAAACAAGCAAACATGCCGCTGCAGGCCACGGGAGAAACGTGGAAGCAAAGCAGAGTGGCCACGGAGCCCGGTGTCTTCAATCAGGAAAGCTGAGCGCTCCACTTGCCCCTCCCCTCCCCTAACACCAGGGGCGTGGCTAACAAGCTCAAAATCAGCCCCCAACTCCAGTCAAGCAGCGCAGTAGAGCTGTGTGGAGCGATTATCAGATTTCACTGGGATGCAGCTCTCTGCAGAAATCAGGGCGAGGGTCTCTGGAGTGGATCGGGGGGCTGATTCACCGTTCAGAGCGAAGTAAGAAACAGCTGCTCGGGTTTGTGTGGATCGCTGATCTCCACAGAGTCTCAGAAAAGCAGCATGAAATCATCACAAACCCAAGCTTCATTCACTCTGAACGGTGAATCAGCCCCGATCCACACCAGAGACCCTCGCCCTGACTGTCAGCCCCTGACTTCTGCATAGAGCTCCATCACAATAACCTAATCAATCTATTTGTAATTGACGTTCTACAGTACATGTCTATTAAAAAATAAATTATAAATAAGTAAAAATAAATAAATGTACCCCCCCACAAAGTGGTATAGTACACCCCCCCCTGCCCCTGAATACAAAGTGGTATAGTCTGCTACAGGAAGGCTGTACCTTGTCCTCAGATGCCTGGAGGGACTTCACTGATTGGTCGAATCCTCTCAGCTGTTCCTCATACATCCTGGCTTTGCTGTTAGTGGATCACATGACGTGCATGATGATGGAGGAGGAGGAGGAGGTGATTGGATGAGAGGGGAGGGGGGCGGGACATGGGTCAATGTTGAAAACGCAGCATGCAACGAGACAGGGAGAAGGGAAAAAAATAACACACATGTTGATGAGGTTACAAACAGGGTTAGAAACTCCCGTCCTGCCCTTCACCTGGGTCTTAATACTGCTGCACTGCCTTCCTGAACATAGCGGAGATTTCATACTCTCCCCATTAGATTAACTGTGATATCAAACATATGCCAATCCTAAGATTCTGCATCCTAGTTCATATTGTATTCTAGTAGTGTTATTATTATAGCATCCTAGTTCATATTGTATTCTAGTAGTGTTATTATTATACATAGCATCCTAGTTCATAGTTCATATAGCATCCTAGTTCATATTGTATTCTAGTAGTGTTATTATTATACACAGCATCCTAGTTCATATTGTATTCTAGTAGTGTTATTATTATACATAGCATCCTAGTTCATATTGTATTCTAGTAGTGTTATTATTATACATAGCATCCTAGTTCATATTGTATTCTAGTAGTGTTATTATTATACATAGCATCCTAGTTCATATTGTATTCTAGTAGTGTTATTATTATACACAGCATCCTAGTTCATATTGTATTCTAGTAGTGTTATTATTATACACAGCATCCTAGTTTAGTAGTGTTATTGTATTCTAGTTCATATTGTATTCTAGTAGTGTTATTATTATACATAGCATCCTAGTTCATATTGTATTCTAGTAGTGTTATTATTATACACAGCATCCTAGTTCATATTGTATTCTAGTAGTGTTATTATTTACACAGCATCCTAGTTCATATTGTATTCTAGTAGTGTTATTATTATACAGCATCCTAGTTCATATATTCTAGTAGTGTTATTATTATACATAGCATCCTAGTTCATATTGTATTATTATTATATACAGCATCCTAGTTCATATTGTATTCTAGTAGTGTTATTATTATACATAGCATCCTAGTTCATATTGTATTCTAGTAGTGTTATTATTATACATAGCATCCTAGTTCATATTGTATTCTAGTAGTGTTATTATTATACATAGCATCCTAGTTCATATTGTATTCTAGTAGTGTTATTATTATACATAGCATCCTAGTTCATATTGTATTCTAGTAGTGTTATTATTATACATAGCATCCTAGTTCATATTGTATTCTAGTAGTGTTATTATTATACATAGCATCCTAGTTCATATTGTATTCTAGTTATTATTATAGCATCCTAGTTCATATTGTATTCTAGTAGTGTTATTATTATACATAGCATCCTAGTTCATATTGTATTCTAGTAGTGTTATTATTATACATAGCATCCTAGTTCATATTGTATTCTAGTAGTGTTATTATTATACATAGCATCCTAGTTCATATTGTATTCTAGTAGTGTTATTATTATACACAGCATCCTAGTTCATATTGTATTCTAGCAGTGTTATTATTATACACAGCATCCTAGTTCATATTGTATTCTAGTAGTGTTATTATTATACATAGCATCCTAGTTCATATTGTATTCTAGTGTTATATTACATAGCATCCTAGTTCATATTGTATTCTAGTAGTGTTATTATTATACATAGCATCCTAGTTCATATTGTATTCTAGTAGTGTTATTATTATACACAGCATCCTAGTTCATATTGTATTCTAGTAGTGTTATTATTATAGCATCCTAGTTCATATTGTATTCTAGCAGTGTTATTATTATACACAGCATCCTAGTTCATATTGTATTCTAGTAGTGTTATTATTTGCACTTTCATAAACAGCTGCTGCTGCTGCAGAGCCACTTCCAACAGGACCTCGTTTGTTTTATCCGAAGGTCTGGATGCTGCACCCTAACTGTGTCTCTCGGACGAGGGGGTGAGGGGGTGAGGGGAGAGGGGTGACGGGGCAGGGGGTGAGGGGTAGGGTCCTGGTGCAATACTCACGATTCAGCCACCTCAGCTCTCTCCTCAGTGCGCTCCAGGTCACCCTCAATGATCACAAGCTTACGAGCCACCTGGACAGAGAGAGACAGAGAGACAGGCAGGCAGGCAATCAGAACTCTGGCTGCAGCGACACACGCGATGGTCCTGACCTCCTCCTCCTCAGTGCCCCCTCCTCCTCCTCAGTGTGCCCTCCCTCCTCCTCCTCAGTATGCTCCTTCCTCCTCCATGTGCCCCCCCTCAATGTATTCCCTCAGCGCGCTGGCAGCCTCACCTCCTCGTACTTGCGGTCGGCCTCCTCTGCGATGTGCTTGGCCTCTTTCAGCTGGATCTCCTGCAGCTCCATCTTCTCCTCGTCCTTCAGGGCGCGGTTCTCAATCACCTTCATACCCCTGAGAGAGAGCGAGAGAGCGAGAGAGAGAGGGGTTAAAATACAAAACAGAGACAAGAGACACACACACACACGGAGACACACACTCCCAGTACACCCAGCCTGGTTCTCAATCACCTTCATACCCCTGAGAGAGAGAGAGAGGGGTTAAAATACAAACAGAGACAAGAGACACACGCACACACGGAGAGACACACTCCCAGTACACCCAGCCTGGTTCTCAATCACCTTCATACCCCTGAGAGAGAGAGAGAGAGAGAGAGAGAGAGAGAGGGGTTAAAATACAAACAGAGACATGAGACACATGCACACACACACGGAGACACACACTCCCAGTACACCCAGCCTGGTTCTCAATCACCTTCACACACACGCAGAGACACACACACACAGAGACACAGTGAAGCGGCTGACCTCTCACTCTCGTCCGCTACCTTCTCCGCCTCCTCTAGTTTCTGCAGCGCTGTGGCGAGGCGCTCCTGGGCTCGGTCCAGCTCCTCCTCCACTCCGGTTCAGCTCCGCCTGAGGTTCAGAGAGGCCAGAGAGAGAGAGAGAGAGAGAGGAGAGAGAGAGAGAGAGAGAGAGAGAGAGAGAGAGAGAGAGAGAGAGAGAGAGAGAGAGAGAGAGAGAGAGAGAGAGTCACCTCAATATACTTGCCACCTACAAACAGCAGGGATGGTAATCAGACTGCCGTTGTGTAGCGCTCTGATCCATTCCTGGTATTCACTAGGAGACTAAGAGACACACCCGGGCTTGTTAGCTGTACACACTGTGGCTACGCGAGCTGGACTGGGTGAAGCTGCTGTTTGCACCCCGCTGTATACATCCTGTGTGTGTGCTGGGAGCAGCTGAAACCACTCTGCAGCGTAATCGATTCAAAACGTAGGGTCACAGGGGTATTAGGAAACAGCGGGGAGAGATGCTGTCTGTGCGAGTGTGTGTCAATATTAATAATAAGAATAGACTTCACTGAGGGGAGCCCCAGGACTGGGTGCAGCAGCAGCAGCAGCAGGGCTAGTGTGAGTTTCTAACCCTGCTCAAACTCCTGGCTCCTGATCATTTCAATATTAATAATAATAATACTAGACTTCATTGAGGGGAGCTCTGAACCCCAGGACTGGGTGCAGCAGCAGCAGCAGGGCTGGTGTGCGAGTCTCACTCTCCTCGCTGCGTTTCATGTCTCAACACATCGCTGGCGGCTCGTTTGCTTCAGACCGGTTTTACAAACCCTGTGGGCTGCACAGGCAAGGCACCAGAGACAGAAGAGCACAGCACAGGAAGAAACAAGCGTTCCCTCCGCCCAGAGGCACGAGAAAAAAAAAAAAAAAAAACAACAAGACAAGGAGGCCGTTTCAACAAGAGCTGCCGGGACCCGCATTCCAGCTTTGTTTTTGTCAAGCTGGAAACGGAGTTCTGGGTGTAAATGAATCCATTCGGCTTTTTTTTTTTTTGCATTCTGCTTGACCGCCGTTTTATTAGGTTAAAAATAAATAAAAAAAATAAAAAGTGGTAAACGTTTCCTAAATGTTTCTGTTTGATATCCTCCTCTATTACCTGAGTGTAGCACCAAACCTCCCAATTGTTATTATTAATTAGTCATTTAGCAGACGCTTTTATCCAAAGCGACTTCCTGAGACTAGGGGGGTGAACTCTGCATCATCAACAACTGCTGCTGCTGCTGCTGCAGAGTCACTTCCAATAGGAGCTTGTTTGTTTTACGTCTCATCTGAAGGACAGAGCACAAGGAGGTGAAGTGACTTGCTCAGGGTCACACACACACACACGCACGCACACACAGGGAGTCAGTGGCTGCTGCAGAGTCTCTTCTAACAGGACCTTGTTTGTTTGCCGTGTGATTATCTGTGTGTTTGCACAGGGACTGGACGCAGCTTTGCAGATTCAATAAGGGATTCACTAAAGAGGTGCAGGTTTGGTATCGAGTCAATCCTATTCAACTTGAACGCATTTAAAAATAAACTATAAAAAGATTAGGGCATGCAGCTGATTCCATGAAGGGCTTCCCACCAAAAGCACAGAAGTTACAACACCCAGCGTGGAAACGTGTGCCTGGTACAGCTAGGGTTCAAAGTGTCACATCACCTAGAATTTCAGCTTTGAGACGATTAAAAAGAAAAACACATGAACATAATTTAGATCTTTTATTGTCTCATCAATGTAATCAAAATAAACTACAAAATGATAGAGCTTAAAAAAAAAAAATTCTACAGGAAGGAAGCCATAACAGAGTGGTTCAGTATTTCCTGCTAGATTTCCAACTGTCACATTTTTTTCAATTTGTCAGTTTTTCGTTTTTAAGTATATATGGGCAGTGCAGGGGTGAAAATAGCGTGAGCATGCGCAGTACGCAAAGGCAGGCACATCTGACAGGTAGCACAAACTGACCGCGACCCCGGAATCCAGCACCGCGATCGCGTCGCGCTGTCAAGAAGATCGCTCGAATTCTCACGACGCCGACGTTCCACCAAACGTCATAACAGAATGATTTTTAAACAGCTTCAGGGTTACGTTGCCACGCCTTTATATATATATATATATATATATATATTACGTGTAGTGCTATCCGGATCGTTGCAAACGTACTCAGAGATTGCACAGGCAATACTACAGCTGCACCCACTCAGGACACGCCCGCAGTGTGTGTGTGTGTGTGTGTGTGTGTGTGCATAGAATCAATGAACCGAGCCGTGCCCCGATTAAAATACGTGCATCATCATCATCATCATCAGCATTATTATTATTGATCAAAATCAGCCTGGCGTAGGCTGAAACAGACTTTAGACTACAAAAAAAGTTTATTTTTAATCGGTTTTTTTTAATACAGTAACTACTAGTCTCATTTCCACTTCCTGGTCGTAGTAGCAACCAATTGCTTAACTTCCTTTTTGGGTAGTGCAGCGTGTTGCGTTTAGCAGAAGTAGCGCCACGCCTAATATATATATATATATATATATATATATATTATATAAGAATTATTTATGAAAAAAAACACACACATTAAAAGTTACAAAACTAATTTCAAAAAGTCAAAACGAAACGTCTACATGTTACATAAGAGACCCCCAAGCGCGTCTTGAATTGAATTAAACACCAAATCAACAAATCCATGTATTTTACCCCCATCCCACCCCCATCACCCCGCGTACGCGTTTATTAACATTGCAATTGAAACTTGAGTTGCGCGGTTTTAGGCCATTTTTCCACCAACAAGACCCGACCGACCTCAGGGTTTCCCGCTGCGCGATTCCCAGCCGCTGCTGTTCTTCTTGTGACGGTGTGTTTTTAACGGGGTTTCGTTACCTGCTCCCTCGCCTGCTTCTCCACCTCCACCTGCCGCTGCAGGGTCTCGGCTCTCTCCTCCGCCTCGTCCGCTTGCTGCTGCAGGACTTTGATTTTTCTTTTCACCGCTTCTATGCTGTTCAGTCCGGCCATGGCTCGTCTCTCTCTCTCTTTAGTTTAATCGAGCTATATGTCTTTTCAATATACTCCTGTATGGATTCCGCTGTTTGTAATCTGTCGACCCGCCTCCCTCAATTTGTTTTTTTTTTTTTTTAAAAAAGACCGAAACAAAATAATAAAAAGCTGAAGAAAAAAAAGCCGCACTTTTTTTTTGAAGGTTTTGGTTTTGGCAAAAAAATGTTCTGTTGTTTACTTGTTTTTGTTTTAAACCGCTGTATAGAAACAGCGAGCTTTCTCTAATTTAAATCCTGTGTCTAAGAACTGATTACAGTGCGTGTTGTTTTTAATTTTAAAGATGTTTTTTTTAAGTTTCCTTCCTCTCTCTCTCTCTCTCGTTCCTCGCTTCACTTTCCTCCCTTCCTTTTTTTTTTTTTAGTCAGGCGGCTTCCTGTCTACTCCGCCCTGCCCCGGCTTCAACGGATGTGACGTTTCCCTCCCTCAGCCGCGCCCACGATCTTTACGCATAGAATTACGTCATCGTTTAGTGCAGGGGTGCACAATCCTGGTCCTGGAGGGCCGGTGTCCTCCTGGCTTTTGTTCCAACTGTACACTAAATTGCTTGATTGGACCAATCAAGCAATTTAGGGGACAGTTGGAACAAAAGCCAGGAGGACACCGGCCCTCCAGGACCAGGATTGGGCCCCCCTGGTTTAGTGTATACATAGTTCTGTGTGCTATACGCAGTGTGGAATACCTGATATATTGTCTTTTTTTTTTCTTTTGTTTACGTGATGTCCCCGTATTGTTTAAGAATAACAAGTTTACTGCACAGTTTTTAATTTCCTTTCTACACATTTGAAGCTCTATCTCTCTCTCTCTCCTTTTTTAAAAGCTCTCTCTCTCTCTCCACCTCCCTCAGGAATGTCAGCCTGCAGGTTTCTTTATCAGTTTCCACAGAGTGCTGCACCCTCAGAAGTTGCCTCATTGTTTGGATTGGACAAGAAATAACAAAACACACACACACACACGTGACACATTCTGTACCTCGACCGGACCACACTATCAGCATGCTGGGGATTGCCTGGGAAACACTGGCCCCTACCGGCCGTGAAGTGAAGTCACACCCTAGACTCCTGTTGCACAGCAGCGTAACCCAGTCCAGGTTTTACTGCTGCCAGCTTGATCAGCCCCAGTGTGTCTAGGTAACAAGCTCAGGCGTGTCTGATTATTAAACTCCTAGTGAAACCAGGACTGGAACACCCTGTTCCGACAATAACAAAACTGGCAATTCACTAAAGCTACTAATAATAATGCGCTTGATGCGGTCGAAGTCTGGAGCTGCGCTGCCTCTGTTACGCACCAGAGGGCGGTGTTTCCTAGCTAATCGAGCTCAAGTCTCAGGTTCAATGCTTATTAAAAAAGCTCAGGACAGCGCTGCGATTTTAATGTCAGGACTGAGTTACATTTCTGAGTTCAAATCGTGTTTAACGTTAGGGTCGCAGTGATGGAGAGCCGCCGTGCAGAACGGTGATCGTATTGCTGGCGCGAAGAAAGAGTTGAGAAAATTGATTTTAAAAAAAAAAAAAACCTTAGTTTAGCGCTCCTGTAAAATAAAGGGGTTCGGGCCTTTGAACCCCTTTACAAACAAAAGGTGCAACAAAAAAAAAACAACTATTTTTAATAGGGTAGCTCTCCTTTTAAAGGCGAGCGGGACAAATATAATGTTGACCGTGCTAATAAAGTGAGGAAAAGTGGCTTCAGAGCTTTGTTTCGCCTCAAAGGGCGAGCTAGGGATGGCGTGGTAAGAGGTTAGCCCAAATGGACGCATAAACCTCCTTTAAAGACGCGGGACCCGCGACAGCATTGCTAAAGCTAATAATAAATACGAGCTAAGAAGAATGGGTCTTATCGTTGTGGTTGATTCAGCTGTCGTCACGCATCGAGGTTATGGAAAGAGATTAAGAGGTGGGGGGGTGGAGGGGGGTCAGCTTCTAATTATAAAGCTCTGTAGAGTTTTTTTTCCAAACAAAGCCAGGAACGGTGCCCCGGCTCCTAATAAAAATCTGAAACGCGCGGTGTGCGCTGGAGAGTGTGTGTCTGCTCGTGTCGTTAACTGACCGTTGTACAAAACAAAAATAAAAAATAAAGATGAAAGTCGCCATGGTATTGTATTTAAAAGGGTGTGTTCATGTTATACACTTTTAAAAAATAGTTTTTTTGGTTTTTCACGAGCTTGCGTACACGCCTATAGCTGTTGTAACGCGGTAGCGTTCGCTTCAGAAACAATGAAATAAACTTTATAAGTTCATGTATTTATTTCCCCCCCTATTGCCTTTGTAAAAGTTTCCCCGAGCTAAAAGCATAGTCAGTCTGACAAAGGACGGGCCGTGCTGACGTGTGATTTATTTAAAAATAAAATAGCACGTCGCAGAGGACTGAAACAGCCAAGGACACCTGGTTGGGAATGCGACAGGGAAGATGTCATTGCTAAATTCTGCGGGACCGTCAGACAGCTGGGGAGGGGGGAGGGGGGAGGGTGAGTCTGTTCTGTCATCCAATGCAAAGTGTGTCTCTGTGTAGGGTGTAGGGTGCTGGGTTCAGTGTATAGGGTGCAGGGTGTAGGTAGCAGGGTGTAGTTTATAGTATGTAGGGTGCAGAGTGTAGGGTACAGCATGTAGGTAGCAGGGTCCAGGGTGCAGGGTATAGCATGTAGGGTTCAGGGTGCAGGGTTCAGTGTATAGGGTGCAGGGTGTAGGGTATAGCATGTAAGTAGCAGGGTCCAGGGTGTAGGGTATAGCATGTAGGGTGCAGGTTGTAGGGTGCAGGGTGCACTTCACTCACATCAGCAGCCTTCTTCTCAGCCAGCTCCAGTTTCTCCTGCGCGTCCTTCAGTGCCTCGGAGTATTTGTCCAGCTCATCCTCCGTCCCCTTCAGCTTCTTCTGCATGGCCAGCAGCTCGTCCTCCAGCTGCACAGACACACAGACACGGGGGACAGACAGACACGGGGGACAGACAGGGAGGGAGACAGACATTTAATATCATTGAGACTCCGGTTCATCATTGAAACATCACGAATCCTCTTAATTATTAATGAGTCATTTAGCTTTTATCCAAAGCGACTTAAAGAGACTAGGGGGGTGAACTATGCATCATCAACAACTGCTGCTGCTGCTGCTGCAGAGTCACTTCCAATAGGAGCTCGTTTGTTTTACGACTCACCCGAAGGACGGAGCACAAGGAGGTGAAGTGACTTGCTCAGGGTCACACACACACACGCACGCGCACACACACACACACACACACACACACACACACAGGGAGTCAGTATCTGAGCCGGGATTTGAACCTCCTGGTATCAAGACCCCTTTTCTCTAACCGCTGGACCACCAAGCCCCACTACCCTCCCCCCTCCACCGTCCACCCCCCTCGGCCAGCCGGTTCTGCCCACCTGCTTGCTCCTGTCCTCGGCTGCTTTCTTGTCTGCCTCTGCCTGCTCCGCACGGTCCAGAGCGCTCTCCTTGTCCAGCTTCAGCATCTGCATCTTCTTCTTGATGGCTTCCATGGCGACGGGGTGTGTGTGTGTGTCTGTGCTCCTCGAGAAACGAAAGAACCAGAGAGAGAGAGAGAGAGAGATCTAACCGACGAGGAGGAGAGACAGGGAGCTTGGGTTTAACACGAGCCAAAATCAATCTCAACTCCTGGGGCACTGCTATTTATACCCTCCCCTCTCAGCCTCTCTCTCCCCTCCCCATTTCCAGCTTCCCAGCCTCTCTCTCCCTTCCCAGTCTATGCCAACTCCCCACCCTCACTTTCCAAAAAAGGCGCTAGTGCCGTATTTGGGGAGCGAGGAGCAGCTGTCCCCCGCTGTCACTCACACACAATGCAAGTCTCCAAGCGTTTCTCAGTCGTAAGTGAACGAAACACACTCTCAGCGTGATGAGATGCACAGATCACCCGCTGGTCTCTGCAATTCAAGTGCCTTTAATGAAACTTTGAATTAAATATTCATCTCTGTGCAGTCAGTGATTGAAAACCGAAGAGCAGGACGCTTTTGGAGTTGCTAAAGAGAGAATGGATACAGCGTGATTTAAGATGATTGGATCTTTAATCCAGTCCAGTGGAGGAGGCCAGAGTCCTTTCCCAGACCCCCTCACAGCGCTCTGCAATCCACCTTGACAATGTCAGCCAAATGACAATTATTAATATCCTCCCTTCACATAGCCAGCGTCCCAGGCATTGCTCAGAAACAAGTGTTTGTGCGGCCTGCTGTCATCAACAGCAGCGAGAGGGGGGGGTCTTCAAAATGAGTTCATCTTTGCTTGTACAGCCTTAATGTTTTCTGATGCTTCCCTTATAAAAAGTGTCTTATAGTAAAAGCACAGCAAAGTGTAATCAAGCACAGTGAAGGCATTGTAAAGCACAGAGAGGTCTGGTAATGCATAGGGAAGCACTGTAAAGCACAGAGAAGTCTGGTAAAGCATAGGGAAGCATTGTAAAGCACAGAGAGGTCTGGTAAAGCATAGGGAAGCATTGTAAAGCACAGAGAGGTAAAGCACAGAGAGGTCTGGTAAAGCATAGGGAAGCATTGTAAAGCACACAGAGAGGTCTGGTAAAGCATAGGGAAGCATTGTAAAGCACAGAGAGGTCTGGTAAAGCATAGGGAAGCATTGTAAAGCACAGAGAGGTCTGGTAAAGCATAGGGAAGCATTGTAAAGCACAGAGAGGTCTGGTAAAGCATAGGGAAGCATTGTAAAAAGCACAGAGAGGTCTGGTAAAGCATAGGGAAGCATTGTAAAGCACAGAGAGGTCTGGTAAAGCATAGGGAAGCATTGTAAAGCACAGAGAGGTCATTGGTAAAAGCACATAGGGAAGTAAATTGTAAAGCACAGAGAGGTCTGGAA